>CM072516.1:13548195-13638195 GCA_036898135.1 Oncomelania hupensis
TGCTACAATACACCAAAAGACAGAACAGTAAGGGTACAACTATTTACAACTATGTACACAAATTACAAAAAAAAAGACAGAAATAGACTATTTACAACTATGTACACAAATGACAGAAAAGACAGAAATAGAATAGCAAAAACCCTATTCACAGCTATTTATATGCCCGGTTAGGCCCAAGAGGAAAAACAGTATAAATATGTACAGCCGTGTATACACTTACGGATCAGACAGAGACAAAAGAGGAGAGAATGGCAGCGGGATACAAATCAGTCTGAAAAATGCAGTTTGAAGAAGTGGGTTTTGAGGGCCTTTTTGAATGCTTGTGTTGATTGTATGTTGCGGATATGCGGACCTAATGCTATTGTCCAATTATGGGTTTCGACTTCTCTCTGACATGCCTTTTGTAAACGGTGATCTATACTTGTCGATGTGAAGGCAGCAGTGGTCACCGCGGGTCAAAACACACCTGTGGAGTGGCCTGAAGAGTGCTATATTTAGGGGCTTGTTACTTGCCCAGATTACACCACATTGTACCATTTGGCATCTGTGGTTGTTGTTGTTGTTGTTGTTGTTGTTGTTGTTGTTGTTGTTGTTGTTGTTTTCGTGTTTTTCCATTCTGGGCGAGCATTCATCCGGACACCCCTGCGCGCCCTTTCCTTCCCCCCCCCCCCCCCCCCTCAACTCCCCACCCCGTCTGCCCTCTAGAGGGCTATGCGCTTCGGCCGTCGATTACCCTCCATTCTTGATCCTTACTAAATTCCCTCTTTAAACTTTTTTATATTATTATTTGTTTTAATTCAAAACTATTTTCATGCCTGATGTGTCACCACACCTCACCTTAACCTCACTTCACCTCACCTCATTTCCCTACTATGTGGGACTAGCCGTCCCAGGACTACACGTAATGAGAAATAACAAATAACATTAATGCCAAGCAACAGTACTTTCAAACTACCTGCGATGGCGTTGAGCAAGGCAGCCCAAAAGTTTGTAAATTAGCCTACCCAGGACTAGTATACTCAGCTTACTCAACAGTTTGATTCCGATGTGTTCTAAAAATTGTAATCTGTATCCTGCATGGAGGAATGACGACATTAGAGGCTACATAGGGGCGTAAACTGCGTACACCTTATCCATACACAAATAGGGATTGCTTCCCTTGCATTGCAAAACTAACTTGGGGACCCGCTAGCAGCTAATTAAATTCTAGAAAGTTAAATTTACGCACACGAAAACACACCAAAGCAAAGGAGTACTGATGTAACACCCCATTTTAACCCAGGGGCGGACGGGGGGGGGGGGGTTTCCGGGGTTTACGGAACCCCCCCCCCCCCAGACCAAAAAAAAAAAAAAAAAGGAAAAAAAGAAGAAGGAGAGAGAGAGAGAGAGAGAGAGTGAGAGAGAGAACACTTTAATATATATATAAAATTATAAAATTAAAATTTAAAAAAAATTAAAAATAAACATTAAATAAATAAATAAATAAATAAATAAATAAATAGTATTTATTTATTTTATTTTTTTTTATTTTTTTTAAAAATAATTTTATTTCTTTGGGTACGAGTATTTGACTTTTCCCACAATATGCAAGCCCTCGCAATCTTCTCCCTAAAAAAACTTCAATCATTGCAATCATTCTAAACAATCTCCAGACGAACACCGTCTTTCGTGCTCCACAAAGAGCAAAGCTGATATTTCCCGTCTTCGGCGACATTCTATTTATTTATTTATTTATTTATATTTATTTTTTTAAGGAGGGGGGGCAGGGGTGGCACCACGAGCGGAGGAAATGAAAAGAAAGAAAACGATATTCCTAATGGATAATATCGTGGATTACGACAGGAGTGCCCAATACGTCGATCGCGATCGACTGGTCCATCGTGAAGGCAGTGTGACTGAGTAGATCGCGTAGCAGTAAAAAACATATTGACCTCAGCATATTATATGTTTTGCATTTTGGTGGTAGGTAGATCATTTTAGCTTGGTCATTTTAAAAGTACCTCGCATGCTGAAAAAGTTATAGTGTGGGCAACCCTGGCTTACGTTGACGTTTTAGCAAAAAGACAAATAGTCAAAGTTCCGTCCCTTTGCTTGCTTATTCCGACTTGCGCCAGCGCTTCAAAATGCCGCAAACGCCGTCGTTGAAGCCCTCCGAATCGAAAGGTGTGGCAAAGCTCAGAACATATTTTTGGAGCAAAGGAGGAAATTATTATTTTGATAATTTAATCTTACAAGTAAATAACATATCCTATCCTATCATATCCTATCCCATAACTCAGAGGTCGTAGGGGCACCACAGATGATCGTTTAACCAACGTACTCCATCTTTCCCTGTCCTCAGTAACCCTGATTGTTTCGCTCAGTGTCAAACCAGTCCAGTCTCGAATGTTGTCATCCCACCTCTTTTTCGGTCTCCCTCTTCTTCTACCTCCTTGCACTGTGCCTTGCAGGATGGTCTTTGCAAGACCTGATGATCTGGTGACGTGGCCATACCATCGGAGTTTTCGTTTTTTCACCACTGTGAGCCGGTCATCGTGTTGTCCAATGGCTTGTGTGAAGGTCTGTCGGACTTCGTCGTTGGTGATGTTCTGGGTATAGGAAATGCCCAGAAGTCTGCTGAAGCACTTCATCTCCATGCTTTGTATTCTTCGTTGGAGATCTGCTGTGAGGGTCCATGTTTCGCTAGCATATAGGAAGATGGAGATGACAAGGGAGCGCAGCAGCCTTACCTTGGAATGTAGACTGATGGTCCTGTCTTTCCAAATTGGCTTCAACCTCGCCAGGGCAGCAGTTGTTTGTGCGATCCTGGAGAGGACTTCCTGTCGGGACCCATTGTCTGATACAATGGCTCCTAAATATTTGAAGCTATGCACTGTGTTGAGGTATTGGCCTTGGACTTTGATGTCCGTGTTGGTGCCATGGGTGTTGTTGTCATCATTTTGGTCTTCTCTGCACTTATTTCCATTCAATAGGCTCTGGAGGTGGTGTCAAGTCTCTGTACCAGCCGTTCAAGTTATTGTTCCTTTCCAGCCAATCCATCAATGTCATCCGCAAAACGAAGGTTGGAGATTGCTCTTCCCCCTATGCTGACTGTGCCTTCGTGGTCTGCAAGGGCATCTGACATGATGCCCTCGAGGAAGATGTTGAAGTGTTGGAGAGAGTAGGCATCCTTGGCGCACACCGATTGTTGTTCTGAACCAGTTTCCGATGGCGCTGTTGTGGAGGACTGCACTGGCAGCCTTGTCATACAGGCTTTTGATGACTTCAACAATTTTAGGGCTGATGTTGTACACTCTCATGGTTGCCCACAGAGCTGCATGCCAGACTCGGTCAAACGCCTTTTTGATGTCTACGAACACATGATATAGAGGTTGGTGCTGTAGGTATTTCTCACAGATTATTCTGAGGTTGAAAATCTGTTCAGTGGTACTTCGCGCCGCCCTAAATCCTGCTTGCTCTTCGGCTATGATTTGTTCAGCTTGGGGTTTCAACCTGTTGAGTATTGTATTTCAGGAGGACCTTGCTAGGATGGCTGATGAGGCTGATGGTGCGGTAATTTTCACATTCCTGAAGGTTACCTTTTTTGGGAAGAGTGATGACAAGCGACTGGGTCCATGGTGTAGGCCACTCCCCACTCTGCCACATCTTGTTACACATAATGGTGAGTGCGTCGATCATCGCTTCTCCTCCAGCTTGAAGCAGTTCCGCGGGTATGTTGTCCACTCCCGCTGACTTCCCCTTCTTCAGCGATTGCACTGCTGCCTCAACTTCTTCTCGGAGAATTGGGAGGATTTCTTCTTCTTCTCTGTTCTCTGGACATGCTAGAACTGATGAGTCTCCGTTTGCTTTGTTGTTGTAAAGGTCAGAGCAGTACTCTGTCCATCTGTCCAAGACTTCTTGTTCTTCTGTAAGGCATAAGCCACTTGCCTTGGATCGTGGAGACCTTGGGCTGTTTAACACTTGTCAGCGGCTTCACAGTCTGGTAGGCCTTCTTGCTGTTGTTCTTGTTCAGACTGTTATCTATTTCCTGGCATTGAGCTTCTATCCAGTTCTCCTTTGCTGTGCGCATGCCTTTTCGGATGTCATTGTTGATTTTTCGGTAGGCATCAGCTCCCTGTCAGGTATCATTTTTCTTTTTCATCTCTCTTCGTTTATCACACAGGTCCAAAAGTTTAGGTGTGATCCACAGCTTCTTCTTTGACCGGTGCTTTCCAAGGATCTCCGTGGCGGCATCTGTCACAGCTAAGTTGAAGGTGGTGGTCATGGTGTTGACATCTACTTCACCAGCTCTTAAAATGAGCAGTGGTGCAAATTTCCCTCCAATTGTGGCCTGAAATATTTCTGCCAACTTCGGGTCTTGCAGTTTTTCCAGGTCGAACTTCAGTCTAGTGCACTTTGCTGTGTTTACTATCTTCAAGTGAAGCCGGAAAGACATCATCACAAGATTGTGGTCACTTCCGATGTCTGCTTCTGGAAAAGTGCGTGTCCTGCCAATGTTGATGCTTGATCTAAAGCGTTTCTTGACCATCATTAACATTTACCGAGTAAGTCCATTTAATAGAATTTTGGAAACCCTCCCCCAAAAACTAACTGATCCGCCCCTGTAACCCCCAACTGGCAATGTTCCCCGTTCGACACGTTGGTGTCCCAAACGGTACTTGTGTGCTCCAAAATGCTCCACCGCTAGTTCTAGTTTGGACCTCGCATGTATTCTATCACCGGTAATGAGAATGTCACGGGTTGATTGACAGGCGACGGCGAACCGGAAGTGTCTAGCTATGGTGATCTGGGGGAGGAGAAGGGGAAGAAAAAGGCAGTTTGCTTCCTGCCTGATTCCTTGACTAACATTGACCTCAAGGACACCGTCATCGCCATCAACTGGGACCACATTTTGAGCACCCCTGTATGATGATGATGGTGATGATGATGATGATGATGATGATGATGATGATGATGATGATGATGATGATGATGATGATGATGATGATGACAATAATGATTATGATAATGATGACAATAATGATGGCGAAGACTGCGATGACGACGACAACGATTATGATGATGGTGATGATTGTGACATGGTGACTGTGTTGTTGCTATTACTGACGATGATGATGATGAGGAGGAGGAGGAGGAGGAAGATGATGAGGGCGATGGCTATGATGAGGATGATGGTGATGATTCTATCACTGACGATGACGACGATAATAATTATGCGGATGATGATGAAGTAGGTGTTGTTGGTGATGGTGTCGCTGCTTTTGTTGTTGTTGATGATGATGAGTTTGGTGGAAGTGTTTTTCAGCGATAAATTCATTCGTTTATTGCTTTTTTAACTTAGTTTTATGTCATGCATGCTGGCGTACGGATTGATGTTTTGGTTGATTCCTTTTGTTGATTTGTGTGTTCGCTTGCTATAGCGATTCCTTTGGCTGACTGACCAGGACTGTAATCAAGGTATGTCAATGCAGGTTTTAGCGTTGCCCGCGAAGACAGAAATGAATGTGGCTGCAGGGGCCAAACAGAAATTTTTCCAAGCCATACAAAAAATCAGGTTAGTCAACAAGCAATTTAAACCCCGCACTATCTGCTCCATCGTAGACTTGCATTATGGTTTAGCGGTGTTTGAGCTGGCCTTGTACCCGCTAGACTGTCGCGCAGTCCTACTCATCAGCTTCAGTAGGTTCGGTTCCCCGTCCTCAAACCTTTCAATTCAGACAGGCCATAGCGGGGAGCTTGAGGTAACGGTTTTTATTTTATCATCGTCATCAACATCAACCTTTTCCATTTTAGTACCGTGGCGACTGCTGTATCTGTAAATACACACGCATGCTCACACGCGCATGCTCACACACACACACATGTACACGCACACACACACACACACACCCATACACACTGCACCCCAACATACGCTCACACACCCACAACATGGCCGCAGTGCCTTTTGATTTGTTGCTTACCTGCCCCTATTACCTCAATACTTTATGAATAAATGTTTACACATTTAATTCGTTATTGAAGTCGAAAAATAAACAGTGAATTTAGGACGAAGTTGAGGCAGCAGTGCAATCGCTGAAGAAAGGGAAGTCAGCGGGAGTGGACAACATACCAGCGGAACTGCTACAAGCAGGAGGAGAAGCGATGACTGATGCTCTCACCATTATCTGCAACAAGATCTGGCAGAGTGGGGAATGGCCTACACCATGGACCCAGTCGCTTGTCATCACTCTTCCCAAAAAAGGTAACTTCAGGAGTGTGAAAATTACCGCACCATCAGCCTCATCAGCCATCCCAGCAAGGTCCTCCTGAAAATAATACTCAACAGGTTGAAACCACAAGCTGAACAAATCATAGCTGAAGAACAAGCAGGATTCATGGCAGGGCGAAGTACCACTGAACAGATTTTCAACCTCAGAATAATCTGTGAGAAATACCTACAGCACCAACAACATCTATATCATGTGTTCATAGACTTCAAGAAGGCATTTGACCGAGTCTGGCATGCAGCTCTATGGGCAACCATGAAAGTGTATAACATCAGCCCTAAAATTATAGAAGTCATCAAAAGCCTGTATGACAAGGCTACCAGTGCAGTCCTCCATAACAGCGTCATCGGGAACTGGTTCAGAACAACAATCGGTGTGCGTCAAGGATGCCTACTCTCTCCAACACTCTTCAACATCTTCCTAGAGCGCATCATGTCAGATGCTCTTGCAGATCACGAAGGCACAGTCAGCATAGGGGGCAGAGCAATCTCCAATCTTCGTTTTGCGGATGATATTGATGGATTGGCTGGAGAGGAACAAGAACTTGAACAGCTTGTACAGAGGCTTGACACCACCTCCAGAGCTTATGGAATGGAAATAAGTGCGGAGAAGACCAAAATGATGACCAACAACACCAATGGCATCAACACGGACATCAAAGTACAAGGCCAATCCCTCAACACAGTGCACAGCTTCAAATATTTAGGAGCCATTGTGTCAGACAATGGGTCTCGACAGGAAGTCCTCTCCAGGATCGCACAAACAACTGCTGCCCTGACAAGGTTGAAGCCCATTTGGAAAGACAGAACCATCAGTCTACATTCCAAAGTAAGACTGCTGCGCTCTCTGGTCATCTCCATCTTCCTATATGCTTGCGAAGCATGGACCCTCACAGCAGATCTCCAACGAAGAATACAAAGCATGGAGATGAGGTGCTACAGAAGACTTCTGTGCATTTCCTATACCCAACACATCACCAACGTTGAAGTCCGACAGACCATCACACAAGCCATTGGACAACACGATGACCTGCTCACAGTGGTGAAGAAACGGAAACTCCGATGGTATGGCCACGTCACCAGATCATCAGGCCTTGCAAAGACCATTCTGCAAGGCACAGTGCAAGGAGGTAGAAGAAGGGGGAGACCGAAAAAGAGGTGGGAGGACAACATTCGAGAATGGACTGGTTTGACACTGAGCGAAGCCATGAGGGCTGCTGAGGACAGAGAAAGATGGAGTATGCTGGTTAAGCGATCATCTGTGGTGCCCCTACGACCTTCGGGTTATGGGACAGGATAGGATAGGATAGGATAGGATAGGAATTTAGGACGTTTTATTGAAATTATCATTTCACTTTTTGTATTGTGCCGCATTGTCCGGTTTTTGACTATATGGTTATTATTTTAGGTCCTGCGGACTCTTTTGAGCAAAGCTAGGACCAGATAGCGGTTATCTTAAAATGTTATGCTCACCCCCTGGAAACAAAATCAAGGTTTTTACCAATCTGTGCCAAATAGTTCAAAAATGACATTTTAAAAAGTGTTTGTCCGTCCGTCCGTCCGTCTGTCTGTCCGTGTCCGTCGTCCGTCTGTGCAAAACTTGCAAGTGGCTTAATATCTTGAAACTATCGCAACCAAACTCGGTAAAAATGGTATATATCCGTGAGACTTCAAAAATGATCAGTGAATGAATTACGTCACTTAAGGTCAAGGTCACCGGGTCAACAAATGTTAGTTTTAAAAAAATACGGTTTTTTTGTTTGTTTGTTGTTGTGGTTTTTTAAACAGAATTTCAATTTTTTTGGCTCGTTTTTTATATTGAAAGTTTGATTTTTTTGTGTGCATATTTGGTCAATTTCGCTCCCAAGGTTGGAGCTGTCCAAAGTCGGTTCGTACAAGTACTTTGAAGTGACCTTGATCCTAAACTGTGAGAGATAATATTTATAAAGTCCAAACTTGTTGCATTTAGAGATAATAGATTGCTCTTTCATATCTCTTCCGTTTTTGCGTTGATCTTGAAGGTCAAGTCATTTTAGGCCTTGCAAAAACATTAACAAATTTCTCATCGTACATCGAAATGATTATTTGTAACCCATAGTATGCAACAACATTTAGTTATTTGATCGTACCTGAAAACCAAAAGGTCACGTGAAAGTCAAGATCAT
The DNA here is from genome assembly GCA_036898135.1 of Oncomelania hupensis. Taxonomy (NCBI): domain Eukaryota; kingdom Metazoa; phylum Mollusca; class Gastropoda; order Littorinimorpha; family Pomatiopsidae; genus Oncomelania; species Oncomelania hupensis. The sequence continues at coordinate 13,556,632 of CM072516.1, forward strand.
CCCAAGCTCACTGAAGGACAAGGTCATTCCAAGGTCACTTTTGTTTGGCGGAGGATGGGAGGGGGAGGCAAAGGGTGTGTATGCATAAGACAACTTTTGCGGTAGTTTATTTGATCGTACATTAGTGTATTTGCAGCCGGAGGTCAAGGTCGGCTCAAGGTCAAGAGCCTCGAAAGGTCAAAGTCGGTATTGCTTTGCACATTATTTGTAATGCCACCATTTTATTTGGTTTATTTGTATGTTTTTTTGTCTGGGCACTCATTTTCACGTGAAATATTGCAAGTTCCATAAGGAGCAATGCGAGTCACATGGGCTCTGCCTTTCTAGTGTTGTTGTTGTTGTTTGTTTGTTTGTTTGCTTGCTTGCTTGCTTGCTGTGTTTTCTCCTCGTCTTTTCTACTTGTTTTGAGTGTATATTTTTGGACTACTGCATGGACTGCTGTACGGACTACTACTATATGGACGGCTGTATGGGCTGCTGCCACGAATAGTTGGATCCTGTGATTTTCACGTCGAGACGATGTTATTTCCCTGTATATGGTCTAATAGGCTATTTTTTTTAGAATGCAGTTTGATTACTGTCATGTACTGCAAAACGTCTTGTGCCATTTCACCCCGTTTTTGCTGTCTTAAGTATATTGCGTACTCCCAATGTCCCTGTCTACCTCCCACCACTCGCCTCTTTGTCTGACTTTACTGTCCAAACACCCCCATCCTTAAGCCCATCTCTACTCCCACACCCACCACCCGCCCCCGGGCTAGGAACCTGGTTCAATATATTGTTGCTTTGGGGGGTATGTGTGTGGGTGTGTGTGTGTGTGTGTGTGTGTTGTTGTTGTTGTATAACGACAGAAATGAGAAACGGAATTTACTTTTTCAGTCAAAAATGGGGTAATTTGCTCGTTCCTCATTTGTCTCGCGTTCCCCATTTGTTTCGAAGTACGCGGGAGTGCTTTTTTTAGTGCATGGGAGTGCAGTTGTAGTGCATGAGAATGTTTTAAGTACAGAGGAGTGCACTATCCGGGACGGAGAAAATGCAGTCCATTTCGGAAGAAATTTGGAAGAAATTTCGACCTATTTCGTCCCCTATAGGAGACGAACTAGGTCAACTTTCTCGAAAAGGGGTAGGGTAAGGGCTAGTTGCAGCGCTGCAACTAGCCCTTACCCTAACCCTTTTCTCTTCAAAACTGCTTTTTTTCTGTCAAAAATGTGCTATCCGATTCCTACATTCTAAAATTACCTCGTTTGTCACCGCGCACAAGAATGTGTGTGTGTGTGTGTGTGTGTGTGTGTGTGTGTGTGTGTGTGTGTGTGTGTGTGTGTGTGTGTGTGTAATAAAAAGGACAAATTGACAAAGTTCTACAATCGCAGAAAACCATATGCAAAAGTGAACAGCTTGTCATCGTTAAAGCTACATGGGTCGGACACCAACTTGGACAAGACTGGGATGATCCTAGAAGCCGCACTCAAAACCCTGCGGAAGGTTAGCCGGTAAGTCAGATGCATATGTGTGCGTGCGTGTGTGTTTGTGTGTGTGTACGCGCGCGTGTGTACATGCAGGCAGCAATGTGAGTCAATACATTCAACCCTGCCATGCCCCTCTTTCCTCCCAACTCCATTTTTTTTTATCCTCAGGATTTTTTGCAAATCTGTGCAAGATGAACCCTAAATAGTTCAAAAATAAAAGTAAGAGATTTTGTTTCCCGTCGGTCTGTCTGCCATCCGTCTGTGTAATACTTGCAAGTGACCTAATATCTCGGAACCTATTTCAACCATCACAACCAAACTTGCTACCTCAAAATAGATCCTATTCTATCCTATTCCGTAACTCGAAAGTCGTTGGGGCACCACAGACGATCATTTAACCAGAGTACTCCATCTTTCTCTGTCCTCAGCAAATCTTATGACTTCGCTCAGTGTTAAGCCAGTCCATTCTCGAATGTTGTCCTCCCACCTCGTTTTCGGTCTCCCTCTTCTTCTGCCTCATTGCACAGTGCCTTGCAGGATAGTCTTTGCAAGGCTTGATGCTCTGGTGACGAGGCCATACCATCGGAGTTTCCCTTTCTTCACCACTATGAGCATGTCACCGTGTTGTCCAATGGCTTTTGTTATGGTTTGTCGGTCAGTGAATGAATTACTTTACTTCAAGGTCAAAACCCGGGGTCAAAAATGTTGGTTTAAAAAAAGACCATTTTTCACAACATTTCAAATTTTTCATAAGTTATTAATATTGAGCTTATGTTTCTTTATTGCGTGATGAGACAAAAATCCTATGCATATTGGATCAACCTTGCTGCAAGGCCAAGGTCACTGGAGCTGTTCAGTCGGTTCCTATGGGTATTTTGATGTGACCTTGACCTTAAACTATGAGAGATAAGTCCTATCCTGTTGTATTTAGAATTGACCTTTTATATGTTTTCCGTTTTTGCATTGATCTTGAGGGTCAAGATCATTTTAGACTTTAAAACATTGAAACATTTCTCATCGTACAGTGGCGTTACGATTGATATGCGCACGACAGATCCGATGATTTTATTTTTCAAAGCATGCAATGATAGCGTGTATTTACCTTTGATTTGATTTTGCGTTGTTGCCAGAAGAAGCTTTGTATAATGTTGATAATTTTCGTCGGTCGATATTGTTGAGAATTTTCTGGAAGTATACGACGACCCCTGCCTTGTTGCTGAGTGAACAGGCTGCGTAGATAAACGAATTCGTTAGTTTATGCGTGAGATTTTCTTTCCATGATTAATATTGGCGGTGTTGTGATATTATAATTAATGTTCACCCAGAATAAACAAAATCAGTGGATTACTTCAATGAATAAATAAATAGACATCATAAAAAGAGCTAACAAATTAAAATGACAGAACAGATTGTTTACATTGACAACAACAACTGTGATCCAGCTCCGATTCTTTACAGCGTACCGCAGGGGTTGGTGTTTGGTCCTGTCTTGTTTATTTTGTACACCACTCCTCTTTTTAATATTATTGAAGCCCATTCAATTATTCATCAATTCTTTCGCGAATGACACTCAGCTTTAGGAGTTTTCTTACAAATCCAACCTAGGAAATGACGACGCTACTCTAACACTCCTTTACAATCCTTACAACCATCTTGAAAAACCAGGCTCCTTCATTCGCATTCTGTTCACAGATTTCTGTTCTGCTATCAAACCATACCACCTCACCGGCTCAAAACCTTGTAAACTACTCTACCCCTTCTAGATTCGTCCTGTGGATTGTGAACTTTATAGTGAACAGATCTCAGGTGGTCCGCTTTCAAGCCTCTTTCTCCTTACTGAAACAAACATACACTGGGGCACCCCAAGGCACAGTTTTATTCCTTGTACTTTTCACGCTATGCACCAGTGCTTGCCGTGGAACTGACGCCACTCCGGTCATAAAGTATTCGGATGACTTTGCTCTTGAGGACCTCTCAAGCTCAGACTCTATGTACTTCGATGCAGTTCAAACTGAATTTTACTGCTAACACACAGGCCATTCACCAAAAAAAAAAAATGTAAATCTAGAGTCTACTGCCTTCAGAAACACGGAAACCTTCAAGTCAACAGACGCATCCTTCAGACCTTTTACACTGCTTTTATCGAGTCAATTCTTACTTTTTCTTTTATTTGCTGATACAGAGGTTTGTGCGTGCGTGATCGAGTGGTGAATGTTTGTGGGAAGCTTGTGGGTGTGAAACAAGAGAGTCTGCATGTGCTGTATGAAAGGCGTGTTGTGCAAAAAGTTCTTTCCATCATCCAAGATGACAGTCATGTGTTTGTTCAACACTTCAGCTCTTACCTTCTGGCCTGTGCTTCCGAATGACTAAGATTCGTACCTTGAGAACTAAAAACAGTTTTTTACCCCATTGTGTACGTCTGAGTAACAGATAATACATTCAACCAGTTGTACTGTGTGGGTGTGTGTGTTTGTGTGCATGTATGCAGTGTTCGAGTATGCTAATTATAATCCTTTTTTTTTTAAAATTATTATTTTGTACTCCACATTGTAATTTTTTCAGGGAGATAATAAAGTTGTCGTATTTGTATTCTGATCTAGCAATTCCACAATGTTTTTCATGACAAAAATTGAATTGTATCGCTTTTACAAATTTATTTTCTATAGAGTTTAAAATTTCTATAGTAGACAACGGTATTATTATTGTCTGAGAGTTAATATTTGAAACACCAAGTTTTGCAACATTATCAATATTAATATTATTATTGTGATGTTTACTCTTTTTTGATTTTAATTGTACACTACAATCTAATTTTTTTAATAAAATATAATAAAGTTGTCTTATATTATCTTATCTTGTCTGCTGAACCCCAGGACTTTGACTCTTTTGTCAGTTCTATGCAAGAGAGCATATGCGATGTCAAGTCCTGGATGACCCCCAATAAATTTAAACTAAATGATGATAAGTTATGATCATTTTCTTTCTACGAATGTCAACAACTTATATACATGATTCTCTTCTTGCTGGTAACTCTGTTTTGTTCCATTCTTGACTCAGCTGAAAACTTAGGTGTAATATTTGATTCACATCTCACTATGCATCCTCTCACATTCTCAACCTCCTCCGCACTGTGAACTTTGATTTGGGTCGCCTCAGCTCCATTTGTCATCTCCTCGCTTTCGGTTCTACACAGACTCTGGTCTCTTACTTCATTCTGTCTTGGCTCTACTATTGTAATGCCCTTTTCTATGGTTGCTCTCAGTGTCTGATGCACAAGCTGCAAAAGATACAAAACAACGCTGCTCGCCTTATTTTGCACATTCAAATATCAGATAATGTCACTTCTCATTTAAAATCGTTGCACTGGTTTCCCGTGGAGAACAGAATACAGTATAAAATTGCAAGCCTTTGCTTCAATTATTGTCTCTCCGACTGATCCATTGTATCTCTCAAAGATAGTCCACTTCTATATCAAAATGTCTCCGTTCATTGTCTGATAGTCGCCAGCTTCGCATTCCCCGTATCGGAAAAAAAAAAAAAACTTTGGGCAAACGCTCATTCTGCTCTTCAACCCATACAGTTTGGATTTTTCTTCCTTTAATTCGGCGCTCTGTTGCATCATCTCTTTCCTTTTGCTCTGGACTGAAAACACCCATTTTCTACAGCGTCGTTTCTTAAATCTCGATCCTGAAATTTCCTTCATACTTAAAACACCGTCACATGTATGTTTGGGATTGTATTGTGTGATTGCATGTGCGAGTGTAGTTGCGTATAGTCTAATTTGGTATTTCATGTTTTGCTTCATGTTGTCCATACAACCCAGCCATGACGATGACCTAATTTCTTCGCCGAGAGAGGAATTTCGCAAGAGAGACCAAATCGCTAACGTCAGCAATTCCTGTGTGGATCGTAAAGGCAACATGGGCACTGATGATGATGACGGCTGTGATGCAGACGACGAGGATAAAGATGGTGTTAGCGACACTGAGGTAGCAGAAGGTGGAGGTAGGACAAAGAGCAGATGTTGTTTTTATTGTCATTGTTTGCTTTTGTTGTTTCAAGGCGTCCGGAAAACAACAGGTAATACGTTATTTTACAGTATATTAGTTAATATAATCAGTGGTGTTCGGCATTACATCTTTTGCTGTATACAGTAGGAACAAAGGTGAATATTAGAATAATAATATTATTATTTTATTATCGAGGATTTTTATAGCGCACATATCTTACCGTACTTGGCGACTCAAGGCGCTGGCCGATACAGGATGTAACTCAAGCCGCCCGAGGTGTGTTCATGTTGCCGGCACTCACCCGTCTAGGACATGAGCGTCAGGATCTTTATGATGGAGTGTATGCGACGCAGACTAGACCTCGGTTTATACTCTCATCCGAAGGAGTAGGGAACGGGAGTAAAGTGTCTTTCCCAAGGACAAAACACAATGCCCCGGCCTGGACTCGAACCCGGGACCTTCAGATCCGCAAGCCAAAGCTCTACCATTAGGCCACCGTGGTTTACAGACACTGGCTGTCGGCGTCGGCATATCTGCGACATATTTTGTTGTCCGTGTGTCCAAGCGGAACGGAAAACGATGCTTAACGTCCTATTGCATGAGCGTTAAGGACGATCACCACGTCGCCACCCTGACAACAATGACCATCATCATCATATCAAAAATAAGATCCAACGGATCTTTTTGTGTCCAAGCGCGCTGTGTTTGTATCCTTTGCAATATTTCTTGAACATGATAAAATAGGTTACTTGTTCACGCATTTGCGAGAATGTTTCTTTGATTCACATGCATAGCAATGAGAGTCTGTGCACTCCCCTCACCACCATCCACTATTTTATTTTATTTTATTTTATTTTTAACAGATTTGTGCAAATATGTGTGAGATCAGACTTAAATATCCCAAAAAGGATATTTTTAAAAATAATAAAAATCCGTCCGTCTGTCCAAAACTTGCAAGTGGCATAATTCCTCAGAACTATTTTATCTATTGCAACCAAACTTGGTAGGATGGTGTACACGTATGAACTCTAAAAAAATAATGATTATTGAATGAATGACTTCACTTCTAGGGCAAGGTCACAGGGTCAGCAAATGTTAGCCAACAAAAAATGAAAATTGTTCACAAAATTCACTTTAAAAAAAAGTTTTGATATATATATTGAACATGATTTTTTTATGTACACTAGATATCGATAAGATATGCTAACTAGGCAAATTTAGTCAACCTCGCTCCAAGGTCAAGGTTATCGTTGCTGTTTAAAGTCGGTTCACATAGTTATTTTGAAGTGACCTTGACCCTTAATGATCAGAGTTATAAAATCCAAACTTGTTGTATTTAAAGATAATAGATTGATATCTCATAGGTGTCCCCTTTTTGCGTTGATCTTGAAGGTGAAGGTCATTTTAGGGCCTTACAAAAACATTAAAATGAATTCTTCTCGTACAGTGGAATGGCTCTATATTTAACCCCTAGTATGCAACTACGTTGAGTTATTTGATCATACATGAGCACCAGAGGTTAAGTGACGGTCAATGCCCCTGAAGGTCAAGGTCATCCCAAGGTAACTTTTTCGGGGTCATAATACAACTTTTGCTGTAGGTTATTTGATCGTAAATGAGTGTATTCGGAGCCGGAGGTCAAACTCATCTTAAGGTCAAGAGAATCGAAAGATCAATTTGCATTTTAATGCTACAGTTTTGATTTTTTTTTCTTCTGGGCATTCATTTTCATGTTAAATATTGCAAGTTCCATAAGGAGTATGTGAGTCATATGAGCTTTGCTTTCTAGTCTTCTAATGAGATGAGTTCGTGATTAGATAATTTAAGATTAGAATCATTTATATTTTCCTCTTTCAGCTTGCCTGAATTATCAAAATTATTTGGGACTATTATATCATTCTGATATTGATAATTTGTTGTTTATAGATAACGGTGTCAGAAGCAGAAAACACCTTTCTGCAGATTCCGACCACTCACTGTTGCCGGAAGTGGATGGAGTGGCCCACAACTGCAGGTCCACCCTCACAAAGCCTCGATTCATCACAAGTTTAAACAGCCAACGCAGCAATGACGACTACGACGACGGCAGTGGGAACACAAACGAAAACTACGGTGAGGCAGATGACGGGAATTACACCACCTGTACCAACATCAACAACAATAATGACGAGAGTGATGGCCACTCTGACAGCAGAGACAAACACTGCCATTGTAGGCAAGAGGTTTGCCTAGTTGGCCAAGTTAGGCGAGAAAACACTGGCAGCATAGGTAATGCTGCTGGAAAAGAAAACGCGTCCAACAATTGTTTGGAAGAGTTGAACAGCCGCACAGCAGCGGGTCGCTGCAATGACCACGCCACCAGCAGCAGCTGTCTGGCCACCACCACCACCAGCGTGGGCGATAACAGCAAGACGACTGCTTCTTTGAGCAGTACGGACAGCAGCGAGAAGAACAAGAGTACGAGGTTCACCTTTTATCGATACGGTGGAAGTACGCTGAGCGACTTCGAGCGAGAAGTGGAGGAGAGACAACGGAAGATCGATCTGGTGGACAACCTGCTGGGCCAGAGACGGATTAAAACGAACAGAACGGACGCCCTCAACGCCATCAGAGCAGTTTGCAAAGCCCAGCACGAACGCATCCTGTCCGAGAGGCAGAAAAAAAGTTTCAAAAGCAGCAGAACACACAGCGACAGGAGGAGTGCATTGTCGAAACGAAGATCCGCGTCTCGTTCTGCTGGAAGTGATACCAAAGACAGAAACAACAGCGAAGAGAGTTGTAGAAGCAGCAGAAGTAGTAGTAGTAGTAGTAGCAGTAGCACTAGCTCGCAGACGGGAGTCGCTAGTCCTAGAAATTTCCAGAAGGATATAATTCACTCAGCATACAGAATTAAAAAATACCCAACTACTGTCCGACCCCGGACGGCGCGGCTCGAGGGGCCTAGGCGACGGAATATAACAGTCGCAGCAGGTACAAAGATAGAAAGAAACAGCGGAAGTTGTTTCCAGCGTGGTCTTGAACGCAAAGTTTCAAAATCCGCCCAAGCCGACGCCAACATCAATGCGATGGAATTGAGCACGAGTTTCACAAGGGGTGACAAAAGCGATATAAACGTAAATGACCAGAAAGACGACAAAACACAAAGTCGAAGCCAAGGCGACCTGTGCAGGAGCATCAGATTTAGTGTGGACAAAAGCGGCAGACAGCAGAGCGAGCTCGACAAGAAAGGCGAAAAGGGCCAAAACGACTGGGTCAGCAAACTCAGCATAGAAGAGGAAGGCTTCCTCTCCCCTACCTTTATTGTCAGCGACTGGTCCGACGACAACCCGAATGACTCGCGGACGATTAGCGACATGTTCACGTTAAGCGAGGGCGACTTTAGCCTGCTGCACGGCTTTAACGACGCTGAGGTGAAGAAGATCGCTGAACTGCAGCATGACTACTACTTGAAAGGAATTAAGTCCAACTTTCTACAGCTCATCCGCACCATCAGGCAAGCTGCTCATGGTAGTTAATACAATACAATACAATACAGTACAATACAATACAGTGGAATGGAATGCAAGGCAATGCATTACATAACCACACAGAATAGCTCTTCTAGTTCAACACAACTTAGTAGGCCTACAAATATCTATCTCACATTGGGGCATTACTTTTCCATTCGTTTGTGTGGGCAATCTGTGTGTGTGTGCGTGTGTGTGTGTGCGTGCGCACATGTTAATGTGTTAATGTCTGCCTGATGCTTGCTCCTGCCGTTAGTCGGCTGTTAGTTTATAATTAAAATTGTTTAGTGTAGGCAAAAGAACGTGAAAAATAAAAGCCAAACAAATCGTATAAAATTGTTAAAAGGTTCGCCTTTATTGCATAAAAGCTTCCTAGGGTAAAACAGTGCAGACTAAAATAAATCACGCAGTTCAAATTCAGATGTTTTAATAAGTCGTCATTGTTCATCAATGCACTCTCTGAAAACATATCAACAAGAAAACTGATCGGCTTCCCAATTTCCCTTGAACAAACACGCGCTCACACATCCCACAACCACATACACCCACCCAAAAAACACCCACCCACCCACACACACACACACCCTCACTTGCGAAGACGTATTTGTGAAAACCACGTCTTGTAAACACACACACACACACACAAACACACACACAAACACGTACACACATTACATTACATGATTATTGCGTTAGGTCCAGCGGACTCTTCCGAGCCAAATCAGGACCAGTATAGCCGAATCAGGACCACACAATCAAGACCACAACTTCGCTGAAAGAGGACTCGTCCCTGATCCGCATAAAAGATCTGCCGAAACAACCCTAGTGGCAACACTGAAGGCACTCCATCAGCCGGTCACTTTACAATAAAGACAGTCCACGCAGGGGACGCTGAGGCTATACTCTAATTTATCGAACCCCCGTTTACAAAAACAAAATAAAATATACACAGCATTACAAAATATCAATAAAACACTTACATATAAAATGCCTACATTGCCAAATAATAACATCATTGGAAGCCCCGGTGACCATCTGGCAGAAAGCGTCCAATATTTCCAAGCTGATCCAACAGACCTCACACACAAATGAGGAGTTTTGTCCCGGAAGAGTTTTCAGGAAAAAAGGTAGGTGGTTGGTCTAGCGAAAAAGAAGATAGTATAGTAGATTGATAGAACAGAGTAGGAATGAGAAAGAGCAAAGGAGAAAGACAGCGACAGTGGGAATTTAAAGCACTACATTTACAGATAGTGGGGATACTATTTATACTGAAACCCCCGGCACCTCTATGGGGGATCACACACACACATAATATAGTATAGCTGGCTTTATTTATTATTCGTTCTTCTATAGCTCTTTTCTAGCTCAAAAGTTGCTCAAGGCGCTGGTTAATAAAGATTTATCTCAACCTGCTTGAGGCGCCCACTTGCAACCTTCGGGCGCAAAGTCTGATGATCAGACAACTGAGCACAATCGTGGGCGATTGGGTATAACGGAGATGGTACCTAGTGCTGGCTGGTTGTATTTGTGTTGCCGGCACTCACCTCTCTAGGACATGAGCGTCAGGATCTTTCACAGAATAGACCTCGGTTTATATTCTATTCCGAAGGAGTAGAGGCGCAGTGTCTCAGGCGTTTGTTTGTGTGCGGTTTTGTATTTATGGCAAAATGGGTTTTTCAATCCGTCAGCACTGCTGTAATATGGGGTCCTAGAAAAAATGGAGTGCCATTTTGAAACCTCATGTTTTGGCTTGGAAATTATAAGAAAATACTGCAGGACTCACAAGTGTTCCAAACATAGGTTAGTTAGTTATTCATTGCTTACAGTTGGCTCTGTGGGTTCGGGCAAATAGAATAGACCCAACGTTTCCCGGCGTGTCGTAAGAGGCGACTAACAGGGGTGATGTTAGCACGGCATCACTGGGCGAAAGTCTTCTACACAGAAGTCACCGGCCAGGGCGGAGGAACCTCACGTTACTACAGGTTCAACGACCACGTGCTCAGGGCCAAGGCGAGCCACACTGTATTCGTGGATTTCGGCTGTGGCCAACAGCCTGGAGAGGATTGGGCCCTGCCAGGTCTTTTTTTTTGCCCAAGACACAACACATGATGAGGCTATCCACTAATTCCATGCCGGATCGGTCGTCGCCCGGCTACACAAGGACCGCGCCTTCCGTTGGCCACCAGGACGGAGGTGAAAAGTATGCTACTGATGGACAAATTAGCAAGATCCGCACGAGAAACAACATCGTCATAGGAACCTGGAATGTCAGGACCCTAACTGCGGAAGGAAAATTAGAAGAACTGGCCCACGAGCTGGACCACTATCGATGGAACGTTCTAGGTATCAGCGAACTGCGCTGGAAAGGCCTAGGTGAAACAACGACTGACAAAGGCCACAAGCTCTATTTCAGCGGTAGAGATGACAGGCACGAACACGGCGTTGGATTCTTGGTCCACAAGAACATTCTAGCCACTGTCATGGGTTGCCGCCCAGTCTCCAGTAGACTCATTACCATCCGTCTGAGAGCAACCCCTTTCAACATTACCATCACCCAGGCCTATGCCCCAACATCAGACTATGAAGACAGCGAAGTGGAGGATTTTTATGAAAATATACAGGCGGTCCTTGACCAAGTGCCGAAGAAGGACATAGTCATAGTGCAAGGCGACTGGAATGCCAAGGTTGGCCAAGATGCGCACCACAACTGGGGAGACACATGCGGACCCCACTGCAACAACGAGACAAATGACAGGGGTCTGAGGCTATTGGAGTTTGCCAGATACAACAATCTGGTACTGGCAAACACGCTTGGTCTCCACAAAAAATCCAGACGATGGACATGGCACAGTCCCGGCGGGGAACATCACAACCAGATCGACTACATCATGGTCAAGAAACGCTTCAGATCAAGCATCAACATTGGCAGGACACGCACTTTTCCAGGAGCAGACATTGGAAGTGACCACGATCTCGTGATGATGTCTTTCCGGCTCCATTTGAAGAGAGTAAATACAGCAAAGTGCACTAGGCTGAAGTTTGACCTGGACAAACTGCAAGACCCGGAGGTGGCAAAAATATTTCAGGCCACAATTGGAGGGAAATTTGCACCACTGCTTATTTTGGGGGCAGGCGAAGTAGATGTCAACACCATGACCAATACCTTCAACTCAGCTGTAACTGATGCCGCCACTGAGATCCTTGGCAAGCACCGACCAAAGAAGAAACCGTGGATCACACCTGAACTTTTGGATCTGTGTGATAAACGAAGAGAGTTAAAAAAGAAAAAGAACACCTCACAGGGAGCTGATGTCTACCGAAAAATCAACAATGACATCCGAAAAGGCATGCGCACAGCAAAGGAGAACTGGATAGAAGATCAATGCCAGGAAATAGAGAACAATCTGAACAAGAACAACAGCAAGAAGGCCTACCAGACTGTGAAGCGGCTGACAAGTGTTAAACAGCCCAAAGTCTCCACTATCCAAAGCAAGTCTGGCATTTGCCTTACAGAAGAACAAGAAGTCTTGGACAGATGGACAGAGTACTGCTCTGACCTTTACAACCATACACCAAATGGAGACCCATCAGTTCTAACATGTCCCGAGAGCAGAGAAGAAGAAGAAATCCTCCCAATTCTCCGGGAAGAAGTTGAGGCAGCAGTGCAATCGCTGAAGAAAGGGAAGTCAGCGGGAGTGGACAACATACCAGCGGAACTGCTACAAGCAGGAGGAGAAGCGATGACTGATGCTCTCACCATTATCTGTAACAAGATCTGGCAGAGTGGGGAATGGCCTACACCATGGACCCAGTCGCTTGTCATCACTCTTCCCAAAAAAGGTAACCTTCAGGAATGTGAAAATTACCGCACCATCAGCCTCATCAGCCATCCCAGCAAGGTCCTCCTGAAAATAATACTCAACAGGTTGAAACCCCAAGCTGAACAAATCATAGCTGAAGAACAAGCAGGATTCATGGCAGGGCGAAGTACCACTGAACAGATTTTCAACCTCAGAATAATCTGTGAGAAATACCTACAGCACCAACAACATCTATATCATGTGTTCATAGACTTCAAGAAGGCATTTGACCGAGTCTGGCATGCAGCTCTATGGGCAACCATGAAAGTGTACAACATCAGCCCTAAAATTATAGAAGTCATCAAAAGCCTGTATGACAAGGCTACCAGTGCAGTCCTCCATAACAGCGTCATCGGGAACTGGTTCAGAACAACAATCGGTGTGCGTCAAGGATGCCTACTCTCTCCAACACTCTTCAACATCTTCCTAGAGCGCATCATGTCAGATGCTCTTGCAGATCACGAAGGCACAGTCAGCATAGGGGGCAGAGCAATCTCCAATCTTCGTTTTGCGGATGATATTGATGGATTGGCTGGAGAGGAACAAGAACTTGAACAGCTTGTACAGAGGCTTGACACCACCTCCAGAGCTTATGGAATGGAAATAAGTGCAGAGAAGACCAAAATGATGACCAACAACACCAATGGCATCAACACGGACATCAAAGTACAAGGCCAATCCCTCAACACAGTGCACAGCTTCAAATATTTAGGAGCCATTGTGTCAGACAATGGGTCTCGACAGGAAGTCCTCTCCAGGATCGCACAAACAACTGCTGCCCTGACAAGGTTGAAGCCCATTTGGAAAGACAGAACCATCAGTCTACATTCCAAAGTAAGACTGCTGCGCTCTCTGGTCATCTCCATCTTCCTATATGCTTGCGAAGCATGGACCCTCACAGCAGATCTCCAACGAAGAATACAAAGCATGGAGATGAGGTGCTACAGAAGACTTCTGTGCATTTCCTATACCCAACACATCACCAACGTTGAAGTCCGACAGACCATCACACAAGCCATTGGACAACACGATGACCTGCTCACAGTGGTGAAGAAACGGAAACTCCGATGGTATGGCCACGTCACCAGATCATCAGGCCTTGCAAAGACCATTCTGCAAGGCACAGTGCAAGGAGGTAGAAGAAGGGGGAGACCGAAAAAGAGGTGGGAGGACAACATTCGAGAATGGACTGGTTTGACACTGAGCGAAGCCATGAGGGCTGCTGAGGACAGAGAAAGATGGAGTATGCTGGTTAAGCGATCATCTGTGTTGCCCCTACGACCTTCGGGTTATGGGACAGGATAGGATAGGATAGGATGCTTACAGTGTCCAGCGGACTGCAAAGAACCGAATCAGGACCGCAAAATCAAGACCACAACTTGGTTGAAAGAGGACTCACCCCTGATAGGTATAAAAGACAGGCTAAAACAACCCTAGCGGTAACATTGAAAGCACTCCACCAGCTGGTCACTTTACAATAAAGGCGTCCCACGCAGGGGACGATGAGTTTGGGCAGAGTTCTCAAAAAAAAAAAAGGTAGGTGGCTGGTCTAGCGAAGAAGATAGTATAGTAGATGGAACAGAGTAGAAATGAGAAAGAACAAAGGAGAAAGACAGTGACAGTGAAAATTTTAAGCACTACATTTCCAGAAAGTGGGGATACTATTTATACAGAAACCCCAAGTACCCCACGGGGGTCCAAACATAGGTAGGAGCGTCCACTGTCAATGTGTCTCTGATACTTCTAAAGTGTATTTGAGAGGGAGGGGGGGGGAGAGAGATTAGCATGCACATTACCGAGTGCGAGTTGAACATGGTTTGAAAGGGGCAACAACCCTTCCATTCCTACTTAAATATTGAGCAGGCGTTTTCCAGGACTCCATTGTGCTAGGTTCAGGTACCCATTTTGTCCAAGTACCCATTCTGGCATGAATACGCACTTGTGTGTGGGGGCGTGTGTTTATGGAGTTATGGGATGCTAAACATGCCTTTTTATGCACAAAACGGGGCTTTTTGCTAGCGCCCCACTTTTTTTCATCGCCCCACTTTTTCTAAGTACAGGGAGTGCTTTTTTTTTTTTAGTACATGGGAGTTCTCTTGTAGTACATTGGAATGTTTTAAGTACATGGGAGTGCTCTTTACGGGACAGGGTTTTTTTTCTAGACAAATTTGAAGTTAAAGGGTAAGGGTTCAGGTTTAGAGAAGAAATAGGTCAACTTTTTGACGAAAAGAGCAATTAAAAAAATATATAATTCTTACATTTTTAGATGAATTTTGCGCTCTTTCTATTTAAAAACAACAACAACAACAAAACGACAAAAACAACGTTTTCTGATTACTACATTCAGCCCAAAACCCCAATTTGCCATGAATAGACACTTGTGTTTGTGTGTGGCTAGGTAGAAACGCCGTTATTCTGACATTAACTTGAATCTCTACGTACTTTCTTTTGACCGACCCCATTATTTTGACGTCAAAACAGTGTTCCGTTTGGGTTAGGGTTAGGGATAGCTTCAAAAATGGACAAATTTGTAAAAATGTCTAAGTAACGTATGTAGAGTTTCATGGTGTGTGTGTGGGCATGTAGAAACGACGTTACAGTGACACACTCATGGAACTCCACATGGTTTCTTTTCACTTTTTTGGAAGGCTGCCCTATTTTGACGTCAAAATAGGGTTCCGGTAGAGTTACAGCTGGTTTAGGGTTAGGTTAAGGGTTTGGGTTAGAGGTTAGGGTTAGGTTTAAACATTTGAATGTGTGTGTGGGTGTGTGTGTGTGTGTGTGTGTGTGTGGGTGGGTGTGTGTGTGTGTGTGTTTTCTACTCCATGTCGTCAACAAGCTTGGAACCCCTGACCGTACAGCAGCGATGTTTCACTTAACATTCAATGTGTAAACTGGGTACACAACCGAGCCCACAGTATCTCACGATCATAATTATTTTTTATTTTGTTTGCTTCGCCACTCAGGCCGTCAATCGGCTTCGAACCACCACCTGTACGGGCTGCATCGTTATCGCATTCAATTGTGTTGCCGCAACCTACGCCACTAAGCCAACAGCTCTCCCCGGCGTCGTAGGCGGCCAGCCTTTTGCGCTCTGCAGCGTGTACCGCAGAGCAAGCGGCTTTGAGCAGCTTGACCGCTGCGCGCGCGGTACGCAGCCGCTTGATCAAGCAGCTTGGAATTTTACCAAGCGGCAGAAAGGGCATGCTAACTGACAAAGCAAATATGGCGGCGAGCAGCATGAACGTAGTGGGGTTTATGTGTTTGGATGGCAGTTACTACAACAGTTTAGTTTCTGAAGAAGAACTACAACCTCTGCTTAGTGGTAAGTATTATGAATTTCGTTTTTTTTACATAAATAAAATTATATATTATCAGCACTAGTTGTAAATCAATGAATTAAAATTAGCGAAGCACGTGCAGTGGTTAGGCAGAGTTAGGCCTACTCCTCTGACTGGAAATCTACTGAGCTAGTATTATTGAGTAAAGTTCCAGACTACGTAGGCTAATATTGCCTTAATAAAGATGATTATCACATTGTACATTTATTTTCTCAGCATGTAGGTTATAGAGTACAGACTAGTAAAAAGATCGTAACATTCATTGATTCACAAATTAATATAAATTAATATTGAGTAATGAATATTAACTTAACTTGTGATGGCATGAACTTGTTCCAAATTATAAATGAATATTATATTCAGTTATTGGAACAAGTTCATGCCATCATAAGATAAGATAACGATACTAGTCTAATCAATTTAAGAACCACCTTAAAAGTTGAACAGATTAAGTTTCTTCAGGACATCAAATATGATTTTGACTATTACAGTATTAGTAATTTATACCTTTCCGCCGTGCATTAAAACCCAACCAATAGACACATTTTTGAATAAGTGCAAGCTCACATTTGCAGTAGTAATTGTTTTTCTACAACAATAATTGATAATTGATTTTTGCAGAACAGGCACACCTATTTTTGCCTTTCTTGGCAGAAAAAAAGGCGTCTGCGGCAGGCATTCATGCCCTCGCAGACGTCGTCGAATTTCATTTTGGCGGATACCAGGAAGAAGGTACCAACAATGTTATTGTTGGGCAATTGCTCGGCGCCCTCCCAGAGCCCCTACAACAACATGCTTCTGTAAGTTTTATATATATTTATATTTTTATATTTATAAATATATTTTTAATGATATGAATCTGGGGTGTTGAGTGTTGCTGATGATTGCCTGTGTTTACTATTAATCTAAGTTATGTTTGTTATGCAATATCTGACAATGTACATATAAACTATAATCCTAATGATCCTATCCTATCCTATCCTATCCTGTCCCATAACCCGAAGGTCGTAGGGGCACCACAGATGATCGCTTAACCAGCATACTCCATCTTTCTCTGTCCTCAGCAGCCCTCATGGCTTCGCTCAGTGTCAAACCAGTCCATTCTCGAATGTTGTCCTCCCACCTCTTTTTCGGTCTCCCCCTTCTTCTACCTCCTTGCACTGTGCCTTGCAGAATGGTCTTTGCAAGGCCTGATGATCTGGTGACGTGGCCATACCATCGGAGTTTCCGTTTCTTCACCACTGTGAGCAGGTCATCGTGTTGTCCAATGGCTTGTGTGATGGTCTGTCGGACTTCAATGTTGGTGATGTGTTGGGTATAGGAAATGCACAGAAGTCTTCTGTAGCACCTCATCTCCATGCTTTGTATTCTTCGTTGGAGATCTGCTGTGAGGGTCCATGCTTCGCAAGCATATAGGAAGATGGAGATGACCAGAGAGCGCAGCAGTCTTACTTTGGAATGTAGACTGATGGTTCTGTCTTTCCAAATGGGCTTCAACCTTGTCAGGGCAGCAGTTGTTTGTGCGATCCTGGAGAGGACTTCCTGTCGAGACCCATTGTCTGACACAATGGCTCCTAAATATTTGAAGCTGTGCACTGTGTTGAGGGATTGGCCTTGTACTTTGATGTCCGTGTTGATGCCATTGGTGTTGTTGGTCATCATTTTGGTCTTCTCTGCACTTATTTCCATTCCATAAGCTCTGGAGGTGGTGTCAAGCCTCTGTACAAGCTGTTCAAGTTCTTGTTCCTCTCCAGCCAATCCATCAATATCATCCGCAAAACGAAGATTGGAGATTGCTCTGCCCCCTATGCTGACTGTGCCTTCGTGATCTGCAAGAGCATCTGACATGATGCGCTCTAGGAAGATGTTGAAGAGTGTTGGAGAGAGTAGGCATCCTTGACGCACACCGATTGTTGTTCTGAACCAGTTCCCGATGACGCTGTTATGGAGGACTGCACTGGTAGCCTTGTCATACAGGCTTTTGATGACTTCTATAATTTTAGGGCTGATGTTGTAAACTTTCATGGTTGCCCATAGAGCTGCATGCCAGACTCGGTCAAATGCCTTCTTGAAGTCTATGAACACATGATATAGATGTTGTTGGTGCTGTAGGTATTTCTCACAGATTATTCTGAGGTTGAAAATCTGTTCAGTGGTACTTCGCCCTGCCATGAATCCTGCTTGTTCTTCAGCTATGATTTGTTCAGCTTACCGAAAAATCAACAATGACATCCGAAAAGGCATGCGCACAGCAAAGGAGAACTGGATAGAAGATCAATGCCAGGAAATAGAGAACAATCTGAACAAGAACAACAGCAAGAAGGCCTACCAGACGGTGAAGCGGCTGACAAGTGTTAAACAGCCCAAAGTCTCCACTATCCAAAGCAAGTCTGGCATTTGCCTTACAGAAGAACAAGAAGTCTTGGACAGATGGACAGAGTACTGCTCTGACCTTTACAACCATACACCAAATGGAGACCCATCAGTTCTAGCATGTCCCGAGAGCAGAGAAGAAGAAGAAATCCTCCCAATTCTCCGGGAAGAAGTTGAGGCAGCAGTGCAATCGCTGAAGAAAGGGAAGTCAGCGGGAGTGGACAACATACCAGCGGAACTGCTACAAGCAGGAGGAGAAGCGATGACTGATGCTCTCACCATTATCTGTAACAAGATCTGGCAGAGTGGGGAATGGCCAACACCATGGACCCAGTCGCTTGTCATCACTCTTCCCAAAAAAGGTAACCTTCAGGAGTGTGAAAATTACCGCACCATCAGCCTCATCAGCCATCCCAGCAAGGTCCTCCTGAAAATAATCCTAATGATAAAAAATTAAAATATATCTGTGATTTTTTTAAAAGTGTGATTCATAATACAATAATAGTAGGAAATAGGCCTACAGACTTGTGATATTTATCTGCTTTTCTGTTGTCTGTGCTGCTGAATAGTGGTGGTGATTTTCTGTGTTTAATCTTTTGTTTATGCAAAATATATGTATAAATTTTATTAGCATAGTCTACTTAAATAATATTTGTAACTGAGCACTATAGAGATCTATGCCAGTTTTGTAGATAAAATATAAAGTTAGAAATATTTTAAAACATCAGAATAATTTTATTTAGGAAAAGGTTATTCGATTTTTACTTCAGAATTGATTTCTATATTAATACCTCTAAATAAGATTTCTAGCTAAGTAGCTTGTGTTTGAATAAAATAAGTATAGTCTTGTGCATAGACTCAAGACAAGTGTTAGGACTTTTTAGATGCTTTACAAACTAATAAGAAATGAATAAAATTGAAAAGACATAATTATAGAAATATAGACATAATATATATATATACATAATTATAGAAATTAAAAAATTATTAACGGCTTGATAATTAGAGGCACTGAAGTTTCTTTTGTTGGATCTGTTCACATTATTGAGTAAAGTATAATGACTGGGCTGAGAGTGCGGCTAAATACGGGTCTTTAAATATCAGTTCTGTTCTAATTGAAATAAAAATATCCCAGCGCAATTTTAAAACAGTATAGAAAACAATTTTGTAGATTTCGCTCTTAAGAATCATATAGGTATTCCCAGATCAGTCTGTACGATGGCAAACAGAACAATGTTCAATTCTATAAAAAGTAAATATTGTAAAAATGTGAAGTGCATTTGTGATGAACCACTAACTCTAAGTATAGTATAGCATTGGCAAGGACTTTTATTAATTCTCTAGTCTCTTATTTCATCTAGCTGCTATTGTTAGTATTTATTATTGTTTTAATGTGCTGTATAATACTGTACATGTTGTGTGAGGAATAGAGAGTGTATGTGTATGCTGTATTGAGTGAGGATGATGGTCTTTCTCACCTAATAAATCAACCAACCAAATAATGTTGTTTATTGTCATTGTAAGCAGCCAATACAGCAAACTGCAAAGCAGCCACAACCGCTGCAACCATCACAGCAGCCACAACCGCTGCAACCATCACAGCAGCCACAACCGCGGCAACCATCACAGCAGATGCAACCGTGGCAACCATCACAGCAGCCACAACCGCTGCAACCATCACAGCAGCCACAACCGCGGCAACCATCACAGCAGATGCAACCGTGGCAACCATCACAGCAGCCACAACCGCTGCAACCATCACAGCAGCCACAACCGCAGCAACCATCACAGCAGATGCAACCGTGGCAACCATCACAGCAGCCACAACCGCAGCAATCATCACCGCAGCCACAACCGAAGCAAGCACGGAGTGCTAAGCAGCCTTTGCAGAAGCCACCACAGAAGCCTGCTGAGGAGCCATCACTCAATCAGGAGGACTCAGTATCTCCTGGTGAGTATTACTATTAGTGTTTGTTTGCTTTCTTACTCATTTGGGTGCTATTAATCCCCTTCCCTCCAAGCTTGTAATTTTACATTAAAAGTAGTTTTACATTAAAAGTAGTTTTACATTAAAAGTAGTAAATTGCTTTGTGGCCAGTCCATTTCACCTTGTGTTAGGACTGTATTTTTATTTTTTATGAGTAAACTTTGTTGGTCTTGAATCTGTTTAATGTGTAACTTTATGACCGTTTCATTACAGTGGGTGCACGCAACGTCTGGACGAGAGACGCTGTTTGTCTTCTTATTGCGGAACATGGCAGCAAGTCCCATCTCTTTAGCAGTTCTGCTGTTACCAAAGCGGAAGCCTGGAAGGCGGTTGCAGCCGTAATGCAGCAGCATGGCTACAGTGTATCAGGAGAGGCTTGCGACAAAAAATGGCGCAACCTTAAAGATCGGTAAGGGCTAATATAGATATTAATAATATATAATATTGAAAATGTGTCTATTTATTGCAGGGAATAAAAATCCACACATTTTTAAAAGCACTTATTTTTATGCATGTGTATAATTCACAGGTACAAAGCCATCAGGAAGGCTCATAGCAAGACAGGTTCCGGGCGCATCACCTGGGACTTCTATGATGCCATGGATGACCAACTGTTCGAAGATCCCAGTTGTATGCCATATAAAACAGTGGACTCTTTGGATGGCAGTACGTAAAATTTACACTAAATGATTTTGGCAATCTTTGTGAACTGGTTTGTTTGTTTAATCATTGTTTAAAGTCCGACTATGCAGAGCCGTATAAAGACCACTCCACCCATGTGGTTCTTAAGACCAAAAATTAAATCAACCCAGTGGTAACATTGAAGGATCTCGACAGCTGGTCACTTTACAATAAAGGCACCCCATGCAAGGGACGCTGAGGCTACAAATACGTGAACCTATCAAACCCCCGTTTTTTTTTTAAATACAATTTTAATACAACATAGAAACATAAAATATACATGAATGTAAAATGCCAAAAATGCTAAATAATAACTTATTAAACTTTTCTTTCTGAGTGCCAACAGCCTGAATTAAAATTTGGACCTTCAGTTTTTGAGTGCCAGTCGGGCACGCCAGGTATAAATATTGGGTGCCCGAGCCGATTTTTCGTAGCATTTGCTGCCGAGCACGCATTATTTCGAGCCCTGCATAATGATCATTTAGCATAAAGCGTCCAATGTTAGCAACCCGATTTAATTGTTAGTGTTGGAAAATAGTATAGACGTTCAAGAAACAAGGCAGGAGTCTGGGCCATTATAGAAGAGGGATAGTAGACTGACAGAACATTTCATACGAGACCAGTACCAAATTTTACAACAAAATTCCAAATTTACTCAGCTGATATCATATAATTATATCATACATCACTCAAATATAGGGCTGGATTGGACATTATAGTCTAAATATTAAATTTGTAATATAAATTTATACATTATGTTTTACTAATTACCTTATTAATGGATAAATATAAAGAGTGATTCATCAGTGATGCTTTTGTATATTTAAAGTTGTACATAAAAAAAAAAATGGTCCTGATTTGGCTTCTAAGAGTCCGCTGGACCTAAAGCAATAATCTTGTATTGTATTGTATTGTACATAAAAAAACAATTGTTGTAGTTAAACACTGCATATTATTTTTTTCATATTTTTTAATTTGTTCGATGTATTTTTACAGTTGTAATAAATGACTCCAGACCGAGAGTTACGACAGTGCCATCATCTCCATCAACCTCAAAAACACCCAGCCCCCTCACCTCTCCCAGACCTACTACATCATCTGCTTCTTTTACACCATCTGCATCTGCTGAAACTCCTCGACAATGCAAGAAAAGGAAAATACATGATTCGGGAGTGGACAAACTTGTAGAGCAGATGGACAGGCAAACTGCTGTGTTAATAAAAATGCAGGAAACTTTAGAAAGAAGAACAGCATTGCTGGAAAAGCTGCTGAACAAGGAGTAGTTTGTCTGTGTTTAAAGTAATGTTTAAATAAACAAAATAAACATCCATGCAGTCTTTTTATTTTATTTGTGTGTTTAAAATCAATGTATTGCATATTATAGCTACTTTTCAGTAATTTTCAATTAAAAAACCTGAGCATAAATATCGGTGCCAACCTCTACTCTATACCTTTTTAACTACCTGTAAAAAATGGTCACAGTTCCGGGTAGTGACCAACTATGCACTAACTACTGTAGCTAAAAAGACTAGCATAGTGGTTTTTTTTCCCAAACATAGTATTCGTTATCCATCTGTAGTTTGTAACTTCTGTAAGAAATGAAAAACAGTATTTGTTATCAATCTGTAGTTTGTATTTTTTTCTGTATAAAACTATGGGAAATCTGCATAAGTTAATTGGCACCTCTGCATAACTAACATGAACTAAACTGAACCATAAAATAAAATAAATAAACAATTAAGATGCCAAATTTGATCACAGCTGCCTTGATATTTATTGGACCATTAGTTTGAGAGACTGACTGGCAACCCCCCATCCCCTTCCCCTACCACCACAAAAAAAAAAAAAGATTCCACTGCCCGGTTGCACAGGGCGCTTTAACAATAAAACAGTATTAGGCAATATCGAAAGCAGCCAGAGACGTTTTACCAAATAGCGTTAGTAATGTTGCACGATAGGTCGGCTTCAACAAAAATCGTATTTTATGTTGTGTACACTATGTTTACACTATGCTCAAGTATAAATATTGTCTACTTTCGATATTGCCTAATACTGTCCCAACCCCTTGGGGTCATGAGCAATCTTGCCACTGTAGATTGTTCTAACCTATAAAGGGTACAGTGAAAGCCCCAGTTGAAAACCTGTCTTGCCTTTGTAGGCATGACAAATTAACTGTGGCAACAGTTCCCCCCGTTGGAGTGCCGGGGGTTTCAGTATAAATAGCATCCCCACTTTCTGGAAATTTAGTGCTTTAAATTCCCACTGTCGCTGTCTTCCTCATTTGCTCTTTCCCATTCCCGATCTGTCCTACCACTCTGCTATACTATCTTCTTCTTCGCTAGATCAATGACCTACCTTTTTTCTTGAAAACTCTTCCTGGACAAGACTCCTTGTTTGTGTATGAGGTCTGTTGGATCAGCTTGGGAGTGTTGGACGCTTTCTGCCGGGTGGTCACTAGGGCTTCCTATGAATGTACTATTTAGCACTATAGGCATTTTATATGTATGTTTTTTGTTGATGATTTATAATGATGTTTGTATTCTATTTTGTTTTTGTAATCGGGGAGTTCGCGTAGTTGAGGTCAACCCTCAGCCGTCCCTCGCGTGGGATGTCTTTATTGTAAAGTGACTGGCCGGTGGAGGGCATTCAATTTTCCCACTGGGGTTGTTTCAACAGATCTTTTATGCGGATCGGGGGTTGTCCGGTCCTGATTTGGCTCGGAAGAGTCCGCTGGACCTAAAGCAATAATAAATCAATCAAAAAAAAAAAATACTGTCCCAGGTTTTTCATAAACATACATTTTATTAAACCTGTAAAATCCAAGATCGAGCAAATGTTACTAAAAGGTTAGTTTAATTGCTGTGAGAATCTTGCCTCGTAGGCAGAGAGTTGGTGCATGGTTGGGTTAATAGTCATCCATAACAGTTATATAAGTCAGCCTCAACTGGTAAACCTGGCCACACCCAACTCTAGCTCTCTGCCTGCAATACAAGTTTCTTGCAGTGTAAACAGCCCCTTTAGTCATACTAAGATTTACAGTAACAAATCAGGCAAGCTGAATTGCAATTTCCATTCTCTTGTCTTGTGCAGTTTGGAGGGGAGCATCTTCATTGTTTAGAACATCATGCATATTCTCCTCTGGGATTCTGTCAATCTGATCTTCATCAATGCCATGCTTGATTATAACGAAATTGTGTAGAACACATGCTGCTGTGACAATTTCTGGCATGTCAGTCACGTTTCGCATTTCTAAAAATTTCAGTTTTCTCCATTTGCCTTTCAAGAGACCAATGGAACGCTCTACTTCAACTCTAGTTGAAGAATGTGCACAATTGAATCTTTTTTGAACTTCATCAAGGTGACCATTGTTTTTAAAAGGCACCATCATATATGTAGACAGCGGATAAGCGGAATCCCCAAGAAGGTGAAATTTGGGATTGAGATTCCCTTCAGACAGCAGTACTTCTAAAGGGCTGTTCTTGAAAATTCTGGCATCGTGACATGATCCAGGAAAACCTGTGAAAGTGTTAAGAAACAATAGTTCCTTGTTGCATGTCACCTGCAACTGAATGCTTGGGAACCCCAGTCGGTTGATGTAGGCATCCCTGAAGGCTCTGGGACCGGGGATTTTAATATGGGTTCCATCAATAGCCCCCACCACACCTGGAAAATGGCACCTGCAATCAAACATACTCAGTTTTACAATTGCATTTTCATATTGAATAATTTTACCATATTAAAAAAACACATGTTTGTCTAGAGTGTTATATAAACAAAATATGTTTACATATACCAAATAATATTTGTTATCAACAATTCTAAGAGAAAAAAAATAGCTTGAAAAACCTTTCTGCAAACTGCCTTGCAAACTTTTCCATTTCGAAGGTAGTTGTGGGCCATTTGATCCACTCTTTCTGTCTGTCGACAAGAATTCTACAGACTCTGTAGACTACACGTCGCAGAGAACCTTTACTCAGCCCAAAACGATCACCCACGCTTCGGTATGTTTCTGTGTTTCCCAGGTACCAAAGTGTTGCCAAGACATTTTTCTCCATTGTAATGGTGCGTTCAGCAGGCATACTGGGTGCTATCCAAATCAGCAGTTCCTTTATTTCAACACAGAGAAAAAAAAAGGATTATTTTTTAACCATCAAATACAAATATATTTTAAAAAATGTAAACAAGGTTTGCATGTATAATGAAATGTTAAAAAAATTTAAAAAAAACACATAAAAAAGTCAATATCATCAGATTCTTTAATTAATTGCATGACACGCACACATACTAGAAAAGAATTTTCTAGAAAAGCTCTTCAAATTACAAACAAACACGTTAACAAATTTTAAAAAATTCTGTTAAATTTCACATTGCAATTAGGAAGCAACCTGAAATCCAAGGTAGTTTTATTTTGATCTCTATTATTTTTGAAGTTTTTTTTTATTTAAAGAATCAAATAACTTATTTAATAAGTCATGACACAATTTAGCAATTTTTGTATTAGTATTGTTTTCATTATTATTAATGTATCAATACATTAATTTGGACTGAAGCGTGCAGTAATAACTTTATAACTGAGTGTGAAATGTGATTTTTTTTTATTAACAAACTCCTTAACACTAACAGCCTACTAAACTCTTCATCTTTTATAATTATAAGCAGCAACAGCACGTCAAAAAAGAAAAGAGGGAAATTATTTTTGGCAGCAATATTTTTAAACAGGCCTTTTTTTTTAAAATGTAATTTAATTCTCCCACCCAATCACACTATTTCTGATTGCTCTTTCATTGTAAAAAAAAAACAACAAAAAAAAAACTGCAGTGTGATTACCTCAAATGAAATGAGTCAAGACAGTCTACACATTAAAAAAAATCACAGCTGTTAGTGTTACTCAGCATGTAATTAATTTATCATTTAATCTGTACAATTTATTATACAGTATGTTATATCATACAGAAACTTAGTTACTGTATTAACTATTACTATTAACTTAAGTATTAATATCACTATCAGTATAACAAAGTGATAAATTAATTTGCATCTTTAAATAAATTAGCACCATGAAACAAGCAACAGTTGAGGTTACTGGGAAAAATCGTTTATTGAATTAAAAAAGTAGTAGTTTTGTTTATTTAAATGGAATATTTATAATTATTCATAGGCCTATTGGCATGCCACCTACCTCAAAAACGTCAGTGGCCATGCGAAAATGCTCCCGAAACTGGGCTCCGGAGTATCGCGGTACTGTCTCTTCTACGTAATTCTCGATGTAGGTATCTCGATCTATCATCCTCTGTTGAATGATATGATGTAAAGCTCTTGTTGTAGTAGCTATTACACCGGCACAAAAAGCAGCTACTTCTATTTCATCGTCGTCCTCTAAAAATCGCGTAAGCACAGCATTATGATCGTCAGTGGAGGCCGCCATTTTGCTTACTGCTTTGCAGCGAGTGGTTCCGTAAAACGACTTAGCATTGGCTGAAGCGCTTGATAAAGCGCTTTGTCTGCGGTACACGCTGCTGGTTGACGTACTTATGCGAGCACACTCAGTCAAATGACTCATCGCCGGGTAGGCCTGTTGCATCGTCTCAAATGGTTAAAGGAAGTAGCATAGATGGAGGTGGTAGTATTTTGAATCTTTACATTCCACCTGGGCGTCCTTGCATTGGTTTGTTCTTCTCTTGTGAATTACGTTGTTGTCGGTGTTCTACAGGCAAGTGAAAGAAGATGCTGAGGCGGGTATTCTAGGAGTACAGAAAGCCCCTGCGCTCAGAGAGGAGGTTGAAGACAAACGGACCCGTACTCGTCTCAAGGGGGTGGTAAGAGGCGTGATGGCCGGTGGACGAATGCGTAAAATAGCCAGGACTCCATTTCGCCCTTTAACTGCCAACCTGCCTTTCCACCAGCGACGATACGCAGTCGGGCGCACCAAGCTGGTAAGTTTACAGTGACAAATACAACACTTTCCGCATATTCCGGGACAACGTGCTCTTCTTTTCTCTTCGCTTCTCTTCTCTTCGCTTCTTGTTGTACGCTAGCTAGCTGCATCCTTGAGCAGGTCTTGAGCTGGAAAAGCGCCAGTATAAGAACAATATTACTAACTAATGTTTCGTGTTGCAAAACAGCATGTTCGTATTTAGCTCGTGCGTCTGTATCGTAACATCAATGTAACCTCCCTGAAGAAAGACCTAATGGCCTGTCTTAAATGGCAGGTTCGTGGGGGTTAACAAACCTTTTTTTCGAGGTTCTCATATCCCGAACGCAGTTTGAACCTTTATTTATTTATTTATTTATTTTTTTATGCAAAAGGTTCAGGAACCTATTTTTGGGATTGAGAACTTCGAAAAAAAGGTTCATGAACCTCCACAATCCTTCTTATTAAGACAGGCCAGGAGGTCTTAAACGTTGGAAGGGAAACCGAGGCTTTTTCCGCTCCATGTTTTGTAATTCTTCTTCATTCACATCCGGCGTGCAGTTGGCCGTGAAATTGCGCTTGCGCAGTTTGGCCTGTAAGTTTTCGAACAATCAGCTACTAGGTGGGCTTGCAATTGCGTGTGCATTTTCGCGAATGCACGCGCATTGAACGCTTTCCGGGTTCTATACAAACACACACGCACGCACACGCACACATATTCTCTCTCTCTCTCCTTCTCTCTCTCTCTCTCTCTCTCTCTCTCTCTCTCTCTCTCTCTCTCTCTCTCTCTCTCTCTCTCTCTCTCACCAAAGATGTGGCTTTGTTTGACACGCTAGAGACCACAGACTGGAGTGCCTATACTTGAGAGGCATGGTGGCGTTGCGGAAGCTATCGCTCCACTGTCGTCCAGACACCAGGGGTGTGCTCTACCGCCCGAGAGCTCTGTTGATGGTGAGCCTCCGGTAAGGATGTGTCACCGTGTCTCTTTGAGTTAGAATAAATCACTACATTCTGTTGATCTTATAGTGTTTGGCGTTTCAATTTCCGACAATGATTGCTGGAAGGAACTGATCGGAGACTGCAGGAAAAATGTAATATTTCAACGTCGCCCACTGTGGCGATGAACGACAGCAAACTTTTACACTTTAGATCAAATTATAGTATACTTTGAAGAGAATCTAATAACCTAAATTATTGCGGTGAAATCTCTCCACTGTAAGCTGCTTAAACAGACATTGGATTTTCACCCCTTGGGGTCATGAGCAATCTTGCCACTGTAGATTGTTCTAACCTATAAAGGGAACAGTGAAAGCCCCAGTTGAAAACCTGTCTTGCCTTTGTAGGCATGACAGATTCACTGCGGCAACAGTACCCCCGTTGGAGTGCCGGGGGTTTCAGTATAAATAGTATCCCCACTTTATGGAAATGTAGTGTGTGGGGGCGTCAGTATAAATCGGTCCAGTAGTCGCCTATATGCGAAAGTGTCGTGTGACTATAATCTACACACAACATGGAAATTTAGTGCTTTAAATTCCCACTGTTGCTATCTTCCTCATATACTCTTTTCCCATTCCTGCTCTGTCCTATCACTCTGCTATACTATCTTCTTCTTCGCTAGATCATTGACCTACCTTTTTTCTTGAAAACTCTTCCTGGACAAGACTCCTTGTTTGTGTATGAGGTCTGTTGGATCAGCTTGGGAGTGTTGGACGCTTTCTGCTGGGTGGTCACTAGGGCTTCCTATGTTGTTAGTATTTAGGAATATAGGCATTTTATATGTATATGTTTCGTTGATGATTTGTAATGATGGTTGTATTCTATTTTGTTTTTGTAACCGGGGGTTCGCGTAGTTGAGGTAAACCCTCAGCCGTCCCCCGCGTGGGATGTCTTTATTGTAAAGTGACTGGCCGGTGGAGGGCGTTCAATTTTCCCACTAGGGTTGTTTCAGCAGATCTTTTATGCGGATCGGGGGTTGTCCGGTCCTGATTTGGCTCGGAGGAGTCCGCTGGACCTAAAGCAACAATAAATCAATCAATCAATCAATCATTGGATTCCCTGGTAACGTCACGGTAAGAGTTCAGCAGAAATGGGCTCTTCACACAGTCATACAATCATCACAGGCTCTACAGTTCAGACGTACTTGATTACATCACAAGGTATTAAGAGTTTGTTACTCACGCACTGTGTTACCTGTGTACGCTGGATCCTGTACTAAATAAGCCAACTGCTGCTATAGCACACGACCTTTTAAAAGTTCGGACTCGACGTTTATATTCGAATTTCGCAAATATTACACAGAACAAATGCATGAGTTAGACTTTTTGACACATTGTTATAATGTGAGCTATGTACTTACTAAATTTTTTTTTTTTTTTTTTTTTTTGCGCGATGAGTCCCAAATAGTCTAAAAAAAAATTTTTTTAAATTGTCCATTCCGTTCGTTTGTCTGCCCACCGTCCGTCGTCTGCAAAGCTTATTCAGAACCTATTTTAACTATCACAACCGAACTTGATAAGATGATGTATATCCAAGAGACCTCATAAATGATCAGTGAATTAATTACTTCACTGATCATGACTTCACTACCCCCGCTAGGGTGCCGGGTTTTCTGTATAAATAGAATCTTCACTTTGTGGAAATTTAGTGCTTTAAATTACCACTGAGTCTGTCTTTCTCATTTGTTCTTATTCGTTCCTAATCTGTTCTATTAATCTAGTATCTTCTTCTCTAGACCCGTCACCTACCTTTTTTCTTGAAAAGTCTCCCAAAACTGGGGTCAGCTTGGGATATTGGATGCTTTCTACCAGATGGTCACTAGGGCTTTCTGTGATATTATTCTTTAGCAACGTAGGCATTTTATATGTATCATATCCTATCCTATCCCATAACTATGAGGTCGTTGGGGCACCACAGATTATCGTTTAACCAGCGTACTTCATCTTTCTCTGTCCTCAGCAACCCTGATGGTTTCGCTCAGTGTCAAGCCAGTCCATTCTCGAATGTTGTCCTTCCACCTCTTCTTCGGTCTCCCTCTTCTTCTACCTCCTTGCATCATGCCTTGCAGGATGGTCTTTGCAAGACCTGATGACCTGGTGACGTGGCCATAACATCGGAGTTTCCGTTTCTTCACCACTGTGAGCTGGTCATCGTGTTGTCCAATGGCTTGTGTGATGGTCTGTCGTTGTGATGTGCTGGGTATAGAATATATCCAGAAGTCTTCTGTAGCACCTCATCTCCATGCTTTGTATTCTTCCTTGTAGATCTGCTGTAAGGGTCATATTTTGCAAGCGAATATGAAGATGGAGATGACAAGGGAGCGCAGCAGCCTTACCTTGGAATGTAGACTGATGGTCTTGTCTTTTCAAATGGACTTCAACCTCCATAACAAGCAGCTGTTGTTTGTGCGATCCTGGAGAGGACTTCTTGTCGAGACCCATTGTCTGATACAACGGCTACTAAATATTTGAAGCTATGCACTGTGTTGAGGGATTGGCCTTGGACTTTGTTGCCCGTGTTGATACCATTGGTGTTGTTGGTCATCATTTTGGTCTTCTCTGCACTTATTTCCATTCCATAGGTCCTGGAGAAGGTGTCACGCCTCTGTACCAGCTGTTCAAGTTCTTATTCCTCTCCAGCCAATCTATTAATGTCATCCGTAAAACGAAGGTTGGAGATTGCCCTATCCCCTATGCTGACTGTGCCTTCGTGATCTGCAAGGGCATTTGACATGATGCGCTCTAGGAAGATGTTGAAGAGTGTTGGAGAGAGTAAGCATCCTTGGCGCTACCGATTGTTGTTCTTAACCCGTTTCTAATAGCGCTGTTATGGAGGAGAATAGAAAGATAAAAGTCGGTATTACTTTGCATTTTAATGCCACTGTTTCATTTTGTGTTTTTTTCTTCTGGGCAGTCATTTATGTTAAATGCAAGTTCCATCTAGGGCATGTGAGTCACATGGGCTTTGTCCTTCTACTTTGTTTGAAGGCTCCAAGTCGAAGGCTTAGTTTACTTTTGGCAAGAACGGGGTTATCCTAAACTTCGCCTGGTTATTAGATTATACAATGTGAAAGCGGGCTTTCGTATTAAACAAACCAACCGCGGCTAGAACAATGTATTTTTGGTGTCTGGCGTAGGGTAGGGTCTGTTTTAATCAACCTGAAACCCAAAATCTTACGAACAATTTTTTTTACGCGTTCTGTCTCTTACCGGTATTGGCTGCTGCTCATTTTCTTTGTTTTCTTGTTTTCTTGTTTTCTTTTTTCTTTTTTTTTCTTTTTTTGGGGGGAGGGGTGGGGGTTGGGGTAACGTTTTATTGTCTCTTTTTATCGTGAAATTCTGGGCCTGTGGCGCGCCCAAACCCAACCTACCTAATATTAGTTTGTGTTTTTGAAATTTTGCTGGAGGGAGCAAACCAGAGTACCCAGAGAAAACCCCCGAGACGTTGCCCAAGTCAAAAGTGAATAATATTCGGAGAAACATAACGCCCACACCTGTCAGGCGCCATCGGTTTCTGGCCTGAGGACAAGCTAAGGCAAGTTAGTCCCGCCTTAGACCTCTTGGGCACAACGCTTCAGAATGTTGACTGCCTAGCCCACGGCTTTTGCTGTTAGTAAGCACAACATCTACGGATTTTTTTTTTTAAAATAAAGAAAGAGCTATACTTTCGACATATTTTGTTTTGTTTTGTTTTGAACTTTGAGGGAGTGTGGGAGGTGAGGGGGTGGGGGGGCAACACTCGCTGTGTATATTAAAAGAATCTGTTGAGGGTGCGTAGTCAAAATGGTCCCTTTAAACAATATTTGGAAGTTGGATCTCGACCTCAGGCGTACTTTAAACAAAATGGTCAATCCAATTCAGTAATTTATTTTAACGTCTCTTCATCTGTGATTCTAGACCACTCCGTCATTATCAAGCTTGGGCACAACACAAACAATAAATGATAGCCAAGTCTGGCCATTTAAAGTTGAACTATAAGCATAAAAAGTAACATTACTACAAAAGTTTACCAACTGCAGACGTTTATATTCTAAGGGCAATATCTTTTATTGGCTGACTATGCACCGCAACATCAATGGTTTGTTCAATATTTACATTGATTTAGGCTTACTTTTCTTTAGATATATATAACGGTACCATGACAAAATGGGCATCTTTCTTGGCAGTTGCTGTCGTCGTGGGCGCGGAGGCGCTTGTACGTAATCCCAGAAGATTGCGTCCCCACTCCTCCCTCTGCTCCCCTACATCCACGTGCGACGATTCGGCGGATCGCTGTTGTTCTGGATGAACTGCATCAAGGGGACGTCTTTGTAAGTTTGCAAGTACATGTACCTGCTTTATCCGTCATGCCATCATTGGTTTCTTTCTTTGTTATCAGTGATCATGGTCCTCACCATGATTTGCACGCATCATCCAGTGTTATCAAAGTAGGAGACGAGACGTTTTTTTCATTATTGCCTGTCTGCTTTGACCTTTATTGGGATTTGGATCTTTTGAAACATAAGGTTATTTGTCACCGTCGCCGTCAGTTTTATATCGTTGTAGTCATCGTCGTGATCGCCATTACCACAGTACCCGTGGGGGTGCCGGGTGTTTCAGTATAAATAGTATCCCAACTTTCTGGAAATGTAGTGTTTTAAATTCCCAATGTCGCTGTCTTTCTCCTTTGTTTTTTTCTCATTCCTATTCTGTTCTATCTATCTACTATACTATTTTCTTCTTCGCTAGACCAGTCACCTACCTTTTTTCTTGAAAACTCTTCCGGGACCAAACTCCTCATTTGTGTGTGAGGTCTGTTGAGTCAGCTTGGGAATATTGGACGCTTTCTGCCATGTTGTCACTGGGGCTTCCTATGATGTTATTATTTGGCATTGTAGGCATTTTATATGTATGTGTTTTGTTGATATTTTATAATGCTGTTTATATTTTATTTTGTTTTTGTAAACGGGGGTTCGATAAATTAGAGCATAGCCTCAGCGTCCCCTGCGTAAGATGTCTTTATTGTAAAGTGACCGGCTGGTGGAGTGCCTTCACTATTACCACTAGGGTTGTTTAGGCAGATCTTTTATGCGGATCAGGGGCGAGTCCTCTTTCAACGAAGTTGTGGTCTTGATTTTGTGGTCCTGACTCGGCTCTTTGCAGTCCGCTGAACCCTGTAAGCAATGAATAACTAACTAACCACAACGTACAGCACAGCTGAGCCCTCATAAGGCCTACGTTCTCTTCACTATGTGAAGTAAGCCTCCTTAATAAGGCCCCACATCGTTACCTGCAATCAGTGGGGCCGGGTAGCTCAGTTAGTAGAGCGGCTTACTAGTAACCGAAAGGTACCTGGTTCGAATCCCGGATTGGCCAGCGTGTGACAATATTATTTTCCCCTTTCCATCAACTGGTTCGCTGGTGTCAGAATAATGTGATCAGTAGTCCACCTATACGCTCCGGTGTCGTGTGACTGTAATCTACAATTACCCTGCAATCACCTGCCACAAGGAAAAGTCAAAAGAGCAATGAAGAAGGAAGTGATGAAGAATGAGAAATGCAATTTAATTCTTCTTCTTCTTTTTCTTCTTGCAGGGTCTTGACCAGCTCAATATGCCACTGATCGCAAAGACCAAATCTCACAAAGTCAAACTGGTACGTAGGCCTACTCCATTGTTTGAAATAATAAACGCATCCTAGAATAAGCTGTGTACGTAATGTACACCGACTGAATATAAATAGGTAAAAGGAGAAAGTTCGCTACAACCCAGTGATGGAGATCACGTACAATCGTACGTGTTTCACGTACTGAGTTGGGAAATCACGTAACGAAAATGTAATGAAAGGGTATAAACACGCACAAAGTCAGTGCCAAAGGGGTATGAAAACGTAAAGCTAAGTTGCTGGGAGGTATCATCAGGTTCAACTATTTCGGTCGTGCGTACAGCTTTCGCTCAATTTGGATCGTGTGCCTGTGCGTCCTGCGCGACCGCCTACCACCCTGTCTCCCCCTCTTATTCATTCTGTCGCTTCCGAGAAACAGTCAATCATATGCACGATAATATTCACTATTTTTTTCTCGACGCTTTTGATTGACTATATAAGACTGACAACAACCCAACATTAAACATGGCCGACAAGCAGCGATCTGAGGGAAAGCCGAAGAAAAGGAAAAATAAAGCAGACAAAACTAATTGCTCCAAAAAATTAAGACAAGATGAAGGAAAAGCAAAACAAACTTTTTTGTCAGCCTTTGGCTTTGAGTGCTCGGTAAGAGAAGAAAAAGGTGAGCCGCAACCGGGCCCGGCTGAAGAAACTCAAACTGTTGAAAAGACTTTCCACGCAAAGTGTTTATTACGTATGTTGGTGTACCCCCTAAAAAAACTGAAAGGGGGTATAAATGTAACACACACCCTTCAGTAATAATTTAGAAAGAGATAGTTACAGGTTGGTGGCTGGAGGAAATAACACAAGATGGAAAATTGTGTGTGTTGAACCTTTATTTTCGTTTTATAGAATTTCAGAATTTCAGGAAAAGAATTTAAATGACTAATCAATTTATCTCCAAATCAAAATATTACACTACTACATATTACCCCAAAATACTAAAATGCAAAAACAATGAGACTAGAAAAACCAGAATAAACAGACTAGAAAACCCAGAATAAACTACGAGACTAAAACCAAAATAAGCAATGAGACCAACAATCAAGAAGTTGCGCCAAAAATAGGGCATTGAGACGCTGAGCTAAACCCAGATGGAAAACGGCGGATGCCCCTGCAAGAGCAACATCAATTATTTATTACAGAGACGTACTGACCATAAAACAAAAAGTAATTAGCATTAATGAGTCATTGTAAATCATTACAATTCCAACTTGAACACCCAGCAAAAGGTTCATGCAATTAAACATTACATGTTAACTTCAATTCTCAAACACAACTGAATTCTTATTTTATACACAAATCTTGACCAGTTGATTTATCTAATCAACATCCGCGGCTAAGCACATGTACAAGTTTACGTTCATTAGGCTGATAGGCAACAACTACTATTTATCACTGCAAATAGTAAACTTCCCTAACCCAGGAATAATGTCATGCTTTCTGTGTACAGATCCATCAATTAGACAGAAGCAGAAAAGCTACACAAAATCCTACAAGACGATAATACTTCGTCTCAACCAAGTTCATAATGACTATTCCAACTCATCTTTCTTTGAAGTCATTATCATCAATATAAATCTAATCAGAAGAACCAGTAATGGCTGACCTTAGCTGCAATCGCTAAGGTAAAACCCAACTATGCACTTCTTTCCCAAGGTGCCTAATATCTACAACGACAGCCTTCACTCAACTCATGAAATGTCAACAAACAGCCGCCATGACATCATGCAACAGTACTTCCGGTCCCTTGCGCATGTGCGCAAGAGTTTTAAAATCTAACACTCAAAATAATAATTTTCATTATTTTCTATCAATATAACAATTTACATGTTTGTGAGACTCTTTTAACCTCATTTTACTTCAACTCATTTTACTACAAGGTATTCTCACATTCAGCATACAATTAAAATAGCATGACACACATTAGAACACTTTGGCGGTTTTCGACCGGCCAGCAAAAATAACATTCGGTTACAATTTCACAAACATTTTACACAATTTGTGCATTCAATATATTCATCAAACATCCACAGACATTCCTACAACATAATTACCCAAGATGACAAAGCAAAGCATCTTATTTACCTTAAAAAGATATTACTTCCCTTTAGATCACAAATTAAAACATGAACAGTTTACAGTTTTCTGGTGACAGGGACAATTAACCATAATTTGTGACCTGTTACACATTCCCCTCCACAGAGAAAAATTTTCTTCCATTGGAATAAAATTTTTAGTACAAATCCTACACATCCATTTACGCTGCACACAAAACTTCCAATTTTACATCCCCAAGGGTAAAATTCAACACTTATGCTTTGCACACTTTTACAAGACGCAAAAATCCGAAATAGGTTATAAAGTTCTAGCAATACAACACATCTCCATTTAAAACTGAACATTAACCCTTACCTTGCATCACATTTTCAGCAAGGTTTTTTACATTTCTAATACAACTTCACAATATAATTTCAATTTCTGTTGCAATCATTTTCCAAACCCTTTCTCATCACTTTACAAGGCAAATCTGTACGATTGACATCGAAATCCTTATTTAAGATTGTTTTGTTGTTGCAAAAATGATAAAAAGCAATACTTTTACAAAACAGATTCCCAATGTATAAGTTCTCATCAATACATACAATGAATACATGACCTTCTGTATACTATACAAATAGTAACAGCGATGCACACAAAAGTTCATCATGACCCTTTACTTTTGCAATAACCCAGTTAGCAACAATGCTGACAATTGTCTTTCCAGATATAGCACCGTAATCGGCGCCAAGGGTTCATCAACCAATACCTGCAATCTGTAAATCACAGATTCAACAAGACCTTCATTCAAGTGGGCCACTGGTGACGCTTCCCGAGCCCGATGCACCAAATTTAATCTATCCACCGGTTTCCTTAACCTTCTAGACCTCCTAATGTCAGGCTCTTGCCCAACATCACTACCTGGTACGTCACTCGACACTTCACTTTTAAAAGCATGACTAGAGTCCCCACTTTCTGAGATATCTTCACTGGTCACTCCAGTGTCTTCTACACCCGCTTCACTTCCAGATTCAATAGCATCAACATTATCATCAATCTCAGACTCCTCATTCCCATCATTATTGCTATGTTCATGCTCAGAAACAACATTTTCTGATTCATGTTCAGGCTCGACACTGTCTGGCACAACTTTTGGGCCAGTTTCCCCCACAGCAGGATTTTCTGCTTCTCGTTCCACGTTCGCTTTTGCATCCCTAACAGGAATGTACACAGGAGCCTCAACTCTCAACCTACTAGGTTGAGCTGTAATTTCTATGTCGAAATCCTGCTCTACAATTTCTTCTGTGGACTCTGTCTCCTGTTCATTAGGCTGCACCCTAACTTTTCCTCTTTTCAGAGCTGGTGCCTCACTTTTAGGTAACCTTTCTGGGCAACACTCTCCATCTAGCACACCTACTGGTAACAGATAGTTCCTGTGTAGAGTTCTTTGGGGTCCTAGCCCTTTCTCATCCTGCACGGTATACACTGGCAATCCATCTTTTCTTGAAATAACCACATGCACATCTTTCTCCCATCTATCTGTGACCTTGGTATCAAGTCTAGGCCCTAGCCTCCGCACAAGTACTCTATCTCCACACTGTAATTCTGCTGCATGGGCAGCAGAATCGTACCTGACCTTGTTTCTATCACTGGCTATCTTCATTTGCTCAACAGCTTTCTTATAAGCGCTAGTCAGTCTCTCTTTCAAATCTCTGACATACTGCCTGCTTGAAACAGTTTTCTTAGACTGGTTTATATCAACACCGAATGCCAAGTCTATAGGCAACCTTGGATGCCTACCAAAGAACAGATAGTATGGACTGTGACCAGTGCTCTGGTGAATACAGCAGTTATATGCGTGCACAATAGCTGGCAGACTTTTGCGCCAATCAGCCTTCTTTTCATCTTCAAGGCTTCGAATCATGCCCAAAAGAGTCCTATTCCACCTTTCTACTGGATTTCCTGAGGGGTGGTACGGTGTAGTACGACATTTTTGAGAGCCTGCTAACTGACAGAGTTCATGTATTAAGTGCGACTCGAAGTCGCGTCCTTGGTCTGACAAAATGCGCGCTGGAAACCCATACACAGCAAACCAATTCGTCCACAATGCCTTAGCCACTGTTTTGGCTGTTTGATCCTTAGTGCAAATTGCCGTAGCAAATTTCGTAAAATGATCAAGCACTACAAGTACATTCTGCTTTTGGCCTTTTACTTCAACAGTTAAGTAGTCTATGGAAAGAAGTTCTAAGGGAAAGGTAGTGGCTATTGACTGCATAGGGGCCTTCTGAGCTAATGCCCCCTTTCTCACACACCGGCCACAGTGTTTGATCTTCCTTTCTAAATCCCTAGCCATATAGGGCCAGAAAAATCTGCGTCTAAGCTGCAAGATTGCATTATCATAGTGAGTATGGAACAAATCTTCATGAACTCCTGACAATGCTTGCTTTCTGTGGGAACTTGGTAGGACTAACTGCCATCTCACACCCTCTTCATCTTCAACTTTCCTGTACAACACATTGTCCCGCAACTCTAGCTTTTTTTGCTCCCTACAGAACATTTTCAACTCCTGCGAGTCCATTTCACTTGCTACTAATTCCCTATTCTTTTCCAAAGCTTGTATTACAAGCCTCAAGTTTTTGTCATCTGACTGGTATTTTGCCCAATTTTCTTGAGATACTGTTTCCCACACAGGGTCTTTGGGGTCTAGAATATCTTCTGTGATCAAGGATGGGTCTTTAGCCAACTGTTCTGCTGCTGGGATAAACTGCGTATCTGCATCATCGTCTGACTTTCCTATCTCATCAACTTTGTGTACAGCCTGCTGACATGAATGAACTGTGCGAATCACCTGATGTGACTGCAAGATTGCTTGAACGGATCCCTGATCTACAACTACGCATTCCTCTTCATTAAAAGCTTTGGCCTTATCAACTAGGAATTGAACTTTGTCTAAGGTCCTCATATATTCTTCATCATCTCCTGGAGAAGCATGGGGACGTCGGGACAGAGCATCTGCATCTATATGGGTGGATCCCTTCCTGTATTTCAGATCAAAATCAAACATGGACAGTGATGTGAGCCAACGATGGCAGGTTGCATCCAACTTTGCGTTTTTCAAAACATAGCACAAAGGATTATTGTCTGTGACAACCGTTACTTTTGACCCTAGCAGGTAATCTCTGAATTTCTCACCCATTGCCCATTTAAGGGCTAAAAACTCCCTTTTATGTGCTGGGTAATTCTGCTCTGTTTTATTGAGAGACCTGCTTGCATAGGCTACTGGTTTTAATTGACCCTCTACTTCCTGATATATGACAGCTCCCAATGCGAAACCACTGGCGTCGCAATGTAAGGTGAAAGGTTTTGTCCTGTCAGCTAGGATTATCACAGGCTCAGTGGAAAGAGCCTCTATCAACTGCTTGAAGGCTTTCTGTTCTCGCTCTCCCCACTTATCTGAAATGTCAGATGAGAGCGTCAAAGTGCCTAGCCCTTTCTTGCCTTTTACTTTTGTTGCGTTGTAGCCTATCGTCAGATCATTAAGGGGACGGGCCATTTCAGCAAATCCAGGAATGAACCTGCGATAGTATGACGCAAACCCGATAAACGACTTGACATCGCGCACTGTTTTTGGAACTGGCCATGTTGCTAGTGCAGCTACTTTTTCTGGATCCGGTCGCACACCGTCAGCCGAAATAATGTAGCCCAAATGTTTTACCGAGGTGGCGGCAAACACACATTTACCTGGGTCTAACTTCAAGTTAAATTTTCTCAGCCGGTCTAGTGCTTTCAGGGTTCTGTCTTCTAGTTCTTCCAAGGTGCGACCATGGATTAGAATGTCATCTAAGAAGATGATTAGCTCTACCAGATTAGTGTCTGCAAAGACTTTCTCCAACAAACGTTGAAAGGTTGCGGGGCTATTCTTTAGGCCCATAGCCATTCGCTCAAACTGATAGAGGCCGAAAGGAGTCGTAAAAGCCGAAATTTGTTTGGCACGCTCAGTCATTTCGATCTGATAAAAAGCCTTGCAGAGGTCCATCGAACTAAAGTATTTCGCACCGTTCAACGTTTGCAAAAGCTCTTCTATCACAGGGAGGGCGTATCCGTCAGCCACGGTCCGCGAGTTAACTTTACGATAGTCAACACACATCCTCAAAGCTCCCGACTTTTTGCGGACTAGTACAATCGGACTAGCAAAGGGGGAAGATGAGGGTGTGATGATTTTTGCATCCAAAAGTTCCTGGATATGCCGTCTGGCATCTTCAAAGTCCCGTGGTGGTATGGGTCGGGGTCTCTCACGTACGGTTGGCCCTGGCTCTAGAACAATATGTGTTGCCGCATGACAAAACCCGGCTAAAGACGCCAGGATTGATTCGCTGCTACAGCCGTAAAACACTAAAAATAGGCTACCCCATCAATTTTAAGATTGTTGCCTCTTTGTCTTTATTTAAGACTTTTCTTTAATATCCCAAACGGATTTTGTTCAAAACTTACTAAAACATTGTTTATTTTGTTGATTTTGATAAGGGTGTTGATCACACCTTGCTAAAACAATGGCACTAATTGACCTCCGATACCCCAACTGTTCTTGTCCGACTATGAAGGGAAATCCCCAATGTGGATTGATATATAACGTCTGGAGAGTGAAAAGTCCCTATTGGTACTACGTTTTGGTACATAAAAGTGTGTGGCGTATGAATTTTTCATGAAATTCCTTGTTCCGAAGCTTGCTTGTGACACAAGTTGTGTTCGAATGTGTCTCTAGCCAGGTCGTGAAAAACTGAAGTGTTTCCTATAGATTTTCCACGATTTTTAGTTCAAAGTGAATCTTTTAATGTAGATAAACTCATCATACATCTATTTCAAGTGTTTTCTTGCAACATTTATGTTGCATTTGTTAGAAACAATTTGTCAAAGTAAGTGACCGATTCTTTTTGGAAACCGGAAGTGATGGCTTCGTCTCCAGCGTCAGTAGATGTGTCGTCTGCTACAGTAGCTAGGGCCTTGAATCGACCCGGTTTTGCTTCTGAAGAGCTCCAAGACCTGCTTTCAGACTATTTTTATGATGGTGCCAGTGGGAACTGTGATGAGGATTATGATTCTGACGAGCAGAAGCTTGATCCCGTTATTAAATGATACTGTTTGTTTTCATTCAATGATTCATGTTTCGTAGGCCTCTTCGCTATTGGCGTGTCTTTAATAATCCGTCATTCTACTTGCATAGATTTAGGTAAAGGTTGAAAAGGCGATATCAGTGAAAGAATTACAGTAGGAGTGTGGAAAATATTTCAGTAGTATATTTTGTTGGGTGGGGGTGGGGTGGGGAGGGTTGAAAAGGTAAGTAGTCTGGCCTGCATTCAAGATTACTAGCATGACAAGTTGACTATGTTCTCAGTATTTATTATTGTTGGTTTGTCTGTTTTAGGAAATGAACATGAGGACTATTTACCAAATTACTAGTAATTACTAAATTAGTATTTGCTTTGATATTTGTGTTTATTTAAACTTTATAGAGCAAAATGACATGTTATTTTGATTTACACCTGTGACGTGACAGATTTATTCGACGTGCGGAAGGGAGTGGAGAATCAGGGAATTATTAAAGCTTGATTATTAGGACTGAAAACTACCTAATGAAACTTTTGTTTTAGGTTTGTAATCTTTGTT
The DNA here is from genome assembly GCA_036898135.1 of Oncomelania hupensis. Taxonomy (NCBI): domain Eukaryota; kingdom Metazoa; phylum Mollusca; class Gastropoda; order Littorinimorpha; family Pomatiopsidae; genus Oncomelania; species Oncomelania hupensis. The sequence continues at coordinate 13,598,109 of CM072516.1, forward strand.
TGACTATTTGAACTGAGGTGATGTTGCTGTTTGCAATTAAACAAAAGATTACTTGACGGACGAGTGATTTAAGAGGGGGAGGGGGGGCATTATGATAGGGTTTAATTTAGAAAAATGATTGATTCAGGCCATGTTCTTGATATATTATTATGTGTTTGAGTTATTATAGACTTGCTAAACACTTGTTTTATTTCTAATATGTTTAAAAACACTATGCATTATGGATGGGTACAGAATAAAATTGTGCGTACTGTTTTAATTTGTTTATGTTCATTATTGTGTGAATGGTGTATAATGTGAATTTTCTCATTTTATCTCAACTCACTGCCATATTGCTGCCATCTTCCTGATTGTTTTGATACCAAATACATGCATGGGAAAATTCTGGTTGTGAAGTAATGATCATTTTACAATTCAAAACTTTGAAGGCAATTTCTGGAAATTAGCCCCCGAGAAAATAAAATATTAAAAAAATCATAAAACATCAACCAATAAAGATAAAACAATTCTGTTTTTTGCATTTTGAAGATTATTTTTAGTACTTTGTTAATAAATAAATAAGTAATTTTTCATATTTTGACACTTTAGCCTGGTTTTCTCATGCTGCAACACATATCATGACGTAATTCGCTTGTTTTGCCCAAATCATATTCATGTTTTATGAATACATCCCCATATTCTTGCAATTTCTTTGTAAAACGTTCCTGCCACTCCTTGCTAGTACCCTGGCCAAATCGAAATGGGGTTTCATTTTCGCTCTTCTCGGTTTGATCAGAGCACTGCATGTGTACAAAAACATGCCTTTCCTTATCTTGGCCATCATGTTTGCTACCTCCTACGCTACTGCCAGACACAACATCAGCATCATTTATAACCCCTGCCGTACCCGTATCAACATGAACATCATTAGTACATGTAGCACAATCATTTTTATCAACACATGCATCATCATTCAACACACGCAGTAGTTGACTGACATCGTATTCTGCATGAATCACAAACACATCTGCAACAGTACATTTTGTGCTCAGTATGATGTCTTTCTCTGTAAAATTTGCCACTTCGACTAGTAATGTCGGCAAGGATGCAACTGGCACTTTACAGCTTACCACCCCTAAACCCTCTGGTAGGGTATCTACGGTTGGCTCTTGCACCAAGACGTGCGTCAATGTCCTAAAGGCCTGAGGTGGCAACTTAGCACACCCTTTCACCCTGACAGAGGAGTTGGCAGGTATCGTTACTGTTCCCTTTCCACCTCGCCGCTTCACAGGCCCTAGTCGGCCGTCAGCGTTGCCTACATGCGCATTGTTCAATGCAAATGCGGCTTCGCAGCGAATGTTCTCCCACACAATGTACTTTTTGTTTATGTTGCGAAAAACATTTGTACCAAGAATCACCGGCAAATGTGCACTGAACTCAGTGTCCTTACAAACTAAGGCTGCCACCTGCACCTTCTCTTTTGCACCCGCAACGTCACATGGCAGTACAATATTCACGCTCACCGCGCCTAAGTAGGGTACCTGCTGACCACCTGCACCTGTTACCGTTAACTGTTCTACCTTTTGCAGAGGCACATAGCTAAGATGGCTCCTGTAGAAAGATTCCGACACCACAGTGACCTGACTGCCTGTGTCTAACAGGGCTTTCGCTTCTTTACCGTTCACCGTCACTGTAATGTCGCAGCAGGGGCCAACCAAAGCATCCATGGACGCTGGTGTGTCGATCTCACACAAGACTGTGTGTGCGGTGAGTGTCACCCGCCGATGTCTGTTGCGGTTGGTGATGAGAATACACACATAGGGTGTTGCCGCGGTGTGCACCACTTCTGCTCGCAGGATTTCCAGTCGGTCAGGCAGCTCACGTGGATGAAGTGTCACAGGGTGTGACGTTGCTCTCTGCAGTGGACCTCGCAACTCCACTGTTTGCCCTGGGTAGACATCTAGGGCGGCGTTTTCCTTAAGGCGAACGGCCTTAAGCTCCAGAAGACCTCCCTCAAGCACGTCGATGGCCGTCTGCAGCTTCTGAAGATCTTGCTGACTGGGGATGTTGGTTGTTGGGGTCATAGGTTCCCCCTGCTGACCTAAGACCCGTTGTCGTTTAAATCGCCCTGTCTGAACCCTCCTCTTTGCATCTTCAACTCGTGTGGGGTCAGGGGGGTTGGGGCAGTTCCGGGCGAAGTGTTGCCCCATCAGACCGCAACGGAAACATGGCCCTTTGGGTTTCATGCGAGGATGGTATGAGGGGCGAGAGGTTGGATGGAGGGGTGGGGGGTATGACGGAGCTGTTGCACCAGTGTCTCTCTTCAATCGCTGTGCCACCAGGTCCGCAAGCTTCTCGTAGTCGATTGATTGCTCCCCGGAAGTGACCGCTGCATTTGATGCTGCAACCCTTGCTGACGGCACTTCCTCCAGCTCACGCAGCCTGCGCAACACTTCAGCCAAAGGGGGTGCAGCCTTGCCTGGGGAGCCGTATTGGTTCCTCAATTCCAGGGCCAGCAGTGGAAACCTGTTTTTTGCTGGAGCCATGAAAGCATAAAATACTTTCCTTGACGCCTCCGTGTCAGAATATATCCCCCCCTCGTTAGCTTCTGCAAACTTCACCCACAGGCGGCTGAAAAAGTCTTGGGCGGTCTCCTTAGTACCCAGCGTCGCCTTGTAGAATTCCGCGAACTGGTCTTCAGTGCACTTGGTCTCCCCAAAAGTGGCCTTCAGCGTCTCTACAAGGCTGCTCGTGGTAACACAGTTTCTCGAGAGCTCCTTTGCAATACCCCGGAGACTGGCTTTAATTCTACTGCACCTCACCTCCTCATCCTCTTCAAAATATTGCCCCACTCTCTCCAACCAGTCCTTAAAGGTAACTTCATTTCCACCTGTGGGGCGACTCCCAGTGAAGATTCCCAGTCGAGGGGCTGGAACAGGTGCTCGTACATGCACGTGGGTGGGAGCAGGAGGGGTACCTTGCATACCGCCCGGTCCTGAAGCAGCCCGCTTCAACAGCTCGATGGAGCGCGCCCGCCCTGCTTGAAAATCTGCCAAGGTGGAAAGTGGCGTCGATAGTCCCACTCCTGTTGGCGTTTGTGCGTAAGAGTGGTCCCTTTGCGTTGGTGTGTCTGCGCCCTCAGCGCTCGCCGACCCTAGACCACCAGAGGTAGCCATAGCGCTGCACTCTTGACTATTGGTCTCCAAAAAACTCTAACCTTGCCAATTACTTTTCTATGCCCCTAACCTACTATTCTATTAATCTACAATCTAACACATTTCCCCTAGCCCACCCAGGGACGCCATAATGTAACACACACCCTTCAGTAATAATTTAGAAAGAGATAGTTACAGGTTGGTGGCTGGAGGAAATAACACAAGATGGAAAATTGTGTGTGTTGAACCTTTATTTTCGTTTTATAGAATTTCAGAATTTCAGGAAAAGAATTTAAATGACTAATCAATTTATCTCCAAATCAAAATATTACACTACTACATATTACCCCCAAATACTAAAATGCAAAAACAATGAGACTAGAAAAACCAGAATAAACAGACTAGAAAACCCAGAATAAACTACGAGACTAAAACCAAAATAAGCAATGAGACCAACAATCAAGAAGTTGCGCCAAAAATAGGGCATTGAGACGCTGAGCTAAACCCAGATGGAAAACGGCGGATGCCCCTGCAAGAGCAACATCAATTATTTATTACAGCGACGTACTGACCATAAAACAAAAAGTAATTAGCATTAATGAGTCATTGTAAATCATTACAATTCCAACTTGAACACCCAGCAAAAGGTTCATGCAATTAAACATTACATGTTAACTTCAATTCTCAAACACAACTGAATTCCTATTTTATACACAAATCTTGACCAGTTGATTTATCTAATCAACATCCGCGGCTAAGCACATGTACAAGTTTACGTTCATTAGGCTGATAGGCAACAACTACTATTTATCACTGCAAATAGTAAACTTCCCTAACCCAGGAATAATGTCATGCTTTCTGTGTACAGATCCATCAATTAGACAGAAGCAGAAAAGCTACACAAAATCCTACAAGACGATAATACTTCGTCTCAACCAAGTTCATAATGACTATTCCAACTCATCTTTCTTTGAAGTCATTATCATCACTATAAATCTAATCAGAAGAACCAGTAATGGCTGACCTTAGCTGCAATCGCTAAGGTAAAACCCAACTATGCACTTCTTTCCCAAGGTGCCTAATATCTACAACGACAGCCTTCACTCAACTCATGAAATGTCAACAAACAGCCGCCATGACATCATGCAACAGTACTTCCGGTCCCTTGCGCATGTGCGCAAGAGTTTTAAAATCTAACACTCAAAATAATAATTTTCATTATTTTCTATCAATATAACAATTTACATGTTTGTGAGACTCTTTTAACCTCATTTTACTTCAACTCATTTTACTACAAGGTATTCTCACATTCAGCATACAATTAAAATAGCATGACACACATTAGAACACTTTGGCGGTTTTCGACCGGCCAGCAAAAATAACATTCGGTTACAATTTCACAAACATTTTACACAATTTGTGCATTCAATATATTCATCAAACATCCACAGACATTCCTACAACATAATTACCCAAGATGACAAAGCAAAGCATCTTATTTACCTTAAAAAGATATTACTTCCCTTTAGATCACAAATTAAAACATGAACAGTTTACAGTTTTCTGGTGACAGGGACAATTAACCATAATTTGTGACCTGTTACATAAAAACCCCCTTATGTTTGCAATGAGGGTATGAAAACCCCCACATGTTTTGGTTGAGGGTATAAATACCCCTAGCTTAAAAACTTTCTCCATCAATGGACAACACACCCTTTTGACGTACAATCCAACAGTTATCTGTGGATAATATTGGATAAAAGGCCAGTTGTCACCCCTGTTGGGGAAATTCGTGTTGCCTTCTTAACGAAAGTGCGGCAGCCGCAGGGTATCGCCACCTAGAACAAAGAGATGAGGGGAAGGGGGTGGGGAGGGAACTAAGGGCGTATGAGCGGGAAGGGAGAGGGAGGGAGGGGGGGGGATGAGGGATATGTCGCATCTGGTTCTCAGCTGTCTAGGACATAGAGCGCTAGTATTTTTTATAGTCGGTTTGTTAGAGTGCATGCATGTACGGACAAAGCTTCGGTTTATATTCTTTACCCGAAAGAGTGTGAACGTGTGCGTGTGTCAGATAAGCGACGGGGCCGAGGTGGTACTCGTGGACAAAAGCACGCTGGTGAAATACTCGGACGTCAACGCGCAGAACAACTGGTTCTGTATGGCGCAGGTACCACAACTATAGTAGTAGTAGTTACAATGCTTATTCCTATCACGTAGACAATTTGTTGTTGTTGTTGTTAAACCAAGTAGGCTATGTTGAATGCATTGGAAAGACATCGTCGTGCGCGCGATCTAACTCCCTTCGATCACGCGAATAATCGAATCTTCCTTAGTATAATTGTATTGTGAAGCAAATTAAAAGCAACAAGCCTTTTCTGTCCCACGCTAACGTCTCTTCTGTTATCATTTCTTGTGCTATATCGACTTTTCTGTTAATATTCTCATGCTATATCGTCTTTTCTGTTACCATTCTCATGCTATCGTCTTTTCTGTTACCATTCTCATGCTATCGTCTTTTCTGTTACCATTCTCATGCTATATTGTCTTTTCTGTTACCATTCTCATGCTATATCGTCTTTTCTGTTGTCCCTGTTGTCCCCAAAACGCAGAGATACCCTTCAGAAGAGACGATCATGCGCGATGTGCGAATGAAATGGGCTTATGAAGAGCACGTCGAGAAGATCCGGAACGACTTTCTCAGCACGCTGAAGAGCCAAGGCAAGCGTGTGCAAGGCACGTACTTTCAGCAGACGCCGCTCGCCGACCCAACAGGCCCGTAATAGTTACAGCGGAATGTGTGCTGAAAACCGTGGAAGTCGTCGCGTTCACTTTGTTTAAGAGATGTATTTGTTGTACTCTAAAGTTGTTTTGGCGTCAAACCATGCGCCCAAGTGCTGCACGTTTTGCACCTCGGGTGGCTTATGCGAGATTCTGTATCGGCCAGCGCCTTGAGCAGCTCTTGAGCTGGAAAAGCGCTTTATAGGAACGATAAAATAAATAATACCAGCACTAATAAAGCGGAGGAAGAAGTAGAGAGGTTAGTTTGAGGAGGGATGGGAGGAGGGGGGACGGGGGGGGAGGGTGGTGGGGAGAACTTTTGAGAATCAAGAAGAGGCAAGCGGAAGCGGGCAATTAGTTTCCTGTTACAATGAGGCTCGACTACACTTTTCACCACATTAGCTGCTGCCAGCACCCCAAACTTCTGCCTGCGACATCGAGGTGTACAGCTACGCAGTTTGACAATGGAAGGCAGTGGTCAATCAACGACACTTCGTGCTGCTATTATGCGAAGTCGAGCTTACGTGAAGACCAAGAAGAGCAAGAAAAGTTGACAGTATTTATGTCCACAGTAAATATTGCAATTGTTGTTTGGTGTGTGTTTGTGTGTGCGTGTGTAGTTTTCATAGCGCCGATTTGGTTCTGAAAATAAATACAAGTTTAACAAAAATTAATGCAAGTGTTTATTTACTTCATTGAGAACTCTTTCCGATTCCGTTTTATGTATTTTGTGACTTGCTGAAGTGGCGAAATGTGATTGTGATAGGGAGTTGTGACAGTAGTTGTATGAATATTTTGTATTAATTACATGTAATTGTTTTTATAAACTGTGATAGTTGTTTGCATGGATGCGTTTATAATTGAAATATCTTTTATGAATTTAGATTACTAATGGTTGATTGATATTTTTGTTAACTTATGTCACCGCCATGACTCCCTCTGGGCAGACGCCACAAACAAACAACTTCACACGCAGACAACCCAGACGGAATGGCGATTACCCGCAGACGGAAGTGATGAAAACACAACAAATATATATACAACTTTCAAGCTATTTATTCATTCATACCACACACTCATACACATACAACATTTACACATGAAACGAGAAAAATGGTGATGGAACAATCAATGGGTCAATGAACAATGGAATGGTATGTCAGATGATCGAGGGTTGCTAATCAACCACGTCTATGTATCGACTGTGCACCGCAAATGTCCGTTGCACGTAAACAACCGAAAAGGGGGGTTCGAGTGTTAAGAGAGGGACAACAAGGAACGAGCCAACCTGGCAGCATGACGTCCCTGTCGAAGTCTCCGTAAGAGTATCCGCCCCTCCTCGTAGCTGTTATCGGACCGTTGCTGTTGATGTCCAAACGTAGTGGCGTCGCCGCTCCCTCTCGCCGCTGACGATGATGATGATGATGATGGTGACGCCGTAGTCGCGGCAGCCCTGCCACCGTCGACGTCTCCCAGCTGGACTCCTCCAGTCAGCTAACACTGCGACGTCGAGGCCAACTCCCGTCCACGGACGTCACAACCACCACGGGAAAGGTGGGGTTGTGGAGTGATGATGATGTAGACGATGATGCGGATGAAGACAAACGAATGGTGGTGATAATGTTCAGTCCACACGACCAAGTGGCGTCGTCGTTGTCACACGACGCTGTTCAACGTCGATCCAAGTTAACCAGTGACGAACTGATGAACACGAACGAACTTTCGAACCTGCAACATGCTTGTCGTATTGTTAATGTCATGTCCACCTGATTCTGTCCCCCTCCCTCCTCACACTCTCCCCCCCCCCTTCTTCTCAACTCACTAACTTCTTCATCTTGAGGAGGCACAACTGCTGTCCACTTCCCTTCCCTTGACTACTATTATTGTCACTTGTAATCAAACACATAATTCATGAAACTCAATGAAATTATGAATGCATGAAATGAGCAATGCTGCAAATGAATACATGTAAACATCAACACATTATTCATCTCAAGCAACCACAACCACGACAACAGCAACCACTTCCATCCTACCTTCATCACACTTCACCCCCATTCTCCTCCCTCATTCTCCCTCCTTCAGTTGCACTCTTCCTTTCTTCTGCCTCTCCTCAGTGCAACCATCCTCATCCTTCCCCAGCCTCACACACAGCTATCATTCAACACCCCAACAGCCGGCCCTCGGTTATTGGCACAGTGAGGAAAAATGCCACCATCACACTTACCCAAACGGTTCGAATGTAATAGTACCTGTAGCCCTTTCCCCTGCTTGTCTACACAGTACTCCAAGTAAGGTAATCCAGTGCGTAGTAGTTTCCGTTAGTGGACAATAACTCAACACTAACCTACCACAAACACAAAACTTAGTTATTTTGAGCTACACTCTTTCCGAGCTTGCTACCACAACTGTAACACTTCCAACTAGTATTCCTTTTGGAACCAGCTATTATTTACGTCAATAACTGTCCCTCCCTTACTTCCAGAACAAAAACAACCCCAGAGAAACAAGACCGCACGTCCTCTCTGTGACTCTGTCAAAACCTGTTCTGACTATAGTGAGCAAATTCCTAAACTGGCTAGCCGATCTACGCTGTTGAATCACGATTTGCACGCATAACCACGCATACGATAATCACGCAGTTACTACCCCCGCCCTTATACTCTTCACACACAGACTGCTCGGCTTTCATCACAGACTGCCCTGTGACAAGTTAACACATAAAACTTTAAATGTGCTGTTTGATTTACAGTATTTTATTGTTGTGTAAATAATGATGTGTTGTATTGTATTGTTTCACACAATTCCAGCATTCATTTTTAATGAGAATGCTGGAATAATAACAAAACGGCAACGATTTTTGACAACATCTGAAAGTAAACGGTTGGAGCTTGTCTGCGGGAAATGCTGAGTGAAGGCTGGGTTCAAACATGACTGTTCCATGTCAGACTATCTTCACAAATGGAAACCACGTTTAGTAGTGCGATAAATGTCACGGAGTGTAGTCTGCAAGTCGTCTGCCTGCAGGGAATGATTTGGGACGAAAAGACGCACAGAGACTTCCTTTACATCCCCCTCCCCATTCTCCCCTCATCTTCTCCCCCCCCCTCTTTCCTCCCAATACCTACCCCCACCGGGCCACACTACCCCACCCCACCGCGCACTCGTCCAGCTGAGTAATTAAGTTAATAAAGTGTCGTCTGCGGTTTCAGCTGCATTTCTTGAAACTGGCAAAAGGCTCATGACAGCCATTAGGCGGGGCAGTGTAAAATACTCTCGCTGTGAAATGTGTTTGCAACGACAGTATTTAAGGAAACATTCAATGACAGCTGCCATTATTTAGGCTAAATATAACCTAACCTCCCCCCTCTCTACTAAAAAAAAAAAAAAGGAGAAGGCAAAAATGACAAGATTGAACTCAAAAATTGCGTAAAATAGTGTCTGTGCATGCGACTGTTTCGATCTGTTAGCGACATATTTTTTGTGATGTACCCCATCGAAATATGTTCTCGGAAAAAAAAAAAGCTTACGACTTGTTTTTATATTAAAGACTGTCATTACATCCTATGATTATTTGTTGTACGCGAGACTTCACATTAAAAATGATCACAAGATAACACAACTGTTCAACTTCTGCGACATTGTGTGACAGCAAAATGCTTTTTATTAACTGAATAAGTTCCCCGACATACGTATTTGGCGAAAAAAACCTCGTGTGATTGTAGTTATCTAAAATATTGTCTGTGTGAAGCACAATGACATAAATGTAAGCTTACAACATACACATCCGATATATAATTTCATACGATGCGAGATTACTTCCTGTAAAAGTAGAACACTGTCTTTGCAACACTATTTCAAAAAATACTTTATTTTCTTCTACGATCGGCATACAATTGAACCAGTGAGAATGGAAAGATGCACTCCAAGTGGCAGCCTGTCTTAGGCTCAACCGTCTTTCTTTTGAGTCCTGGGTTCACGCGCTGAATCACACAGTTCAAGGCTGTCAGATTTGGACATTTCAAATAGCCATCTCATTTGTTTAATGTAACTGTAAAATGATTGCTTTACGCCATGCATATCGTGTAGGCCCTAAAGTCACGTGCTCGGTAAGTTTAGTTATCGATTGTGGCGATCAATAGCAGACGACACAATGTGTACTACTTTGACGATAAATCAAGAAATTAGTGTAGGAATTTTCGATAGTGTATGTTCAAAATAAATGTTAGCCAGATCTAGAGTTGACGTTTGCATTTATTCCGGATGTTTAACAACTAAGGGCAGTCATTCTTACATAACAAATATAGAAATCTGGATTCTTGGTGGCGCATAGGTATTATTACAAGTATCGTATTATGATCGGTGTTCACGCATCACGCAGTGTAAGCAGATCCCTGAATAACAATTGTTTCATGGCTTTTTTGGGGCGGTATTTGACGCGGTTTTATGCACACAAAAAAAGCAAAAATCAAAAACATGGAATGATGTTATTTTATTTCATTAGTGTTCGAGACTAGCGCCTATTTACACTAAAAAACCACGATAGCATAGTGATGAACACTTAAGAATGATAGGCCACTATCAACTATCTGCATACAAACAGTTATCAAAATCGGATCAGCCAAATATATATCTATATCTATATCTATATATCTATATCTATATCTATATATATATATCTATATATATATATATCTATATATCTATCTATATATCTATATATATATATATATATATATATATATATATATATATATATATATATATATATATATATATATATATATATATATACACAGGCGGCGGAAGCGGGGGGGCAAGGGGGGCACTGGCCCCCTCCAGAAAAATATTGGGGGGGCAAACCTATACATTTGCCCCCCCAATATTCAGCCCCTCAAAAAACATTATTTGGAGGTTCAAACCAATATTTTCCCCCTTTCTCTGGACTGATGCAAGTTAACAATATCTGTGCTGAGACCATTTTCAAAGCACTGAAGGACTGCTTGATCAGACTTGACTTGCCAGTGCAAAACTGTAGGGGCCAGGCCTACGACGGGGCGAGTAATTTTCAGGGTCATGTGTCAGGAGTTGCAAAAAGATTCAAAAATGAGATCCTTGCTGTGACTGAAGAGTTGGCGACAGTTCTTGAAAAAAAAACCACCGACTTGTGATGACGCAGTAAACGCTGCTGACATTTCTCTGAGAACACTGGAAAGCATGCGGCATGAAGATTGTTATGAGACATTTTTTGCTGACATCACAACGAAAGCTGCAAATTTGTGTGATGAGCCCTGCGTTCCTACACAGAAGCAGCGTCCACGAAGACTGGACGATGGCTCACAGGGTCACAGCTACTCTTGTCCATCTGCTTACTACAGACAGCAATACTGTGAGGCCATTGACAACATCATAGAACATTTAAAGAGCCGGTTTGATCAAATAGCTCTCGACTTACCAAGGAAAATTGAAGTTCTTCTAAGTGATGGAGCAGCAGGGAAGAGACCAAAAATTCCTCAAGAAATCAAAGATACATATTCCGCTGACATCGACTTGGACAGACTCAAAACTCAGCTAGAACTCCTCCCACATGCACTGGGTGACACCAGGAAGGCGGCTAACTCTAGGATCACCATCTTCCAAGCACTGCCGGATGAACTGATAGCTTCTGACACTGTGCGACGGATGCTGAATGAAGTGGATAAACTTCTCAGACTGTACTTCACCATCTCAACCACAACTGCAACGGCTGAACGCAGTTTTTCAGCCCTAAAGCGGGTAAAAACATACCTTCGGGCAACGATGACGCAGGAGCGTCTAAATAAATGTCTTATAATGCATGTGTTCAAAGACAAAGTAGATCAACTAGACCTAGCGCAAACTGCTTACGAATTTATCAATACAAATGAACGCCGTCAGGCATACTTTGAAAAATTAACGGTGTAATTTCCCATGCCAAATGACATGCATGACTGCTGTTTTTGTTACTGTGATGGATCAACATTGCCAGGTCAGTTCTCTCCCTTTCTCTCTACCCTCCCCCCCCCTCTCTCTCTCTCTTATATGCACAGTTGTAGAAATATATGATATATATTTTTTCTCTCTCTCACATAGTGTCTATGAAAATAGTTCAAATTATTTGGAGTAAATGTCCAGGGCCGGACCCAGAGGGGGGGGAGGAGGGGTATACCTGGGTTCTGGACCCCCCCCTCTCCCCTCCAAATTAAAAAAAATTAATTTTTTTAAATGCAAAGAGTTTCCATTTTTTAAAATTGTTTTTAAAACATTGCAGTTTTTACCTGGGTTCTGGACCCCCCCTCCAAATTAAAAAAAAGTTGATTTTTTTTTAATGCAAAGAGTTTCAATTTTTTTAAAATTGTTTTTAAAACATTGCAGTTTTTAGTCACTTTTGGTCCAACGTACAAAGAGTTATTTATAGTCAATTCAACGGAAACCCATTTCAAGGGATCCGTTGAAACGTCCAAAGCGTTTTCCCGTTGAAACGACCAAGTAACCCAACCCCTAAGCCTAAATTAGTAAATGCAGCCATATTTTCTTGTTCTGGCCGCAAGCCTCTTCCAGCACCTTCACCTTGATACTGCCGTAATCCACCAAAAACGAATTTTTAGAAATATTAATTAAGATGTTAAGTTGATAATTATGACAATTCGTTGTAACGAACATCCATTGAAACGAACATCGCTGAATCGTCCAAAAACATCGTTGAAATGGAAACCCTTGACAGTGAAGCTGCAGAAAAGGATAAAAGATGTTGTCGATGCCTACTGGGAAATCAAAGAGGTCAGTAACTGCATGTCTTCTATTAGAAGAGATGTCGACACAGCGTTCGTTGCCTGGTTTGGTGAAGTCAGCAAAATGGCAAATGCTTTGACAACTGGTGTTATTGTTCCTCTTCAAGCATCCCGATAGACTTTCCGTGACAACCAATCTGCGGCCACTCCAGAAGAATATTTCAAGATTAGCATTGCCATTCCTTTCTTGGAACACCTGTCAACCGAATTGGACTCGAGGTTAAAAAATGCTGGCCTAGCAGTTGATGGTCTCTGTCTGGTGCCAAGCACTTTAATAGACAACCAGGATGGTTTCATGCAGGTTCCAGAAGGGGTGAAGACACTGGCAATGTTGTGGGAGTCTGACCTACCAGACAACGCTACCCTTGATGCAGAATACCAACGGTGGGTTTGCAAATGGCGAAGTGCTGCTGAGAATGCGACAGCTATCATCCCATCAACGGCATCAGAAGCACTGAAACATTGTGACAGGGATTTTTATCCCAACCTGTTCATCATGCTAAAGAACCTTTGCACCCTGCCATGCCTGTCACTACTGCCGAGTGTGAGCGTTCAAACAGTCAGTTGCGCAACCTGAAAAACTACCTGCGCTCTACAATGGGGCAACAGAGACTCAATGGACTTGCTTTACTGAAAGTGCACAGGGATGTTGATATTAACTTCAAAGAGGCAATGAACTGTTTTGCCAGAAGATACAATTCACAAATGGTACTAATGCCGAGGAACCTAGTGCAGCAAGACTGAATTAAATGAAAGCAGGGCGGTGATGTTCATAAACTACAAGGTAAAGCTTTATACCGTTAACGATCAACAAAAAATAGTGAATAATAATAGTATACAAAACATCTCTGCTGATAAATAAATGTGTGTGTGTGTGTATTGTTGTTTTTTTAAGGGAGGGGCAGAGGATAATTTTTGTACCCCAGAGTTTGTCAGTTCAATTGTTCAAAAAGCTCAAAGTCCCAGACCATCACGAATGGCTTTTTCAAGGTTCAGATTGCACCAGATTGCACCATTTTGCATCCTTGAAAAAAAAAATTCCGGGGGAGCATGCCCCCGGACCCCCCTAGAAGGCTCGGCGCTTCGCGCCTTCGCTGAATCTGTAACCTCCCCCTCGACTTTTCCAAGGTCCGGTCCTAATGTCAGTGAATAAAATGTGTGTGTGCCCCCCCAATCCTGAGCAGCTTCCGCCGCCTGTGATATATATATATATATATATATATATATATATATATATATATATATATATATATATATATATATATATATATATATATATATATATATATATATATATATATGTATATATATATATATATATATATATATATATATATATATATATATATATATATATATATATATATATATATACAGCGCGAAAAGTTTTGAGAGCATGGTGAAACACAATGACCTTGACTTTGGACAAAGTACACATATGAATGATTGGACATACTTAGCAGTAGCTAAAGCATCCGCAAAGTCAAAATGATAAATAATAATAATAATAATAATAATAATAATAATAATAATAATAATAATAATAATAATAATAATAATAATAATAATAAAGTAGGCTTATATAGCGCGATACCCCAGCTCAGGGCTGGGCTCACCGCTCTTAACATAGGATATATCTTTAGAATAAACATAAACAATAAAACAGAGTATGCAAGCATTCACACCAACCGTACTCACAAAGGCATACAAGAGAACAACAACATATGCAATACACTACACATGCAAAATAAACAAACAAAAAAAAAAATTAATACAATGGCATATTAAATAATAATAAGATTCACCATACAGATTTAAAATATAACTAAAAATTTGTTACATCTAACAATGGTTAATTAATACAATGATCGAATAAAAAAGATAAGACCCGCCTCTCCTCACTATTGCAGAAATAAAATATTATCAAAAACATAATGTACAAACTAATGCAAAAATAATTATATAAAAATAATTAGATACTCATATATAAATGTACAGACTATTTATACAATTTCGGAAAGCGTGACCCCTTGGGGTCATGAGCAATCTTGTCACTGTAGATTGTTCTAACCTATAAAGGGAAAAGTGAAAGCCCCAGTTGAAAACCTGTCTTGCCTTTGTAGGCATGACTGATTCACTGCGGCAACAGTACCCCCGTTGGAGTGCCGGGGGTTTCAGTATAAATAGTATCCCCACTTTCTGGAAATTTAGTGCTTTAAATTCCCACTGTCGCTGTCTTCCTCATTTGCTCTTTCCCATTCCTGATCTGTCCTATCACTCTGCTATACTATCTTCTTCTTCGCTAGATCAATAACCTACCTTTTTTTCTTGAAAACTCTTCCTGGACAAGACTCCTTGTTTGTGTATGAGGTCTGTTGGATCAGCTTGGGAGTGTTGGACGCTTTCTGCCGGGTGGTCACTAGGGCTTCCTATGATGTTATTATTTAGCACTATAAGCATTTTATATGTATGTGTTTTGTTGATGATTTATAATGATGTTTGTATTCTATTTTGTTTTTGTAACCGGGGGTTCGAGTAGTTGGGGTAAAGCCTCAGCCGTCCCCTGCGTGGGATGTCTTTATTGTAAAGTGACTGGCCGGTGGAGGGCATTCAATTTTCCCACTAGGGTTGTTTCGGCAGATCTTTTATGCGGATTGGGGGTTGTCCGGTCCTGATTTGGCTCGGAAGAGTCCGCTGGACCTAAAGCAACAATCAATCAATCAATCAATCAATCAATCAATCGGAAAGCGTGTTTTGAACGACAAGGTGACTTTCGGAGCGACGGACCAACCGACCAATGTTAACCACTGTTGTTCCCGAGTCTTGCTGTGTCCGAAGCCTGGAAACAGGAAGCGCGGGCCTGACCGACCTCTGACAACTCAGCATGCAGTGTCAACGTTGCTGCAGCATGACCTTTCAACTTTCAACCTTGCCCCTACAGTGAACCGCAACGTCTTTCAAGATGACGGCGACTTCTGCAAAAGGTGGTGACGGCGATAATAAAGTCTTTCTTTGCCCCTCTTTTCGGTGACATGTTATCTTTGTTTTGAAAGCCAGCAAAGCCAACTGCTACACGACCAGTAACTGGAAAGAATGTTGACGCAAGTGGCTCTGGCACGTCACGCATCGACACGCCGAGTATCAGAGCTCGTATAGGATTCTACTTCTAAGATCATATAAGTACTCGAGTTCTGAAAAGTGCTGATACTCCGCGTGGGATCCCTCCCCATACAGACCGGAGGAAGTTTATGGTTTGGTGCACCATTATCATTTCCTTTCCTTTAATTTTCATCGTGTCAAGATCCATTAAGACTGTCAAGCAGTTTCCCTAGTAAATGAAGTGTGCGGTTTTTGTATTACCAGACTTAGGGGGTGGGGTGGGGGGAATCTGGATAAGCCATATTTCGATCTGGGAGTGCAGTTAGCTCGGTGGTGTACGCAGTATACTCGAATGTCAGGCAATGACATTGCAGCCTTTACAGGCAGGGGTCCAAAGCTCGTTGATAACTTAGAATCATCATCATCATCATCATTATCATCATCATCATCATCATCATCATCATCATCATCATCATCATCATAAATAACTGAGAAACTGCGCCTTTACTCTTTCGGATGAGAGTATAAACCGAGGTCTAGTCTGTGCTCGCACGCATTCTAACGCACGGACTTAACTTTAAAGATCCTGACGCTCATAGACGTGTGAGAGGCGGCTACCCAAATACACCCAGCACGCACTAGGTCCCTCCTCTCTATCCCCGGTCCCTGGGGATTGTGTTTAGTCGTCTGGGCGTCAGGCTATGCGCCTAAAAGTTTCAAGTGAGCGCCTCGAACGGCTTGAGTTATATCCCGTATTGGCCAGCGCCTCGCGCTGCTCTTGAGCTGAAAAAGCGCGCTATATACGAACGATTAAAGAAATAATAATAAATCTGTCCGTCGGTCTGTCTGTCCGTGGGACACGATATCTCAAGAACCACTGAACGGATTTTGACCAAACTTCATGGGAATATATTAGAATTCCTAGTTTAGTGACCTGCTTTCCCGTCCAATCATAGTTGCTATACTGCAAAGGTCATGGTCATTGCCGTGTACTTGTTGCTACTTTTGCTCAAAAAAGGCTGAAAGCGATGCTGTCGAGTTTTGGTATACAGGTACTTAAAATCGTAGGCCACCCTTTTTGCTGTATCTCAAGAACAACTGAACCGATCTTCATCATTTTCACTTTGCGGATACTGTAACTACTTCTTTAAAGCGTGTTAAATCATTTATATTTGTTCTTTGTCAAAGGTCAAGGTCATTGTGTTCCACCATTTTCTAAAATCGTATTGCGCTATATCTAAAAACTGACTGAACCGATTTTGATACTTATTGTTTTCCTTGGACATAGTTTAAATAGTGGCTTATCACCCCACGTGTTCCTTTTACATCGTAAGATAAAGCAGGGTCTCAACACCGCCAAGAAAGTTAACGCTTTTGAAAACGCCCCTCCCCCCACTCCCACCCCCAACCTTTTTTTTTTTTTTTTTTTTTTTTTAGATATGTGTGTGATTGTTTGAAAATACATTTCTTGTCCTCTTGTTTTCTATGATCACGCCAATATGTGAAACGCAGTTTCCGATGAATATATTGCAAAACGTACACTGTGCAATCAGCAGGTTATGATGTAGGCCTAGTCGGCGTTGGTTTTAAAATATTTTATATAGACTATGGAACGCAGATTTTAATGAATGTATGTTTTTTTCCTTTTTAATACAACAAAACCCTTCGCGCAGTTCGTTTTACACAGGGAGTTTCATGCATGTAGGCACTTTTAATAGCTTATGAACAAGCCAAGTGAAGTGGACCAGGTTTGGAGGGTCCGGAACTTTGCCTTGCCTTGATCTCTTTCAGCCTGCGGTGCCCAATGTCCGGAACTTGGCCACGTTCTTTGTCTTTATGCTAATTGACGTTAGTTCACCGAGGCCAGAACGACCGCCATAGCGAACCCGAGCTGTGTAACACACTCCTTTTTGAACGGCGAGACATGGGGATGCATGAGGGAACATGACAAGGGTGGATCAAAGGCATCCTGGTGATTGTGAAAGCTGGCTTCGCAATTTGCGCAGACGACCGCAGTGAGATGCAGTGTTGTTGAATAATGTTGTAGCTTTATACCAGACGCAGATTTAAGAAAAGGTTATCGCACATTTTCTTAATGTATAAAGGCGTCTCGGTAACCCTTTGGTCGTTGGTGAAGGAAGCGTTTGGGACCTCCTTTTTCTCTAGTCCAGTTTAATGAGGGCTGAGCCTATCTTCCCTCCCTCGCTGCTGTTACCTTCCCCGATCCCAGTGCCGGGGGTTTCAGTATAAATAGTATTCCCACTTTCTGGAAATTTAGTGCTTTAAATTCCCACTGTCGCTGTCTTTCTCCTTTGTTCTTTCTCATTCCTGCTCTGTTCTATCAATCTACTATACTATCTTCTTCTTCGCTAGACCAGTCACCTACCTTTTTTCTTGAAAACTCTTCGGGAACAAAACTCCTCATTTGTATGTGAGGTCTGTTGGATCAGCTTAGGAATACAGTATTGGACGCTTTCTGCCAGATGGTCACTGGGGCTTCCTATGATGTTATTATTTAGCAATGTAGGCATTTTCTATGTATTTGTTTTTGTTAATATCGTATAATGATGTTTGTATTCTATTTTGTTTTTGTAAACGGCGGTTCGATAAATTAGAGTATAGCCTCAGCGTCCCCTGCGTGGGGTGTCTTTATTGTAAAGTGACCGCCTGGTGGAGTGCGTTCAGTGTTGCCACTAGGGCTGTTTCGGCAGATCTTTTGTGCGGATCAGGAATGAGTCCTCTTTCAGCGAAGTTGTGGTCTTGGTTTTTTTGGTCCTGATTTAGCTCGGAAGAGTCCGCTGGACCTAAAGCAATAACCATGTAATGTAATGTAAATAGGTCACGGTACCCATTCACAGCTGGGTGAACTGAGGTGTGCTTCAATCTTTTAGTGACGTGTGGTGGTTGCCTTTCAAGCATGGTGATCAACCCTTCTCGACGTTGCGTAACATGAAGTCCTCCTCAACAGCGCCATCGGGAACTGGTTCAGAACAAAAACCGGCGTGCGTCAAGGATGCCTACTCCCTCCAACACTCTTCAACATCTTCCTGGAGCGCATCATGTCAGAAGCCCTTGCAGATCACGAGGCACATTCAGCATAAGGGGTTTTGCGGATGACATTGATGGTTCGGCTGGAGAGGAACAAGAACTTGAACAACTGGTACAGAGCCTTGACACCACCGCCAGAGCCTTTGGTATGGAAATAAGTGCAGAGAAGACCAAAATGATGACCATCAACACGGACATCGAAGTCCAAGGCCAATCCCTCAACACAGCCTTCAAATATTTAGGATACGTTATATCAGACAATGGGTCCCGACAAGAAGTCCTCTCCAGGATCGCACAAACAACTGCTGCTCTGACAAGGTTGAAGCCCATTTGGGAAGACAGGACCATCAGTCTACATTCCAACGTAAGGCTGCTGCGCTCCTTGTTATCTCGATCTTCTTATACAGTTGCAAAACATGGACCCTTAGAGCAAACCTACAACGAAGAATACAAAGTATGTAGATGAGATGCTACAGAAGACTTCTGGGCATTTCCTATACCCAGTACATCACAAATAGTCCGGCAGACCATCACACAAGCCATTGAGCAACACGATGACATGCTCACAGTGGTGAACAAACGGAAACTCCGATGGTATGGTCACGTCAAGAGAAGCATCAGGCTTTGCAAAGACTTTCCTGCAAGGCACGAAGCAAGGAGGTAGAAGAAGAGGGAGACAGAAAAAAGTGATGGGAGGACAACATTCGAGAATAGACTGGCTTGACACTTAGCGAAGCCATGAGGGGTGCTGAGGACAGAGAAAGATGGAGTACGCTGGTTAAACGATCATCTGTGGTGCCCCAACGAGTTACGGGATAGGATAGGATAGGATAGGATAGGTCTTAACCACTGCACTACTGTGCCACCCTAACGTATAAAACAAGATTCAATTGATAACAGTTTTTGAAATAAACAAAGCATCAATGAACAGTGACACTCCCAATAAATGTTGAGAAAGCCAAGACAACCGTATTTTGACATGAGAGTAATGCTTCGTTTCTTTAGAACTGTCTGTGAGCAGTTAATCTATGACAAGGGGATGATAATCATCAACACCCTCTTAGAAGAGCCCATCTTCTGTCATGAAGATCTTCTTTCCCCCCCCCCCCCCCCCCCCCCCTTTTTTTTTTTTTTTGGGTGGAAACTAACCGCAAGGAGACGCGATTACACGATTTCACCGTGATTAAACGATCTCAGCAGTATGGAGGCGTTATTAAACAATCTCAGCAAGATGGAGACGTGATTAAACAATCTCAGCAGTATGGTCACGCAGTAAAGAAATCTCAGCTGTAACGGACGATAAACGGAATTTGACAAAGAGGGATCAAAGGCTTCTGCGATTGCTTTTTCCTTTAGCGATGACACTGAAAAGGAAGAGGGACACGAGTTAGTCATTTCATAGAAGTGCCAGTGAACTTTGCTGCTGGTACTGCAAGCTAAAGCAAGACTATGTAAAAGTATCCAGGCCCTGTTGGCCATGCAGTATTGTGACAGAAAAAGTTGCGGTTTTACGTTCTCGACAGTGTACGAGTTTTCAGCTTTTGTAGAGTGGTTAGGCGATTACAATCTGAATGATTAATTTTCGGGTCATAATCATTGTACAGCGAACTATATCCACCCATCATGTGGACTACGAGGAATGAAGGATTATACTTATACATCTCAGCAAATAATTTATTTTAATTATAAAGTTATATTGATTATTGTGCTAGGTCCTGTTATTTGAACTGCTCTCATCAGTGAACTGTAGTTTAACTAAATAGGTAAGGTAACCCCCCACGGGACCAATTTTTTTTAATCTTATCCGAGGGGCACCCTAAACAGTCATCTGATAAGATCAACTACCAGTAAAAAAACTTGATCTTATACGAGGTGCTACATTTTTGTGTCGTGTGACAGTTGTGTGTGTGTGTACATGTGTGCACGTTGGTGCGCGCGTATGCATGTATGCATTACTGTATTATGTATTTTTTGTGCGTGTGTATGATGCATAAGCACACACTCAAACACTCAAACGAACGGATGCAAGCATGCATACACATACACACACACACACACACAAACACATTGACGCGCACGCAGCAAATGAGAATAAAAAATAAAAAGTATGCACCAAGACAGTTACTGGGTGTATTTGCAGAAAACCTTACACAAGTTTAACAAATTGTTCACTTTGTCTACGTCACGGCACATGCATTATCGCTAGTGAATGAAGTCAATTCAGGGTAAGGTCCACTGTGGCAATACGTCCCGCTAGGAGGGGACACGGCAGATCACAGTTACACCTGTCTACACCGCCCATGGGTCGCACTCTGTCAAAGTGGTTCCCGTGTATATTGCAGAGTGTCGCATAACGCGGATACTGGCTGGACGTGACAGGTGTTCTGGGACGGAATTCCATTTCAAAACAGGAAGTGACCTCATAAATGACGTCATCTGTGACATCAATTTCTCTTAAGCAGTAGTATCCTCCATTTGGGAACCAAAACGGGGTTGACGTTATCCGAGGGTTTCCCTTATGCGAGGTGACGCTAAGCGAGGAATTCTAAATGGTACAAAGAAGGTGTTTGGCCGGGACCAACAACCTGATTGATCTTATCCGCGTTGTGACCTTAAACGGTAGTGACGTTAAAAGATGAGTACTGTATGAAGACTTGAATGTGATGTTTTTAATACATGGCTTGATAAAGATTTGAATAAAAATCGAAATATTGCCTCGGACCTCAAATTGGGTGTTGCTGTTTGTTTTGTTCACCTCAAATAATTTATTTTATGATGATCTTACCTAGACTATATAACAAGTCTTCTTATTAAATGTGTGTTAAATAACTTATTCCGTCGTCTGGATTTGAAGCCCTTATAATAGCTCTAAAATTTAGTAGACTGGTAACTATATCGTCAAATTAATTAAACTTTAATCGTTTTTGTCTTTTCTTTTTGATATACAAAGCATTAAGATGAGGGGCTACAGAAGACTTTTGGGCATTTCCTATACCCAGAACATTACCAACGACGAAGTCACACAAGCCATTGGACAACACGATGACCTGCTCACAGTGGTGAAGAAACGGAAACTCCGAGGGTATGGTCACGTCAAGAGAAGCATCAATCCTTGCAAAGACCATCCTGCAAGGCACGGTGCAAGGAGGCAGAACTAGAAGAAGAGGGAGACAGAAAAAGTGATGGGAGGACAACATTCGAGAATGGACTGACTGGACACTGAGCGAAGCCATGAGGGTTGCTGAGGACAGCGAAAGATGGAGTACGCTGGTTAAACGACCTTCTGTAGTGCCCCAACGACTTTCGAGTTACGGGATAGGATAGGATAGCATAGGTCAGAATGGTAAGTAATACAGCCTTAAAAAGAAGAATAATAATATGTTTTGACATTGTATTCTTTTGCAACTTTATGCCTCTTCCACAATCCCCTTCGTCATACATCCCCCGTTGGGGTACCGGGCGTTTCAGTATAAATAGTATCCCAACTTTCTGGAAATTTAGTGCTTTAAATTCCCACTGTCGCTGTCTTTCTCATTTGTTCTTTCTCATTCCTGCTCTGTTCTATCAATCTGCTATACTATCTTCTTCTTCGCTAGACCAGTCACCTACCTTTTTTCTTAAAAACTCTTCCGGGACAAGACTCCTTATTTGTGTGTGAGGTCTGTTGGATAAGCTTGGGAATATTTGACGCTTTCTGCCAGGTGGTCACTAGGGCTTCCTATGATATTATTATTTAGCAGGGTAGGCATTTTATATGTATGTGTTTTGTTGATATTTTATAATGATGTTTGTATTCTATTTTGTTTTTGTAAACGGGGGTTCGATAAATTAGAGTACAGCCTCAGCGTCCCCTGCGTGGGATGTCTTTATTGTAAAGTGACTGGCTGGTGGAGAGCTTTCAGTTTTACCACTAGGGTTGTTTCAGCAGATCTTGTATGCGGATCAGGGGTTGTCCGGTCCTGATTTGGCTCGGAAGAGTCCTAAAGCAATAATCATGTAATGTAATGTAATGTAATTCGTCGTACGACCATAACAATGAAGTGGTCAGTCTGAAAGACGGTGTCCATTCCACCCAAAATTAATGATGACAGTTCGAGGTACTGCATCCACCCATCTAATCGTTGACCCGCGTCATGTCATGGTATTGAATGTCCAGTACTGGACAGAAGTGGTCAGGGCTGTTTGACGTTGACTTGATGTTTCATTCAAAACCTCTAACAAGACTGAAGAAGAGGTTTCAAGTGACAGTGCTGAAGTGGATTTTGTAGTTTGCCTTTGCCTGGCGGTGTGTTTGCTTTTGGTGGCTGGCGAAAATTAAAGAAACCGATATGGAGCAGAGCATACAGCGTGGCTTACTCTAACACGAGGATCGCTCTCTCTCTCTCTCTCTCTCTCTCTCTCTCTCTCTCTCTCTCTCTCAAGTCTCAGCGGACGTTGAGAAGTCCTACACTCCTTAGTTGTGTGATGCAATGAGGTGCGATCTGCAACGCATAAGCCTTCTCAACTTCCGCTGAGACTTACATGTAAGAGAGGGAGAAGCTCTCATCTAATCTAAGCTATGCTGTCTGGGAAACAGAGATGGGACAATCAAGAACTGTTGAAGTTTTTGAGCGAAGGCGGGAGGATTGCTCTGCAAAAATAATTAATACGTTTGAGAACAGACTTAAGGTTACTTCTTTCCCAATAATTGTGAGTTTAGCTTTCGTCTCAGCGCCCAGAATGAACAGGGAAAGTAAGACTAAGAAAGAAAGTAGTAAAACAAGAAGAAAAGGGGCAACGACAAGGAGAATTGTTTTGGTTGTTAAAAAATAATTAAATAGCAGTAGAAGACGAAGAGGGGGGAGCTGCGAGTAGAAGAAGGCAGCCTAAAAAAAAAAAAGCTATTAATATTGCCGGTTAGTAGCTGTCCGATGCTTCTTTTGTATTCATTACTGCGTCGCCAGCAAACAATTCACGGCGATCGGGGCGATGTTGGCAGTGATTGTGATGGGAATGGTGAGCTGTGGTGTGGCTTTGTCTGGTTAGTTAGTGGTCAGAGGGATGTCGCTCATCCTGCACACAAGCCTACTTTTAGCCGGGCTGTTTCTCAGAGAGAGAGAGAGAGAGAGAGAGAGAGAGAGAGAGAGAGAATGTCCCCCGATGTCTGAGACTCAGGTGCCGTGCGTCGCGCTAGCCATTTCACCCTGGGTGACCCTGGCCTTGTTGACCAAACACTCTTGACCAGCAAGTGACTCTGTATGCAGATGAGGTCGTGCGCGGACCAAATTGATAGCGAGCCCAACGAGAAGTGAAAGGGGGTAGACAGACTTTTGGGCTTTGACCGTCGTGGAGGATGACGCTTGGAGACAGAGAATTGATGGTCGACCGGCAGAGTTGATGATGTTTGGTTATGGGAGTAAGATAGGAAGGGTGGTGGTAATTGTAATGATGATGGTGTGAGGGTGACGATATAGTGGTGGTGGTAATAATAATAATGATGATACAATAATGATGGCGGCGACGACGATGATGATGATGATTGTTATTGTGTAATGTTTTGTGGCACTTCTATACAAAATTGAGAGTGACTGAGAGAGAGATCATCATTATCTTAGGCGGCAGGGCTCAGTGGTCAGAGCGCACGACTTGTGTGAGTGCGTCTTGGGCGACGTGGGTTCGAATCCCGACTTCAGCAAATTATTGTGTGATTGCTGGATATTACGGGCCAGCGCTTGGAGAAGCTCTCTGAGCTTATAAGTGCGCTATATAAGAGAAATCTATCTTTTATTTTAATCAATGACATCATCATCATCATCATCATCATCATCAAATTTATCGCAAATACTGTCACTACCACAACTGGCCTCGCCTTTGTCAAGACTCATCGTCATAATCAGCATCATCATCATCATCATCCCCCCTCCTCCCCCCACCCCCTGCCGTACCACTATCACCATCACCACTAACAATATCGATAAAAATAGAGAGAATCGCCTACGCGCGACTCAGGCACGTGCACAGCATGCAAAAACTGTCAGAAGAAAACCAGCCCTTGGTCACGCTTTGGCGATTTATGATGACTGGGTGCACACAGCATTGCTGACCCTCTCTATTCAGTTAGAGAAGGGAACAGGACTCGTCACGTTTTCCGCAACGCTGTATGGACTCAGCGCGAGCTTCTGGCTTTGTTGTCGGGTTAAAAAGTGATAGTATAAATTCCATGATTTCTGAGAGAAGGTTTGTATAAACATAATGCTATCAAAGAGGGCAGAACAACTCTCCTATACTTCATTTAATTAACATAATAATAATAATAATAATAATAATAATAATAATAATAATAATAATAATAATAATAATAAATGCTATACTCACTTGATCCCAAACGAGAATCCAAGCGCGGCGATCTAAATTACATTCCGAAAGTATTGTTCTTATACTATGAAAGGTTAGAATTCTGTGATGCTATTAAAAAGGTAAGGTAAAGGTAGTCCCATAGCCTTGTGGCCGTATGGGAAGCGTGATGTTGGAAATCACACTTATCTTGGGCCAGCGTAATGAGGGTGATGCCCATTTCTCTCCCTCGCTGCTTTACCTTCCCCACCCTTAAGAGAGTAGGTACTCAGTCACAGTTGAGTCAACCCGGGAAGTTGTTATTTGTCGCTTCACGGTTTGCGGTCACCCATCCAAGTGCTAACCGCACTTGATACTATTATGTTTGGGAAAGGTAGGGGTGGGAACAGGAGGAACAGTCCCGAAGCAAAGAGTAAAGTTAAAGTTATGATTACCCCCCACCCCCACCCTTGAGCGCGCGCGCGCACGGACACACACACACACACACAAACATACACAGACGTTGTTGTGACACATATGAAACGGCACATACGTTGTTTTAACATTTTGTCACATGTTGTCCCTGTTTTTAAATGTTCTAACGCTAACCCTAACCCTTACACTAAATCCAACGGCACACTTTTTTTTTGACATCAACATAACGAAGGCCGTTAAAAAAACGTGGAAGATGTTCACGTGTTCGTAAAAACAACGCCATGTAAACATACACACACACACACACGCACACACATACCCACACCCACCCACACACACACACATACACACGTAGGATATCAGAGCCTGTTGGCCCACATCCTGAAAAGAGGGGCCGGGTAGCTCAGTTGGTAAGAGCGTCTTGCTAGTAACCGAAAGGTCGCTGGTTCGAATCCCGGATTGGTCAACGTGTGATCATATTATTTTCCCCTTTACCAACAACTGGCCCGCTGGTGTCAGTATAAATCGGTCTATGCGAAAGTGTCGTGTGACTATAATCTACAAACAACATCCTGAAACAGTAGGCTTACAGCTGCTAGATCTCTGTCTCAAAACACACACATCCTCTAACAAACACACTCACACACACAGAAAAATTAGTTGTCTGTGTAGGGTGGCTTCGGGACATATAGCGTAGCTGTGCTTTTGAAGAGGGTGTATCTAAAGATTCACAGGTCCGGCGACGCTGTGTGGTTTTTGAGGTTGATTGGGTGGGGGTTCCTTGTCACAAAGCAATTTGGTGGCCTGAATTTACGATCCCAATCATCCGTCGAATTTCTTCTCCTCCATCTCTCCTTCTCAAGTAGAAAGCATAGAAAGACTTCTTCTTCTTCTTCTTCTTCTTCTTCTTCTTCTTCTTCTTCTTCTTCTTCTTCTTCTTCTTCTTCTTCTATTGATTGTTCTCTGTTCTTGAACTTATTCAGCATCCTCCTAAATTTCTGCCTCTTCCTTCCCCTAAATTTTGTTACCTCCATCCCTCCTCCTCCTCGTCAACCTCCTCCTCCTCTTCTTCTTCTTCCTCCTCCTCTTCCTCCTCCTCCTCTTCTACTTCTTCTTCTTCTTCTTCTTCTTCTTCTTCCTCCTCCTCCTCTTCCTCCTCCTCCTCCTCCTCCTTCTTCTTCTTCTTCTTCTTCTTCTTCTTCTTCTTCTTCTTGCCCTCGTCCTGTATTGTTTTTTTAGTTTGTTTCTTCGGGTTATTTCTTCAACAGTAGGAGCGACGTCGAGGCCAATACGAGAAAATAACATTTAACAACCACAATGCGTCATTATCTTCGTGCCTATGTACCGAAGACGTTTTTAAAAAAAAAATTAAACAAACTAATAACCCCTTCCCTTCCCCCTCCTCATATTAAAAGACGTAAGCAAGTGGAAAGGATAGGAAACAAGTATAACAAGAGCAACACAAGCTAAAAGAAAACAAAGTCAAATTTTATTATTAAAAAACACAACATCTTTACTTTCATTTACTAACCAATTGAAAATTAGGTTCTCACCTTCTCTAAAATAAACAAATGACAAGTGACAATGGCAAGTGACCAGCGACAATGACAGTGACCAGTGACAATGACAGTGACCAGTAACAATGACAAGTGACCAGCGACAATGACAATGACCAGTGACAATGACAAGTGACCAGCGACAATGACAGTGACCAGTGACAATGACAGTGACCAGTAACAATGGCAAGTGACCAGCGACAATGACAGTGACCAGTGACAATGACAGTGACCAGTGACAATGACAGTGACCAGCGACAATGACAGTGACCAGTGACAATGACAAGAAACAATGACTAGAAGCAATGACAAGACAAGAGACAATGACCCGAAACAATGACAAGAGACACTGACCCGAAATGACGACCCGGAACAATGACAATGACCAGAGACAATGATCCGAACTAATGACAAGAGACAATGACCACAAACAACTATCCCCCCCCCCCCCCCCAGGCCGCTTCACACCCACAACAAAGGTCAGGGATACACATTTTGATATTTAGAACTCGTAGATCATAGACCGTGCTTTTTGTTTTACTTAGGATATGCACAGAAACTTTTATTTGGTCCCAACATAATAAAATTGATAATTTATCGCCAAAAAATGTATTGAAAACAAAAACTATGCACTGACACACCGAAATAAACTGAAAATGTTTTAAAAATCAATTCAACACTTAATTCTTAATTCTGACATACATTTTAAAATATACAATAAAACTTTGATCACCCACGAATCTCTAATTTGTTATGTTTTATTAATTTAATGAAACTGAAATAAATAATGTTTTAGAAACCACCCCTATTACCACAATCAAGAACCCCGGCCATAAAGGGCGATAATACTAATAGGGTGGGGGGAGGAGGGAGAAGGAGGGACGAAAGTACACGAGCCTTGGTTACTTTCCTTATGCCACGTTAAGCTTCCACCTTCCATTACGAATCGAATTATGGAACTCCGTCTGCGACGTAAGATGCAATCGGATTAACAGCCGTCGCAACAATGCAGCCGTGATTTGGGTATTGGCGTGTCCGACCTGTTCATGGGCAGTAATCATGCACTGTGCTTTAGTCTATGTACGCCGTTGCTTCCCTTGCGTTAATTCTAGAACGGCGTCTTTGTCTTTAGTTTACTCAGAGAACTCTGATTTGCTCAGATGCGGATAAGGGGGTCCCAGGGAGCACGGAAGCCCCCACCTCCTTTGGGCAAAAAATAAAAAGAAAATAAAAAAAAAATAAAATAAACACTCACACACACACACACTGGCGCGCGCGCGCCCGCCCAACCGTCTAAAAACGCCGTCTTTATGTTTTTCATAAAACGCCACATACGTTGTTTTGACATTTTTTTTGAAATTTGTCAATTTTTTTTAAAAAAAGCTAACCATAACCCAAACCCTAACCATAATCTTAACCCTTAATCTTCCCCTAACACAGTCCTAACCCTAACGGAACACGGTTTTGACGTCAAAATAACGGGACCGTCAAAAGAACGTAAGTAGAGTATGAAAAGTGTATAACAATAATGGCGTTTCTACATTGATACACCCACACACACACACACACACACAAACACACACACACACACACACCTACACACCCACACACACACACTCCACGACAACAACAACAACACGCACGTTTACCTTCTCCTCCCACACCCACACCCTTCCAACCTCCAATGCCATTATATAGCATACACACTTTTCTCTTCTTCTTTTTTTAAATTATTATATTTTTTTTTAATTAATGTTTTATTGGCCGGAGCTATTAGGTTAGGGTTTGAACGAATAACTAAAAACTTACACGGCGCCATAAAAACTTTCACACCCGAAGTGTTCTGTCCCTTGCGCCTTTGTATGTGTTCGATGACGTCTTATTTAATACATTCTGTATTACTTTGGATTTTGACAAGCTTAATATTGTTTTTGGTTCCCAGTAATGTAGACTTGCTATGACTGACATAGGTCTTTTACTCTATAATGACATAATCTTATATCTCCCTTCCCTCCCCCTCTCCCCCAACCCCCCACCCCTCATTCCCCACGCCTTCTTCGGTTCCATTGTATTAGATGTTATCTATTTGTGTTCAAGATGGGTGAGCAATAACGAAGAATAAAAAGCATGGAGATGAGGTGCTACAGAAGACTTCTGGGCATTTCCTATACCCAGCACATCACCAACGACGAAGTCCGACAGACCATCACACAAGCCATTGGACAACACGACGACCTGCTCGCAGTGGTGAAGAAAACGGAAACTCCGATGGTATGGCCACGTCACCAGATCATCAGGTCTTGCAAAGACCATCCTGCAAGGCACAGTGCAAGGAGGTAGAAGAAGAGGGAGACCGAAAAAGAGGTGGGAGGACAACATTCGAGAATGGACTGGTTTGACACTGAGTGAAGCAATCAGGGTTGCTGAGGACAAAGAAAGATGGAGTACGCTGGTTAAACGATCATCTGTGGTGCTCCTACGACCTCCGAGTTACGGGATAGGATAGGACAGGATAGGATAGGAGCAATAACTGACAATGTTTAGATTTGAAGTAACAAAATCTAAAAGTGATTGTAAACCTAGTAATGGTTTTTCCAGTTTTTAAGAGCCAATAGAAGCAGAATTTGGAGTTGTTTTGATTTCACAATGCACACACACCTGTAAGTCTATACCAGTAGTTTATTTTATTTATTTATTAGTTCCCGAACTGCAAAGCTCTAATCAGTTCCCGAACTGCAAAGCTCTGGAACGGAACTATTGATTTGGGCTTTGTACATTTTTTTTTTTTACAATTAGGATCTTCTGGCAGTCCAGTAGACGCAGGATCAGGTTAGGTTGTGGTTTCAAACTCCAGCTAAACAATAACTAAAACTTTAAAACTAAACTAAACTAAACTAAAAATAGCCGACTAATTCTGTGGCTAATTTGCCGTCTAGTGAACAACAAGAATGGGCTGTAGCAACACGCAGGGGTGGCCTCGAGGCGCGACGGGTTAGTGGCCAGTTTCCTAGGCCGAAGGTCGAGGGTTTGTTTCCCGCAAGGGGCGAACTTATGTGACTCAGGTACGAGACTATTCAAGTCATCGAAGGTTTTCTCCGGGTACTCCGGTTTCCTCACTCCCTTCAATAATGGTATTGGATGCAGTCAAACTAAAATTTTCCAAATAAAACTTGATTTCCTTTCCGTCTTCTAATAATGTAGCATTTTGCCTTTACACCACATGTGCGATTGATGAATGAGTGTTTGTTGTATATGTAGATGTTGGTTACAGATCGCCGCGCTTTGAGTCTGATTTAAGAATAAGGCGTGTATTGCATCGATTTTTATTAATATTATTATTATTATTATTATTATTATTATTATTATTATTATTTGTAGTCTAATAGTATCACATAATGTAATCAGGAAACCCCCTTGCACTCTCCTCCGCCGCAATCCCAATTCCTCCCCTTCTCCCCCCTTCCCCCACCCCTCCCCTCATGAAGAGCATAATCCGCCCTTGTTGCCTGCTGACGCCTGTCGATGTTGGAGCCGCTTTTTAATTTCATTCTTTCTTTCTTCTTGTTCTTCTTCTTTCTTCCTTCCTTCCTTTCTTTCTTTCTTACTAACTTAAGATGTACCCGAATTCTTTCTTTCTTTCTTACTGTCTTAAGATGTACCCGAATTCTTTCTTTATTTCTTATTGTCTTAGGATGTACCCGAATTCTTTCTTTATTTCCTACTATCTTAAGATGTAGGCTTACCCGAATTCTTTCTTTATTTCTTACTGTCTTAAGATGTACCAGAATTCTTTCTTTTTTTCTTACTATCTTAAAATGTACCCAAATTCTCTCTTTATTTCCTACTATCTTAAAATGTATCCAAATTCTTTCTTTATTTCTTACTATCTTAAGATTTACCCGAATTCTTTATTTTTTTTTCTTACTGTCTTAAGATGTACCTGAAACCTTTCGGTGGTTGGGAATAGAGGAGTTTGGGACTTTCCTTTTCTCTAGGCCAGCTTAATGAAGGAGGTGCCCACCTTTTCTCCCTAGCTGCCTTACGGCTCTATGTAGGGCCCGGGGCCCATTCACGACTTGGTGAACTGGACTGTTTTGTACGCTAGTTTCAGTCTTTCAGCGGAAACATCCAAGTACGTTCACCCATCCAAGTACTTAGCTGCGCTCAACGTTGTTTAACGAAACATTTCTAGCCGGTTTCCAAACCTCTTCGGTACTGCTCCACGCTATTGCTGACAAGAACATGATAAAAGCTTTGCAGCGGTTAAGTAATGCTACCCCTGGAAAACATTCCGTCTCGCCGAAGAAAAAGTCGAAATCGTAATAATGTATGCAATATTTAGAGAGAGAGAGAGAGAGAGAGAGAGAGAGAGAGAGAGAGAGAGAGAGAGAGAGAGAGAGAATAAGGTATGCATGATGTTTGGAGAGAGAGAGAGAGAGAGAGAGAGAGAGAGAGAGAGAGAGAGAGAGAGAGAGAGAGAGAATAATGTATGCATGACGTTTGGAGAGAGAGAGAGAGAGAGAGAGAGAGAGAGAGAGAGAGAGAGAGAGAGAGAGAGATTAGAGCTGTCACTGAAAAGAAATAAAAAAATAAAAAACATTTTGATTATGGTTTTAAATGTGTAGTCTTTCGTTGTGATGTTTCTCTCTCTCTCTCTCTCTCTCTCTCTCTCTCTCTCTCTCTCTCTCTCTCTCTCTCTCTCTCACTCTCTCTCTTTCTCTCTCTCTCTCTTTCTCTCCCTCTCCCTATCTCTCCCCTTACTTTTACTTTTGTTCTTGAATATAATCGATCCCCTATACATGACTGTATTTCATTTACGTATTTGAAAATTTCAAACGACTTTTTTATGCTATTTTATATGTTGAAATGGACCAACTGCCTTTCTTCAATAAAACATCTGAATCCGAATCCGGATCCCCTTACTTTTCCCAAAAACCCTCTGCGGAAAATGATAAGGGAGGGGAGAGAAAGAAAGAGAGAGAGAGAGAGAGAGAGAGAGAGAGAGAGAGAGAGAGAGAGAGAGAGAGAGAGAGAGAGAGAGAAAGGCATAGTTTCGCTACGGCACTTGCTTCTGCTGCTGATACTGCTTTTCACACACATAGCCGGCGGAGAGAGCGATGCGATGCCAGAGAAAGCGAGATTTTACACACACACAGAGAGAGAGAGAGAGAGAGAGAGAGAGAGAGAGAGAGAGAGAGAGAGAGAGAGAGAGAGAGAGAGAGAGAGAAAGGCATAGTTTCGCTACGGCACTTGCTTCTGCTGCTGATACTGCTTTTCACACACATAGCCGGCGGAGAGAGCGATGCGATGCCAGAGAAAGCGAGATTTTACAGAGAGAGAGAGAGAGAGAGAGAGAGAGAGAGAGAGAGAGAGAGAGAGAGGTTTTTTAACTTGTTGTGTGTGTGTGCGTGTGTTTAGCCCGCAAAATTCGAGATCAAGCATCAGCGGCTAAGAGAGAGAGAGAGAGAGAGAGAGAGAGAGAGAGAGAGAGAGAGAGAGAGTTACGCCAAGCGTGCTTCACAGAAAGTCCGTGCCACACGGCTGAAGAGAGGTGGATAGTCGCAAGTTGGGTTGAGTGTGAGGTATAGCTTGGAGGAACCGAGAAGTTGTGTATAACTTCTTCTTCGCCTCTCTCTCTCTTTCAATAAAACAAACACGTGTGGAGCAAGTACTATACACTACTGTTACAATGTGCTGACCTTTTTTTGTACATTTACCGTGCAACACAACAGACTTTGGATCATCAACTGACATCTGTCTGTGCCCATTTGGATTCGACAGAAGTTTTAGATCTTTGTACTGACATCTCTGCTGTTCTGATTCAACAGAAGTTGGAAGACTTCTTTACCCGTAATGATTTGACAAGAGGTTAGATCTTTGCACAGACACAACTCTACGGTTCTGATTCAAACAGAAGCTGGACAGAACTACAACCAGTATTACCACACAATAGAAACCGGTTGGATCTACCATACCCTACAACAGAAAGTTGAAATAACTTAAATCACGCAACGGAAGTTGAACTACAGCGAGAGTGCGTGGGATATAATTATAATAGGTGACTAACTATACTAGAATTGTTAGCGATAAGTATTTAGTCCAGTGTAGAAAGCTCAAGCCACAAATTGTAGTGAACTTCTTAGTATTAAACTAGGCTGTACGACTACAAAAAAATCGCAAAAATTATGAAAATAGTTACTTATTTAGAGACGTTTGAGGTATACCATGTTCTAAATAATAATAATATTATAGAGGAAACTACTACACATATAGAGTTTTGTTAAGTTCACTTAAGTGGATTTGAGTACACTCCTCGCTTTGCATATATCTGTTTCAACAACCCTCTCTCTCTCTCTCTCTCTCTCTCTCTCTCTCTCTCTCTCTCTCTCTCTCTCTCTCTCTCTCTCTCTCTCTCTCTCTCTCTGTGTTTACTATACTTGCTTTCTTTCTTCCATAACCCAAAATTTGTCAAGGAGACTTTTCAGAGTTTTTCTAAACTTCTGTGCTTCTTCAACGTTCAAGTCTGTGATAAGAGCAATGTGTGATATGAGCTGTCAAAAAAGTGTTCTTCTTGTATTTCTCGTGAATGTCAGGATTGTGTTGTGTAGTGCCAACAGGTTTTTTTGTGTCTTGTTCTTGTTTCTCTTGTGGATTTCAAGGCAGTCTTTTTTTTATTGTTAATATGTCTGCTGCCAAGTAAGATCTTCTCATTTCTTTCTTTCTTTCTTTCTTTCTTTCTTTCTTTCTTTCTTTCTTTCTTTCTTTCTTTCTTTCTTTCTTCTTCTTCTTCTTCTTCTTCTTCTTCTTCTTCTTCTTCTTCTTCTTCTTCTTCTTCTTCTTCTTCTTCTTCTTCTTCTTCTTCTTCTTCGAGCTCTTGCGTTTCTACAAAGTGTTTGCAGTTCGTTCAGCTCTCCTTCTTCTTCTTCTTCTTCTTCGAGCTCTTGCGTTTCTGCAAAGTGTTTGCAGTTCGTTCAGCTGATCTCAGATGCGTTTATTTATTAATAACTTCGTTCATATTTACATTCATTCGTTCTTGCAGTCAGTCATTAAGTTTCCTCTTTTTACCTCTAGTAAGGCTAAGAAAATGAAAATGAAAAAGAACGTAGTATTTAAACCAGTATTTAAGCAGTTAAAACGTTCACCAAAGAGGATACGTTGGGTTCACCAACCAATCGGCACGGTAAGCCTGTTTTCTTGTTGAGGTCTTCTTCCAAAGAGGAGGAGCACAGGATTCGGAGGGAAAGATTTTCGTTCGTCTTTTTAGAGGCGAAACACGCTCGCCGGTAAACATCAGAAAGAAAACCTTGTGCTTGTTAGTCTTTGTCTGTATGTATATTCTATCTATTATACATTCTCTATGTTATATATTTTATAGATACTAATTATACAACAAGAGATACCTTGATATATAAAGGCCCATGTCGTTATGCTTTCAGTCCTAGTTTTCAGTCCTAGTTTTCAGTTTTCAGTCCTAGTTTTCAGTTTTCAGTCCTAGTTTTCAG
This sequence comes from Oncomelania hupensis, assembly GCA_036898135.1. Taxonomy (NCBI): domain Eukaryota; kingdom Metazoa; phylum Mollusca; class Gastropoda; order Littorinimorpha; family Pomatiopsidae; genus Oncomelania; species Oncomelania hupensis. The sequence continues at coordinate 13,632,782 of CM072516.1, forward strand.
TTTTCAGTCCTAGTTTTCAGTTTTCAGTTCTAGTTTTGGCTGAATGTATCTCTCGGTACTAAAAGGTGTAGACCTAGACTATCCAAACAACACAGCCAGGCATATATGTTACACCGTGAACGTTTCTTTTGAAATCAATGTAATATGTTTTACTTCCCATTAATAATAATTCCGATTCATGTTGTTAACACAGTCAGTCTGTGCAAGTTGGCCACTTGTACCAAAGAAGAAGAAGAAGAAAAAAGAAAGAAGAGAGTCGGCTAAATTAGACTGAATGGTGCATGCCTTGTGAAAATGCCGTAATATTTTGTTTATGTAACGTTACACTAGCAGTATTCAGAGCTAATTAGTATCGTCTTCTTATGCTTGGGAAAATCTGTCACTTGATATTCCGTAACTTGAGTAAGCCCAGCTGATACACTGACGAGCTGACACCACCAAACAAAACATCCTATCCTATCCTATCCCGTAACTCGGAGGTCGTAGGGGCACCACAGATGATCGTTTAACCAGCGTACTCCATCTTTCCCTGTCCTCAGCAACCCTGATTGTTTCACTCAGTGTCAAACCAGTCCATTCTGAGTGAAACGATCAGAGTTGCTGAGGACAGGGAAAGATGGAGTACGCCGGTTAAACGATCATCTGTGGTGCCCCTACGACCTCGGAACCAACACAACGCATCTTTATTATCTCAAGTAAGGAATTTACGCAAGCCTGATCTTGTGACATTAAACGAAGTGTACAGTTCAAAGACAAAGACATAGAAATGGCCTTAAGTATCTACGGCACAATCCACAAATGCTGAACTAATGGCTGCAGAGAAGGGGAAATAGCATCTAATATATAAGGATTATATCCAAATGCTATCGAGAATCTCCAGCCCGATCTATATCTCTTTAGACTAGAAGACATCCACTACTTGTGTTCCACAAAAGTTTTTTTGTCTCCATTAACAGCTTAGTTATACTTATAATCCTAATGTGCTTGTTTGAAAGACAACGGGTCACGGATTTCAACTGTGAACGAAATGTAAGTTCTTGAATTTTCATTCCATATCTTACAGAGGAATTTTAAGGCGCATATATATCTCATCTTCGGTTTGTTTCTCGTTTTTTAGACTGGAATTCTTATCCTTTTTCTGAGTGTGCTTTTCATATCTCATTTTCGAAGGGCGACTGTCTCACATGTTTAGAATGAGTTTCTGGTTCTCACAGTTGATTTGTCACTATCAGACTGAATCTTCATCGTATGCTGTTCTCGCTCGTCTGTCCCCCCCCCCCCCCCCCCCCCCACTACTACTATGATACGTTTTTATTGGCAGAATGGACTTTAATTTTAAAAAAAGTATTTAGTATGCTATTGGTTAGAACAAGTTGTGCAGGATTCCTAATCGAAATATCAACTTCAAGTTTCCGTTTATATTGAGAAAATGTACTGCAAATTATTATTATGCTCACGAAATTGTATAAGCTACATACAGTGATTTATTATAACAGTGACTTGTTCCGTTTTAGCGGAGAGCTTTTCCAATATTCATTTAGGCTACATGGTTCTTCTTTAGATGATTCTAATTTATATAACAGTTAGCTGGTTAGCATTCGTGTAGGCTACGACTCTGTGTACGTGTGTGTGCGCGCGCGTGCGAATGCATGCACAGAGACTGCTGTATTTTATCTCCCTCAACTGTTTATCTTGGTTTTCCAGTAAGGATTTAGTTCAGTGTTCCTTCATTTCTTGAAGCGGAGATTTTGAAGACATTGCTGTCTTAACACGTGTCTCCCCGCTTCGTGCAGAAGGTTTTTATAACCGGCTTGGGATTATCATCACCTTATCTAGCAGCGACTGTGCACGCATTTAGCACTGTGGTAGCGTGTATACGGCCATGGATGCTGAAAGAAGGATACGATAACACGCGTAGGAGGCAGAAGAGGGATAGTTTAGTTGTATGTAGTATGTGTATTGGAGCAGAGGCACAGATTGGAAGCGTAAAAGTATGCGGTAGGAAAAACAAGAGGAAGCAGTGGCATTATACATGGAAGACAAGCTCCGCAAAAGTAGAAACAACTATGTCTACTTCCTAGAAAGTAATAATTATATTGGATTCCGTACCGGGACAGCTTACAGTAGCTTGTGTAGCTTGAGGAAAGTGAATTAAAACTAATAAGAGTTTTCGTTTGAGTGTAGGTTTTGTACAGTACTGCGGGAGCATAAACGTGAATGTAGGCCTATCATCATGATGGAGGTTGTGCGTCTACTGGAGGTATTTATAGTTGAAGAAAGGTTCTGCCACGGTGGAGAGATTAGGTTTCTACTGTTTATAGTTCAAGAACGGTTCTGCCACAGTGGTAACGATGCCTGTTGCCTTTTAATGTAACACTTGGTTCCCGCACTATATAATGAGGAAGTCACTTATTGCATAGTAAGCCTATTTGTACCTGTCAGGCATAGTTCTGACTGTGAAACAATGGCGCGTTCTCCTTCCCCTCCCCACACCCCTTTCTCTCCTCCTCCCCCCCAACCCCTAGACCCACATTTCGATTGAGTCTTTGACAATACCGTGGGAGGTTATAATTCTATGATTTTAAAAAACAGATTTCTTCTGTGTTTAGAGTTGTACTAAGATTAAGGTAGATTTAGTATCTCGTGCTAAATCAACGGTACCTCAAAGACTAGATTGTTCGTTCTGGGACTTAGTACTTGTGGTTCATACACACACACTTGTTAAAATTATTACATTGATAATATTAAACTTTCTTTCCCATTGTTGGTGTTGTTGTTGTTGTTCAAATTAAGATCCCTACGTGTACAGACATTAAATGAAATTACTGAACTTGGTTTTATTTAAAGGTCTTAGATGCATTTTTTAACAGAGCCTTTGTGTGAGCAGGGCGTGTCTGTGAGTCAACGCGGGAGGAAGCTTTCGAGTACACTTGCAATCCAACTTCCTTTTCCCCTTCCGGTGAACTTGTTTCAACAGCTCTTAATTAATTGCTATTTTGGGTTTGGACTGCGAATTAAGTGTGTAGGGTTGCTACCTTTCAAATATTGGATGAATTACGACTGAATAGGTTCACGAAAGGAGCACGTTATTTTATTAATATTGGTGGTGTTTTGTTGTTGTTGTGGTTGTTGTTATGGTGGTGGTGGTGGTTGAGGTGGTGGTGTATTTTTGAGATCCTCGTTCTATATGGTATAAAGGACGAGGAGTGAATGCTGAATACATTAAACCGTCTGCACTCGCATCAACATTCGGGCCGGGCATTTGCAATTGAAAACCTTTTTTGTAAATGGCAATGAAATGCGATGATCAACGATACTCAACGAAGGATGATGACACGTTCAGGTCTGTGGGAATGTGTTGAGTTCAAGATAATTAGAGCGCTTTAGCATTTTGCGTACAACTTACCTGTGTGTCAACGATGAAGAAGCTGTTTCAAAGTTGATCCTCGCAACATGAGCAATGTTAGGATAGGAGTTTTTTTTTCCTATACTTGTCTTGCGTTGATTGTTATTTCATGAGGAATTTCATTTTATATCATATGGATTGACGCCATATTATATTTGGTATGGGAAATGTAATCTTCAAAATATATGGTACCTTAAGCAGTTTTTGCAATAAACTTTATGTCTAAACCAAATGTACCCCCCGTTGGGGTGCCAGGGGTTTCAGTATAAATAGTATCCCCACTTTCTGGAAATTTAGTGCTTTAAATTGCCACTACATAGCGGTCTTTCTCATTTGCTCTTTCTCATTCCTGCTCTGTTCTATCAATCTGCTATACTATCTTCTTCTTCGCTAGACCAATCATCTACCTTTTTTTATTGAAAAACCTTCTGGGACAAGACTCTTTATTTGTGTATGAGGTCTGTTGGACCAGCTTTAGAATATTGGACGCGTTCTGCCAGGTGGTCACTAGGGCTTCCTATGATGTTATTATTTAGTAATGTAGGCATTTTATATGTATGTGTTTTGTTGATAATTTATAATGATGTTTGTATTCTATTTTGTTTTTGTAAACGGGGGTTCGATAAATTAGAGTACAGCCTCCGCGTCCCTTGCGTGGGATGTCTTTATTGTAAAGTGACTGGCTGGTGGAGAGCTTTCAGTTTTACCACTAGGGTTGTTTCAGCAGATCCTTTATGCGGATTAGGGGTTGTCCGGTCCTGATTTGGCTCGGAAGAGTCCGCTGGACCTAAGGCAATAATCATGTAATGTAATGTAAACCAAAGTGTATGTAGTGTACGATTTTCCTCAATGTGTGTGTGTAGGTGTGTGTGGGTGTGTGAGGGTGTGTGTGTGTACTGTGTGTGTGTGTGTGTGCGTGCACACTTACACAGTGCTATCTGGACAAATCAGTGAACATCTACATACTTGTATTGACATGCTTACTTGTTTTGACGTCAGAACAATGATCCGTTAGGGTTGGGGCTGGGTTAGGGTTCGAACACTTCAAAGTACTTAAAAATGGGGACGAAATATGACCCATTGTCAGCACAACGTATGTGGCGTTTCTGGAAAGTCGTGATAATACTGTGTAACCTCGGCTGTGTGTGTGTGCGTGGGTGTGTGTGTGTGTGGGTGTGTGTGGGTGTGTTTGCCAGACACGGTGCAATTGTTTTAAATATGTTTAATTTAACTTAACTTAAATGATATAAAGCGGACGTTCGTTTCTTTTCGATATTCCACACAATGAATGTTCTTCCCCTCCCCCTCTCACCCCCCTTATTAATTTTTATTTTTTTAATGCAACGAATGTTTTTTTTTTTTTATTTCAGGCGAATTGGCTTGTCAAGCACTGTGGAGTGAATGTAGGCCTAACTTCGAGGTATAACTGACACTCTTTGCAGATTATTGTCATCGACGAAAGTGAGCAAGTGACACTTGACTGTGTGGTACGTGTGTTGCTATTCTCCTTAAAAAGCGCAATTCATTTCATCACTTGTGCGCCGTTTCGTTGATAACAAGGAAGGAAACTTTCATCATTACGTTCGTATGGAATAACAATTCTCAGCCGTGTAGTTTTATTTTTTTTTTTTTTACATTTTTGGCTGCAGAGGTTAAAGATACTGCCAACAAAATTGACGTTCTAGCTTCTGCAATAACAAGAGAATTTTTGAAAACTCATTCTGTGCGCAAGAGATTTTTCTGTCGCTTGTGAATTTGAAGTGCCTATGAAACTGATCGCTCTACAGGCCAATGGAATATTCTAGTGTCGTAGTGAGATAATAAAACTAGCATAAAAGACTGTGTATTATTTAGTTTTGGGGGGCAGGAGGGTTGTAGGAACTTGTAGCTTCAGGCTGTCTGTGCAAATGACTGGCCCTCCGAGTCTATTATTTTTGAGGCTGAAGTTGAATTGTTGAACTGACTCTCTTTTTAATAGTAGGCTTACGTATAGAATGAGATTGATTAT
>CM072516.1:13643195-13670695 GCA_036898135.1 Oncomelania hupensis
TTAATTACGCCTAATTCGCCGATAATTAATCCTGGGACCTTAAGACTTAAGATTGAGATTTTGTTTTGTCCGCTAGCTGATCATTCTGTGGTTCATCAACGCCAGTGATGCAAATCAGTGAGTGTAATGATACCAAAGGAACACAGAGCATTATCAGTAATAAATGCGTACAGTATAGGTCTTTGCGCACAGCATGTTTCTAGCGAGTATGAAGAACACCATTCTGGGGTTATTTTTAATCATGATTTTCTTTAAAACCTACATTTAGAAGCAACATTATATTTATTTTAGGGAAAGAACTTCAATCCTGCAGAAGAAGGTATCCTGCAGAAGAAGGTGAACAACGTGTATGATGTTATTATTGTCAGGACTGGAACTCGCAGAGGGAGAGGGAAAGCGAGATGGAGAGATGATGATGATGATGATGATGATGATGATGATGATGATGATGATGATGATGACGATGGGGGAGGGTAAAATGTTTTTTCGCTATAAGACATCAGATTTAATGCATTTTTGTATTAATGATGCAGCGGCACTTATAACTATGCAATATATAGAGAAAACAACCCTGAGAGCGAGTTTAATGGGTAATAATTTGCAAATCGTAATCATCTTCAAACATGTGAACGCAGTTAGCTTAATTCTACTCGTACCCTCCTCTCTCTCTCTCTCTCTCTCTCTCTCTCTCTCTCTCTCTCTCTCTCTCTCTCTCTCTCTCTCTCTCTCTCTCTCTGTAGTGTCGATGCATAACCCTTGAACACGCGCACATACACACAAACACGAAAACACACGAACACACACACATACAATCGATAAAAGGATGAGAGAGAGAGAGAGAGAGAGAGAGAGAGAGAGAGAGAGAGATATTTCTGTCTAAAGGTTAGAAATAAGTCAAATATGTCAATATTTGTTTTGAAGCAAAAATTATACGACTGACAGCACACACAAAAATATATTCATTATATTACATGCATGTTTGGGTGGTGATGGTCAGTGAAAAGCATTAACATAGATAAGGTCAGTCAACCGTGGTTTTCTTGTAGTAGTTGTACCAATTACAATGCTTAGACTAAGAAAAAGGCAGAATAGTGTACAGACATGCATGGGGAGATGCATAGGTGTAACCTTGTGTACAGTACTAATACTCTGATGGCTGTTATATGTTCTGTTGGCAGTTTGTTTGTTTGCTTGTTTTGTTGTTGTTGCTTTTTTGTTTTTGGGAGGGAGTGGAGGGGGGAGGGGGGAATGTGAGGATGGGGTTAGTTCGCTTTACTAAAACTTGTATACAACGTAATCATACATTCAGAAAGACGTTGTAAGTCTTACCTGAATCTACCTGATGATCATTATGTGTGAATAGACAGTATATATGAAATGTTGATTGCTTGATTGTAAACCTCGCAACGCATTGTCGTACGAAATAGTCTCATGTGGGTATAAGGAGTCTGTATCCATAAAACCCGATTAGTATACACGAGTACTACTTGTTTAGCTAGGTAATTTTAGTAAAATAAATACACCTAAAAGTCAAACAAGTAGAGTACAAGTTTCCAGATTTTCGCCTTTATTATTTTAAAAAAAAAGCACACATAAAAAAGCTTTCTCAGAGTAAACCATTAGAGCATAAAACGAATCACACACATGCAGTTATAAACAATAAAAACAAGTAATGTTAGTGTAGTAATCTGCTTTTCTTTTTTTTTCTTTTTTTTTTCGTTTTTTATTGTTGTTGCTTTCGTTATACAAACGATAATATTAATGAATAGTCTTAATTTGGCCGTCCGTTATTCAATACAGGTTGTGAACAATGCAGCATGCTTTTTGTAGGGAAATATTTTACTACTCACGAGTATTATTATTATTATTATTATTATTATTATTATTATTATTATTATTATTATTATTGAGGATTTGTATAGCGCACATATTTCGCCGTCCTTGGCGACTCAAGCCGCTGGCTGATACAGGATCTAACTCAAGCCGCCCGAGGCGCCAACTTGCAGCCTTTGGGCGCATCGTAATAACGCTCCAGACAACTGAGCACAATCCTGGGCCGCCAGGGATGGGGGAGAAGGACCTAGGTGCGTGCTGGGTGTGTTCTTGTCACCGTCACTCACCCATCTAGGACATGAGCGTCAGGATCTTTAAAATCCGTAATGACGGAATGTATGCGACACAGACTAGACCTCGGTTTATACTCTCATCCGAAGGAGTAGGAAACGGGAGTAAAGTGTCTTTCCCAAGGACACAACACAATGCCCCGGCAGGGAGAGGGGGGGGGGAGAGGGGGAATAGTCTCGCTTCAAATGTTGATTGTAGCGGAAAAAACAACAACAATGAAGTTTAGTCTTTGAGTCTCGCATCAAGGACAGAGGGTTGCAGTATAGAAAAACCATCAAGGATATAAAGACTATGCTTGCTTTAAAAAAAAAACTTGATCTTGTGCTGTACGTTATACCAATGAAAGCATGCATCATAAACTAAAAGCTTTGTAGAGGTGCTGTCCTCTTAGCTCTGTATTGGTGATTGCGTTGAGAGATGCCATCCATCTCTGAAAACCAGGCAGTGTGATTAGCACCGCTTTGACAGAAGGCATTCGTTTTCCATCTCCCCTATACGCTCATTATCTTCTCTCTCTCTCTCCCTCCCTCCCTCCCTCCCTCCCTCCCTCACCCCCCCCCCCCCCACACACACACACGCCCTCTCTTTGCCTGTAATGACCCCTAGCATTTTCGTTTTTGAAGCTAACTGTTCAAAACTATAAAGACGACTATAATAGATGTTATTGAGATATTATTTAGGTTTTAATGGTCAGGATTGTTTTTGTAATGGCCAAATTCCCTTGTTATCTCTTGATACTAATTGGGTCACTATAGTGCATGCACCTGCTTCCATCCATCTCCCACACGTCAACGCAGACCTGTGTAATCTGTAGTCGATAAAGACAAAGAGATACCACATGTACTAGTGTGCTACCCACACAGCGCTGAGTTGCCCGGAATACCTGTTGTTCGCTGTTTCTCCTGTAATTTGCACTAGAGTTCTCCAACTAAGCACCGCAGGAAGGTGGCCCCGTAGCGTTTGTCGTTCGTTGTTTCGTTCCTCTCTAACCCCGAAACGCGTCGTCAGTTTTTCGAAACATGGGATTGTTAAGTTATTCGTTGTTTATAGGGTCTAGCGGACTGCAAAGAGTCGAATCAGGGCTTGTGCACTAACCAATTCGTTAAAGTAGTAGTAGTAGTAGTAGTAGTAGTAGTAGTAGTAGTAGTAGTAGTAGTAGTAGTAGTAGTAGTAGTTAGTAGTTAGTAGTAGTAGTAGTAGTAGTAGTAGTAGTAGTAGTAGTTGTTGTAGTTGTAGTTGTTGTTGATTGACTGCGCTAAATCCAATACCATTATAGAAGCGAAGGAGCAAAACCCTTGGTGAACTGAAAGTGTTGTACCTAAGTCACATTAGTTTGCCTTCTGTGGGGCTCGAACTCGCAACCTTCGGCATAGGAAACTTTCGCCTAACGAACTGCGCTACCTGACGTTGATAACATTGATGGGAAGTCGCCGCTTACCGCTGTAACTTTAGGGTGAATTAACGTGGAAGTTTTACGTCTACATCCACCGTAGTTGATCTGGCAGACTGGGGATAACCATTTATTTATTTATTTAATCAATTCCAGGGAAGAGAGGGCGGAGGGTTAGGGACCTAAATCAATAATAAATGAACCACCAGAGCAATCATACTTACAATGAAAACTTGCCACCTTTATGTTGGCCACCGCGGGATTCAAACCTGGTGTGACGGGGTGGGTCTATTGTTACTGGGCTCTGCATAATGGAATGCTATTACCCACTCGTCTTTGTCTGCGGGGATCAGCTAATATAATCACCCTGTAACTGATCTTAATACATATATGTTTAGCTCGGTCTGTGTGCGGATAGGGTTATAGAGATAGAGAGAAAAATGGTAAAAGATTCACTGACACACTAGCTCTCACACGGCTATGAAACGTAGGTAGTCCAGCCACTTGTTAACAGTAAATATCACACATTTATTTCCTCTACTCTATACATAATTCTCTAAACACTCTATTAACGTAAATTATGTCCAAATTCACTTCGAATAGTTCGCTTCTTAGTGGGTCTATGCTTCTACTGTTCTTTTATCTCAAATCTCATCATTGGCCTACTGTTGGGTTTCAGGAGAGTGGACTACCGCACAGTCCTTCTAGATCAGTGTTAGTGCGTTTCTTCTTGCACTTTTTTTTTGGGGGGGGGGGGGGATGCAGTTTATTATCCCTTTCTATCGGGAAACTCTGGGCCGCCTCCCCCGGGGAAGGCGTAGTCGCAGCCAGTGGCGCGCCCAAACCCTACCTACCTAACATTATTTGTGAATTTTTGAAATTTTTGCTGGGGGAGCAAACCGGAGTAACCGGAGCTGATTAGTTGAGGTGTGGTGATGGTGTCTCCTCCTTGGTTGTTGACTGTTGGGATATCGGAGCTCAGTGCTCAATATTCCCCTGCAGGCCGAATGTCAGGGTTGACTATAAGTGGTCTATTTCCTGCATCTGACCAACTAGCCTGCTCGTCTTTTTGACAATGTCAGGCTGTGGCTATACTGCGATGAATTGAATTTCACCCGTCACCTGCTTAGTCTTTCTGAGAGAGATTTTTCAGAGCGTAGCTCCTTCTCGTGTGAGGTTTAGACAAAGAATGACTACCTAACCTTTGCAGTCAGCCAAAGCCCGCAAAAATCTCGTCCTATACCTGTGGCGCACTCTCGCGGGGGTGTCTCTACGTCAGCAGGATGAGGTCACTGCCTACCTATGCTTAGCACACAACTGACTTGTGTCGTCTGCTAGTCAGCTACTTTAATTTACAAAAGCTACAGCAGGCTGAATTATTTAAGGCGTGAAGCCGTAGTGCAGGGTCTAAATAGCCTATTGTGCACCTGGGTCATCAACTTTAAGGGGTCTTGTTCATCTTGATACATACATGTGTAGACATAACATCCCGCCAAACTCTTAGTAGTTTACAAACAGGTTGCCGCTGTTAGGTGGACGAGGCGATAATGCAGGCCATCGAGCCCGTGAAATTACGAAGGCTACATGATTGGCGCGGCCAGAACGGGGTGATTGACTGTAAATGGAGGATTGACAAGTCACAAGGCAGGGAGAAAGGGTTAACAGCGAGAAACGGGAGTAACAGGAAAAGAAGAGAGAGTGAAGAAGAGAAGAAAGATGTATAAAGAGAGAGAGAGAGAGAGAGAGAGAGAGAGAGAGTGTGTGTGTTTGTGTGTGAGTGGGTTTGTGTGTGTGTGTGTGTGGGTGGGTGGGTGGGTGATCTAACTCGAGACGCCCACTTGCAACCTTTGGGCGCATAGTCTAAAGCCCAGACAACCGAGCTTAATCCTGGGAGATCCTAATTGGTGAGATTGGTTTGGAAGCTTGTTCGTCGATACCAGAATGTATTAGACGTGCGCATAATCTTGTACAAATCCTCACAGTTTTAAAAACTTGTTTGAAGCGTAATCTATTGTATGCCAAATGACGAAATATGCAATCCCTTGATCCACATAATGCGCAATCTCTTGATCCGCTTAATTAAGAGCAGTATAATTATAGATAGATAGATAGATAGATAGATAGATAGATAGATAGATAGATAGATAGATAGATAGATAGATAGATAGATAGATAGATAGATAGATAGATAGATAGATTACATTAGATTAGATTACATTAGATTAGATTACATTAGATTAGATTACATTAGAGATAGATAGATAGATAGATAGATAGATAGATAGATAGATAGATAGATAGATAGATAGATAGATTAGATTAGATTAGATTAGATTAGATTAGATTAGATTAGATTAGATTAGATTAGATTAGATTAGATAAGATAAGATTAGATTAGATAGATAGATAGATAGATAGATAGAGAGAGAGACTTTTAGACTTTAGACTTTAAACGTTTATTGCAATTACAACATGTTACAACGATAATAATTTTAAGCTTACAGCTTATTCTTACAATTAGTCCTTGTTTCAGGCACCCACTCAAGCATAATACATTTATACAATCAATTAAACCTGCCACATGTTACATATATAAAAGTAAAACTATAATAATTTCAAAACAATAACTTTTAACATATCTAAACGTCATCTGAACAATATAATATTATACCATTATAATATGGTGACCTGTGGGTGGAACAATTATGAATTTAAAATATAAAAAGCATTAATTTAAATGATTTGATTGTTTTGTTTTGTTTTATGATCGGAGGAAGTTCATTCCATAAAGACGGTGCTCTGAACCCAAAACTAGTCTTATATAGATCAATTCTTGGTTTAGGTAAGAGATAATTTTGGGAATGGTATACATTTGATGATTTAGTTAAAAATCGGGTTAGATAGTTTGGTGCAATATTGTTGTGAACTTTAAACATAAGCACGATCATATTATATTGAAATTGTTTATTTAGAGGTAAAATGTTTAATTTTATAAATTTTTCATCTGTTGAAATAGTTGTACAGTTAGAAATTAATTTTATTGCCCGTCGATGCAATGAATTTATTTTTTGTATTTGACTATGACTAGCAGCACTCCACACAGTGGAAGCATAGTTAATATGTGAAAGACAGTGTGCATGGAAGAACACTTTCCTGGCATATTCAGGAACAAAACATCGTAGTTTTGAAAGCAAAAACGTACTTTGGGAAAGGCGTTTACATATTTGATTAATGTGTTTATCCCATTTGAATTCTGAATCAATAGTAACTCCAAGTACACGATGGTCTGTTACTTGGTGGACACAAGTGTTATCTATTGTAATATGTAATTGTAAAGGCTGTAATTGATGCTTTTGTCTTGTTGTGATTATCATGCACTCTGTTTTTTTAGGATGAAGAACCATTTGATTAGTTAGACACCAGTTTATCACATCATTTAAACTATTTTGTAAAGATGTTTGTATGGACGTAATGTCTTTCCCAGAACAATGTATTGTACTGTCATCCGCAAACAAATCACAGATTACATTATTATCTGATATTTGGAGGTGGAGATCGTTTATATAGATACAAAATAGAAGAGGGCCCAGTATCGAGCCTTGAAGAACGCCACATTTTACTGTACCTTTTGCTGAGTAATGGCCATTTACTAACACTGTCTGCTCTCTATCACTTAAGTAAGATTGGAAAAAATTTACAGTTGCAGAATTGTTCAGATACACAGATAATTTTACTGATCAATCCGGAATGATTAACCATATCAAAAGCTTTTGTAAAGTCTAGAAAAACGGCACCAGTAATTTCATTCTTATTAATTGCAGAGAGCCAAGTATCACATAATCTAACCAAAGCAGTATGGCACGAATGATTTTTACGAAAACCAGATTGGAATGGATGAAAAAGAGCATGTTTCTCCATAAAAGTATTTACATGTTTATACATATGTTGTTCAAGTGGTTTAGATAGAACATTTAATAATGAAATAGGTCTAAAGTTATTTGGATCAGAAGTGTCCTTTGCTTTTGGAATTGGAACAACTTTAGCCATTTTCCAAGCATCAGGAAATATTCCAGTTTTAATACACAAATTATAGATAAAAGTTAATGGTTCAATGATGTAAGGCAGTGCAAGTTTTAAAATCAAAGAATTAATATTATCAAAACCGCAAGACTTTTTGTTTTTTAGACTTGTTATATATCTGGATACGTCATGAGTATTGAAGAGGGGGATGAAACATGTAGTATTCGGAGTTAGTCTGTCTTTACAAAAATTATTAAGTAATGCTGTAAGACTGTACGCAGGTTTATGACAAGTGGATTTAACGGTATTATCAGTTATAGATAAAAAGTGATTATTAAAAGTTTCAGCTGATGGAGTGATAACAGCTGTGTGTTTTGTACATTTAGACTTTCCTGTTATCTCATTCATTGCTTTCCAAAGTGATTTTGTATCATGGTCATTCATTACTAATGAAGTAATATACTTTTTTTTGAGTCTCGAATCATAGTGGAGACTCTATTTCTTTGTTTCTTGTATTCTGCAAATCTTTTTTGTTTTTTAAATGTGTCACGGTTTTTCATTGCATCAATAATATCTGATGTCAGCCATTTAGGAAATGTACTTTGTTTGACTCTTTTCTCTCTAATCGGTGCATGTTTATTCAAGATCATACAAAACCTTTCATACCACACACTTAAGGCTTTATTAGGATCATTACACAAATATATAGTATTGAAGTTAGTAAAATGTAGATCATACAGAAATGCATCCTTGTTAAAAGATTTAAATGACCTAAATTGAATAATTGTATGTGCATTAAGTTTATGTTTTAGAATTTTGCACGAAAAAGTGCATACTATAGGATTATGGTCACTCATTGAAATTTGAGAAATATGTGCATTTGAAACTCTGTTGGAAATATTTGTATATATGTGATCTATTAAGGTTTTTGTGGTTTTAGTAACTCTCGTTGGTGTATTTATAATTTGAGTTAGGCCAAATAATTGAACATAGTCCGACCAAGCGGTTTGCGTTTTAAGCAAATCAATATTAAAGTCTCCCAGTAGCAATACATTAGGGTGCGACTTTGTAATGTTGTCCATCATATGAACAAACGTTTTGAACCATGTTTGAGTTGCTTTAGGATTTCTGTATATATAACCAATCATGACAGGTTGAGCCACAGTCGGACGAAATTCTAACCAAATGCATTCAATATCAGCAGGTTCACAATCAGATCTCCTTGTAATATATGAAGCAATAGATGTATGTATATATACTGCCATTCCAGTTTGTCCCAACATTTGTGAATCTTTTCTAAGGAGTGTGTAGGATGCTATACTAATAGATATGTCACTGTGGTTTTTGTTTAATCGAGTTTCACTAATGCCTAGCAAGTGCAGGAATGGCTGTTCATTAAGAAGCATATTCACATCGATCAACTTATTGTATAAAGAATTAATATTAACATGACCAACGCGAATTTCAGTATTTTTATAAGCATTTAAAGGTGGTTTTAAATTTGATGCCATTCTTATATAATGTATAGCTAATGATAAATATTTTACATTTAAAAAGTAAAAACGATAATAAAATAATAATAATAATAATAATAATAATAATAATAATAATAATAATAATAATAATAATAATAACAACAACAACAACAACAACAACAACAACAACAACAACAACAACAACAACAACAATAGTGAAACAAATTAACCACAACAAATGCGTGAATACGCGATTTAAATTAATCTTTTCCGAAGTAGAGCAGGCAGTGAACTATTAATTACTACACAGTTTTGTGCAGTCTCTTCTTATTAAATCAACAAAACAAGTATCCTATTTAATAAAGGGCGGCAATCACCATTAGGAGTAATACTATCTTGTAGTGTTTACAGAGATAAATTTATAGACAAAGCTGCAAAAAGCAGTCCCTAAAGTCAACTCATCATTTGAATACAGTCATACAGCTGTTAGTATTAACATACTGAACGTAGAAACGATTCAAACAAGCGGACAAGCGTTTGCTTGTTATGTATTTCATGAGAAAACCCTGGACTATAAATTTGATTATTACTAGTAACACTAGGCTTACACTCAAAATAGGGCCTCTGAATCCCTGTAGGAAGAGTCTGATATTTGGGATATTGGTATTGCCTGATTCCACCAGGTGAAATTTGATGACTGTTGTTTATAGCATTCATCATTGGCCTTTGTGTCATTTGACTATCTTCATTGTGAAAAATAGTGCGACTGGGGGACCAGTACCCAGGTGACAACCGTGATGAAGAAGTCTGTGGCGTTTGGAGGAGCGGTGGCTTTTTTTAGCGGTGGTGTAGAGAGAGAGAGAGAGAGAGAGAGAGAGAGAGAGAGATAGATAGATAGATAGATAGATAGATTAGATTAGATTAGATTAGATTAGATTAGATAACATAAGATAAGATAAGATAAGATAAGATAAGATAAGATAAGATAAGATAAGATAAGATAGATAGATAGATAGATAGATAGATAGATAGATAGATAGATAGATAGATAGATAGATAGATAGATAGATAGATAGATAGATAGATAGATAGATAGATAGATAGATAGATAGATAGATAGATAGATAGAGCGTATTACAATGAGTCTTTAGTTGATTTTCTTTTTTTTTTAAACTCGGAAATTCTGGATGTAATAATCAAAGCCGCCACACAATCACTATTGTTCTTGAAATACCTTCTGATCTTTGTTTGCTTAAATTCACTGTATGTTACACTCGGTTTGATGTTGGTGTTTTCTATCAGTATCTGATTCAGCCCCGATGCTTGAATTCCTGATAGGGTGTAACTCAGATTCGTTTATTCACACAGCCCGTCCGAACAGCATACAAGTCACAAAGTCGACGTGTGAAGTTTTCCACTTTTATTCAGCACACATCAACAACTGCATACAATTCTCAATTCAACTCAACAACTTTCACAGCAACTTTCCAAATCACTATCAACAACTTTACTCTCTCTCAACAGCAACTCTGCACACGATTAAATAACCTCTCTCTTTTCCGGAAAGATTTCGTACATGGTAGAAAATGACGTACTGCCACCAATCGAATAAAAGATCGTCATCACTGACTTACGTCAATACATATTTTTATATCTTCCAGAACGACCTCTTGCTTCTACATGTATCAGGAAATTTCTATCAAGAGTAAACACGCATATCCAGAAGATTCTCAAATAATGTCGACTAACGCAAATTATCAACGTTATACAAAGCCTCTCCTAACAACAATGCAAACTCAAATCAAAGGTAAATAAACACCATTATTGAATACTTTGCAAAACGAAACGATTAGATCTATTGTGCGCGCTTCCGACATACTTTCGTTCACGTTTCAACGTAACATAACCCCCCACTCAAGAAGAAATTTACCCAATTTCTTTCAACAACGTTGAAACGTAATGCACAAACAAAATCCTCAATTGAAACTAATTTAAGACTTTCTGAATACTGTAATTGCGCTCAGCTTATCTACACAGAGTCAATGGTTTTCATCTTCAAGTCTATCTGGATATTGTCAATGTTCACAGTTCATCCACACAGTCAATGTCTCTCATCTGCAAGTCTGTTTAGATACTGTCAATGTTCACAGATCATTTACCCAGTCAACGTTTTTCATTTTAAAGTCTGTCATTACCAATATTCTTAGTTCGTCCACACAGTCAATGTTCTTTCGTTCGCAAGGAATCGACGCCCTCGTCAGTTGCGGTCGTCATCGGCCCAGGGTCAAAGACGATGATCACGTGGGCTTCCCTGGAATCATTGCGTCCTCCGTTGTCTTTTTCTTCCGTCGGATGTCCGACGCAGTCGACGTTGTCAGCTCCCAGAATGCATTCGCTGGGTCTCACGGTCAGGTTGGCTTCTGCGGGACGATGGAACAGCTCCCTCATGGTCTGCAGATGCTCCTTCCAGGTCTGGGTGTGGACTTCATGTTCGACCAAAGTCGTAGAGCCTGGGACATCATTGAAGTTAGGGGAAACTCGCCCATAAGGTCCTTGAGCTCCAACGTTTTGACCTTCCGTCAAGCTCGGTCCTAGCTTAACATCATCGATGCCTTCTTTGCTGTGGAAGTCTCCCAGTTCCAACAGTTCTTCGCTGTCAAAGCTGTCGTCGGTCACAGCTGCTGTTGCTGCGCGTACAGTCTCTGATGGCCTTTCCACGTACAGCTTAAGGAGGTTGGCGTGGTATATCTTGGAATGCTGGCCGACCTTCACCTTGTAGTCGTTGATCCCCACCACGGTCTCCACTTCGTACGGGCCTTTCCACTGCATCAGCAACTTATTGTGATCAGTAGGTAGCATCACCAGCACTTTGTTGCCAGGTTTGAACTTCCTGTTCACAGCCCTACGGTCATAGTAGTGCTTTCCACAGTCCTTGGGACTTCTTCAGGTTTTCTCTGGCTATCTCGAGAGTCTGCTCCAGCTTCTCCCGTAGCTCAAACACGTACTGGTAGCTGTTCTTCACCTCTGGGGTGTCTACTTCTTTCGTCCACAGTTCTTTTAGGATGTGCATCGGCCCTCGGATGGTTCTTCCGTACAGCAGCTCGAACGGAGAAAAGCCGGTGGACTCCTGCGGTACTTCTCTGTAGGCGAAAAGTAAGGCGTTGATGTAGCGATGCCATTGTCTGGGCTGCTCGCTGCACAGTTTCTTCAGGGTGGACTTCAGCGTAGCATTGAACTTTTCGACAAGCCCGTTGCACATTGGATGGTAGGGTGTCGTAGTTAAATGCCGGATGCTCAGCAGTCTGTTGACCTCCTTCATGCAGTCAGAGACGAACTGCGTCCCGAGGTCTGTCAGGATCTCTTCAGGCACTCCAAGTCTACTGAACATGTCCACCAGCGCCTCTGCAACAGTTTCAGTGTCAATCTTCTTCAGTGGCACTGCTTCTGGGTACCGAGTCGCATAGTCCACTAAAGTCAGTACCCATCGATGACCTTCTTCACTCGGAGGTCTTATTTCGCCGATTAAGTCTAAGGCCACCCTCTTGAAAGGTCGGTCGATCAGAGGCATTCTCTGCATAGGCACTTTCGGGACCCTTCCTCGAGGTATGGTCTTCTGGCAAATGTCACATGATCGGCAGAAACGGCTGACGTCCGCATGAAGTCCTGGCCAGTAGAACACCGCCTGGATTCTGTCTGACGTCTTCTTGATGCCTAGGTGACCTCCCATGATTGAGTCATGCGCTACTTCCATCACCTGGCGCCTTAGGGGTAACGGTACCAAGACTTGACGTAGTGGTTTACCTCCGTTGACCCTCGGGTGCTGGAAGATTCGATACAGGATCTTGGCCTTCACCTCAAAATAGACCGTGCCACTGCCCTTGGTCACGTGGTCTTGGCGGTTCCTGTACTTGTTTAAAGTGCTATCAGCTTCCTGGAGCTGGATCAGCTTATCTCTGTCCACGATGGCAGCTTTGGAGTTGTCGGCGACCTTCAGTGGCGTAGACGTCTTGTCTCTCTTGGCCTGGGCCCTGGTAGTAACAGCACCGACGATCTCTGGTCGGCAGGGCTGAGCCGGAGTAACCACATTGTCCCGTAGCAGCTCTGTAAGGTCTCCATCGGGAAACGGCAATGGATCCTCCTCCACAACTTCGACGCGTTGGGTTGAGGCAGGACTCCACTCTAGGATCGGGGTCGTCGGGTCGTCTCGCGCCGTCGATGTTCCCGATCATCAAATCGTATAGCGGCTTTTTCAGGCAAACCGCTTCTACTTCGCCTATGTAGAAAGGGGTGTTGACATGAATCTTCGCAACTGGCGCTCTCACACATTTGCTGTCGGCCATAAGTGTCCATTTTGAATCGCCAGTGAACTGTTCTTTAGCGATTAGGTCTTCTCTGACGATGACCCCACTGCAGCCAGAGTCTCTTAAAACAGTCACTTCATGATTTCCGACGCGTCCCTTGGAAACAGGCATGTTCTGTACGGTCACAGCTGCGCTGGCGACGACGGGGATGGATTTTCCGTTGGCAAGGAGAAGTTGGCCATCAGTCATGCACTCTTGCACGTCCGCAGGGGTAGCTGTGCGCTCGGTCTCACTCGGAAGAATGACGCTCCCGCCGCACACTTGATGGTCAGATCTACTGGTTTGCCGTTGATTGGAGAAACGCCTCTGCCGGTTGCCCGCCGCTGCGTGTCCGTACTGCTCCGCTGTCCGCTACTTTTGTTTTGAGGACAGTTAGAAGCTCTGTGGTCTGTAGCGTTGCAGGTGAAACAGCCTCTTGAATGCCCTTCCCTGGGAGGAGGCGTGGAGTCTGTCTGTCTCTGGCTCGTCTGGCTTCCTTGGATCTGGTTCCCATGGTTTGCAGTCTTCTGAAAATGTTTCGTCGCGCTGGGTGGCCCCAGGGTTTTCCCATGAGCGATGAGATATCTTTCAGCAGCCTCAGTCACATCTTTAAGCGTCTGCAGCTTTTGTTCTTCTAAGTGGGTCGCTAGGTCCTTGTGACAGGCATTGAGAAATTGTTCTTTCACAATCAGGTCATGGAGACTGTCGTAAGACTTCATTTCGCCTGATAACTCCACCCACTTGTGTAGATATGACGACAGGCGCTCCACAAACTGCTTTGGCGTCTCGTCTGACTTAGGCCGGCATTCACGGAAGCGTTTACGGTAGCCCTTCTCTGTAAAGTTGTAGCACTGCAACAGGGCCTCTTTCAAGACGTCGTAGTTTTTGGCGTCATCGTTCGACAGTCTGGTGTAAACTTCGAGAGCTTGCCCCGTCAGAAGTGCACTCAGTCGAATTGCCCAGTCTTGAGGTTGCCAGTTAGAGCTTTCAGCGAACCTTTCGAATCTCGCCAGATAACTGTCAATCTGGTCCTTCCCGTCGACGAAAGCTGGCAATTTTGGAGCCGTGTTGTCACTGATAACTTGTGGCGCATGCTGTTGTTGCTGGATGCGCGCCAACTCTAGTTGGAACTGCCGATCAGCTTCTCTTTCCTCACGCCTGCGCTCATCTTCTCTTTCTTGCCGCTGCTGTTCAATTTCCAGACGCTTCAGTTCAAATTCTCTTTCTTCACGGCGACGCTGCTCTTCTACTTCTAGACGCTTCTGTTCTAGTTCTATTTCTTTTTCTAGACGCTTCTCTTCCAATTCTCTTTCTCGTATTCTCTCCTGAGACTTGACGTACTCCGTCAGCTGCTTGCCTTTTAGATTCAGTTCAACCCCTTTCTGCCAGAAGTCAGCCATCTTGATGCTTCTGAAAGTTCTTTTCTGGAAAGTTCTTTTTCTAGAAAGTTCTTGACTGTAGAGTTCTTTTTTTCTGGAAAGTTCTTGACTGTGCTGTACCTTTCTAGACTGTTCTAGAACAGCACGCTTTCTGCAGTAGCGCTGATGCTTGTCACTAGTCGCCTTCGCTGACGCAGGCCCCGCTGTCCTCGTCGTATGCGACGCTGCACCACGCTGGTGTTGATGTATACGCTCCTGTGCTGAAGTAGACGCGACGTCCGCTCGACGCTCGCTGTAACACTGGCGATGTAGCTCCGAGACTGTCCCTCGACGTAGTCCCGCTCTGTTGTTCGCTCACGAAGCAACTCTTCGGCGACTACACGCCCTTGCAGTCAACCCGAACCTATCGGTGATGTAGTCCCAGTATGTTGGCCCCTCTCGACGCAACTCGTTGGCGGCTACCCTCGATGACTGCCTCTCGTAACGTTGACTCGCTTGTTGTAGCAGTTGAACCCTTGGCTATGGCGTGAATCGCGGCTTGACCCCCAAAATGTTACACTCGGTTTGATGTTGGTGTTTTCTATCAGTATCTGATTCAGCCCCGATGCTTGAATTCCTGATAGGGTGTAACTCAGATTCGTTTATTCACACAGCCCGTCCAAACAGCATACAAGTCACAAAGTCGACGTATGAAGTTTTCCACTTTTATTCAGCACACATCAACAACTGCATACAATTCTCAATTCAACTCAACAACTTTCACAGCAACTTTCCAAATCACTATCAACAACTTTACTCTCTCTCAACAGCAACTCTGCACACGATTAAATAACCTCTCTCTTTTCCGGAAAGATTTCGTACATGGTAGAAAATGACGTACTGCCACCAATCGAATAAAAGATCGTCATCACTGACTTACGTCAATACATATTTTTATATCTTCCAGAACGACCTCTTGCTTCTACATATATCAGGAAATTTCTATCAAGAGTAAACACGCATATCCAGAAGATTCTCAAATAATGTCGACTAACGCAAATTATCAACGTTATACAAAGCCTCTCCTAACAACAATGCAAACTCAAATCAAAGGTAAATAAACACCATTATTGAATACTTTGCAAAACGAAACGATTAGATCTATTGTGCGCGCTTCCGACATACTTTCGTTCACGTTTCAACGTAACACTGTAGTATAGTAAGTATGGTCATAGTCATGATTTGCACTGAGGGTTTTGGAAATTTTACACCGAAGATTTTGGTTCTCTAGTTCTCTAATAATGATCGAACCGGTCACGCGTTATAGTGATCGTACATGATTGCTTGCCAAAGTCGGGATATGCTCCAGGTGTTTTATATTTAAACTATTTGTCACTTAGCGAAATGAAATTTTGAAGAAAGTTATCTGTTATGCTTTCCTGGACTTCAAATTTTTCGTTCAACCCAAAACTTGCTGCTGAACTTGCACGCCGAGACAATCGATAGAACAGGTCCCTGCGCTGTGGAAGCCATGTTCTCATTCTTCCCGAACGAGATTTGGTGCGAGATTTGGCAGAGTGCGTCCAAATTTCAAGATTTACTCTGGGGAGGATTGTGCAACACGCATGTCAGCTCTGATGTCGATCAGAACAGGATTTGTGATAAATTCAGCCAAGTTCGATCTCGCCTCTCGAGATTTTGCTGGAGACTGCACAGGATTATGTCCTTGTTTGTTTTTTTACCATTTCTTCATCACCATCACCACCATGCATCATCATCATCATCATCATCATCATCATCATCATCGTCTTCTTCTTCTTCTTCTTCTTCTTCTTCTTCTTCTTCTTCTTGCTGCTGCTGTTGTTGAGTTCTGTAAGGATGAGTGAAAAGAGACGCCAGTTTTCCAGATTTTCATGTCGCCCGCTGTTACACGGTGATTTATCAATAGCCGATTCAGCCCCGATGTTTGAATCTTGATAAGTGTAACTCGAATTCGTTTATCCACGCAGCCTGACCTGTTCACTCAGCAACAAGGCAGGAGTCGTCCTATAAAGTTTCTCAACTGTATTCAGCAAACATCAACAACTGCACACAAGATCGCTTTCCAAAAATCACTACAAAGATCATCATCACAAGGAATAACGAAGCTTAACGTCCTATTGCGTTAGCGTTAAGGACGAATCACCACGTCGCCAGCTTGACAACAATGATGATCATCATCATATCAAGCTGACAGTGCGATCGAGAAAAGGTTCGAACATTCCAGCATGATGCAATAACACCCAATCAAAATAAATCTCGTCAACGGAACTATGTACTGCCTTGCGTAATTTAATGATATCAAGCTGACAGTGCGATCGAGAAAAGGTTCGAACATTCCAGCATGACGCAATAACACCCAATCAAAATAAATCTCGTCAACGGAACTATGTACTGCCTTGCGTAATTTAATGTTTAGATTCGACCAGCTTTTTACCTGTAAGGTCTAGAAGCTTCGATCGATAATAAACAAGTAATTCCCGAAAATTCTCATCAATATCGACCGACGAAAATTATCAACATTATACAAAGACTCTTCTAGCAACAACGCCAAGTCAAATCAAAGGTAAATACACTCGATTGTTGCATGCTTTGCAAAACAAAATTATCGGATCTATTGTGCGCGTCTCAATCGTAACACCCGCATGTTAAGGCCCCGCCACACATGCCGATTGTGCAACGATTTTGTTTGCGATCCGATCCCGATGACGTCAGAACTACTACTTGCCCTGCGGTCCGATGACAATTGGCTCGGTATCGTGCGATTAGAACCTGTTCTATTCTGCTGTGCAAAATCGGCCCCGATTGTAAACTTCCAACCAATCAGAATGCGTCCCGTGTTCATTGTCAACTTGGCGTCAACTTGGCGGCACAAACGAAGCAGATGACAGGTGACAGGCTGGGAAGTCTCGTCTTTCTTAGGCCTCAATTACATACTATATATACTATACTACGTACCTATGTATGAGGCCCCACGAGTTTACAAAGCCGAAATTAATAAAGACTTCAGAGCCTGTGATGTAACCCGCGATGTTTTGTATGGTTTTGATTTGGTTTTCGTTTTTATTTTTAAATAGTTTTTGTAGCATGTAGAGAGACATTATTTCTGCTGTGGTTTCAGACAAGATGGTGAGCTGTTGGATGGGGATGGTAAACTGTTGGATGGGGTTGGGGATCGTGTACACTGACACAAGTGAAAGTGAATATAAACAATGCACATTGTGTGGAAGTTTCGGGTCGACCTGATCGGAAACGTGTGGCAGTGCTATCGGTTTTGGAGCCCGGCCCGATCGCAAACGGATCCGAAACCCGATCTAGAATCGGCCTTCAAACCGGTATGTGTGGCGGGGCCTTTAGCGGTTCGGCCGTTTTGAAAGTTCAACCTCAATGCAAAGGGCCCTTTAGCTTTTTTACGTTTTTTTTTTTAAAATCTTATCTCTCTGTCTCCCTTCCCCCCCCCCCCCCCTATCTCTCTCTATCTGCCTGCCTCTCTTTCTGTCTCTGTCTCTCTCCTTCTGACTCTCTCGCTCTCTCTTCACATCTCGTCATCCCCCGCCTCTCTCTCATGATGTCTCTCCTTCCTTAACTTCCCCCATCTCTCTCTCCCTCCCTTCCTATTTCTCCCTTCGCCTTTCTCTCTTCTATCCCGTCCTCGCGCTCTTCCTTCCATTCCTCATCCGTAACGATTGTTTTAATATTGCGTACTGGACGACCCATAGCTTTTGCACAAAGTTATGTGCAAGCGCGCGACAATTTTTTTTTTACAAATATATATTTTATCAAGTCATTGCAGCTGGGCCTTTGTCCATGCTGAGTGTCAGGGGCCCACCGAAGCTCTCTATGAACGGGCCTACACTTTTTTGTGAGTATAAGATGGATGCCTCAAGCATTACCTGATAGTCAGTGTGGGGTTTATCATCATAAACGCTTTCGTCTGTCCATGAGGTAATTCGTACTGTCACGAACGCCTCAATCACTTGCGCTTCTTCCAGTCCGCCTATCAATTTGCCTTTCTTGCATGGGCGCTGCTGAATGGAGCAGCCACCACAGCACGCCATGTTTCTATCCATACTGCAGTATCAGAGACTGCCGTGCTTGACAGGATACCTCAAATTTAGTAGTAAGCTTACATCTGATGCCCTCGATCTGGGACGCTCTGTATTGGTTCCCGTTGATCAACACTATCTAGCTACTACTGTTCACACGGCGCGTAGCTGGGACTCGCTGATGCTTGCGTTTGCTTCTTACTATTTGTGAGAGGTACTCGGCGAGGCCCAGCTACGCTGTGAGACTAGCGCAGCCTCTTTAAAGGTTTACACACATTGCAGGCGCCTAGCTCGAGTCTGCACTGATCCCTTACCAGGGGTGGAATTCATGGCCAGTTAAATTATAGGCGATGGTTAACGTTACCAACATTGGTTTTGTAACCAACAATGGTATCGTTAACCATCGTTTAGCAGATCGCTATTCATGAGCGAGTGTCCACACATTGTTACTTAACCAAGGCTATTTTTGGGCTGTGCGGGAATATCCGTAAGGGGGCATAATTCAAGCAGCTGTTTTCCTTCTTTCGTCAACAAAATAGGCCTATAACCCATCGGAATCGTGCAGCCGCACGATTAAAGTCTGGCAATGGTGGCGTGATTAGCAAGCCTACCGACAGCATGCTGGATATCATAGTGAGCAAGGAGAGCGAGCTTTTTGTTGGGGTGAAAGGAGAGAAATCACTTTTGATCACTTTGTAGTTTGTAATGTTAGGCCTACATTTTGTTTTTAGACTGAGGTGTCAATTTCTGCCGTTTCTGGGTAGTTTGGAACTTGAAATGTTGTCTTTATTTCGTAGGGTTGCATTACCCTACGAGTATAAACTATACAGATACACAATAAGCCTACACATCACCAGTCAAAATCCAACAACAATATTTTAATAATAATAATATTAACCCGTTTTATTAATATGACAGATTATTAAAGGTGCCAGAGGCATAAAAACAAAGAGTGAGACACACATGTAAAAGTGGTGACAAAACGCCTTGCCGATCACACAGTTTCAGTCTGTCTACCGCGTTCGTTAACGTGATGATATCATGCCGACGAAAACGAAATTTTGATACCAGTTCCACATCATCAAATTTGTCAAGTGGATTACTTCTGTCGCGAAATACTCTCTCTCTCCTCGGAGCTCGTCTCTGTCGAAGTTGCCACCAAACGATGGCCGCCATTTTTAACCAGTGTTCCATTGGTTATCGGGTGGTCCCCCCTCCGTTAAAATAACCATGGTTAGCAACCGTCGTTAACTCTGCTAAGGCCTCATGAATTTAAAATTTCCAGCTTAACCAACGTCGTTAATTTTACCAACATTGGTTAAGCCTTAACCAACGGTCATGAATATCACCCCAGAAGACGAAAAACACTTATAATAATGATGTCTAATTCACGCTAGAATAAATATAACTGCTTATGTGTTTTTTATAATTATATAAGTATGTGTGTGTGTGGGTGTGTGTGTGTGTGTGTGTGTGCGTGTAATATATAGATAGCGAAATTTGACTCTAACCATCTAAAGATCACCCCTTGGGGTCATGAGCAATCTTGCCACTGTAGATTGTTCTAACCTATAAAGGGAAAAGTGAAAGCCCCAGTTGAAAACCTGTCTTGCCTTTGTTGGCATGACAGATTCACTGCGGCAACAGTACCCCCGTTGGAGTGCCGGGGGTTTCAGTATAAATAGTATCCCCACTTTATAGAAATTTAGTGCTTTAAATTCCCACTGTTGCTATCTTCCTCATTTACTCTTTCCCATTCCTGCTCTGTCCTATCACTCTGCTATACTATCTTCTTCTTCGCTAGATCAATGACCTACCTTTTTTCTTGAAAACTCTTCCTGGACAAGACTCCTTGTTTGTGTATGAGGTCTGTTGGATCAGCTTGGGAGTGTTGGACGCTTTCTGCTGGGTGGTCACTAGGGCTTCCTATGATGTTAGTATTTAGCAATGTAGGCATTTTATATGTATGTGTTTTGTTGATAATTTATAATGATGTTTGTATTCTATTTTGTTTTTGTAACCGGGGGTTCGCGTAGTTGAGGTCAACCCTCAGCCGTCCCCTGCGTGGGATGTCTTTATTGTAAAGTGACTGGCCGGTGGAGGGCATTCAATTTTCCCACTAGGGTTGTTTCAGCAGATCTTTTATGCGGATCGGGGGTTGTCCGGTCCTGATTTGGCTCGGAAGAGTCCGCTGGACCTAAAGCAACAATAAATCAATCAATCAATCTAAAGATCGTTTGAAGTTATCAGTACGTGAATAAGCTTTTCATGTAATGCGTCATCGTAGACATTGCTCGTGGACCGCCAGCTATCATCGTGCAGCAGGTTCACATACACAAACGCACGCACACACACACACGCACGCACACTGTGTGTGTGTGTGTGTGACCGATTACCACACGTTTGAATAGGTCACGCAACCCTGCCCCGATGCTACGGTTATCCACTCCACAATGACGCACAATACACACGTCATGATTCCCACGTAATTTCCGTGAGAGAAACTGCAAACGTGTGTGTGGGTGTGGGTGTTTTATATACGTTCATCGGAGAGCACCACGATCTACAGATAAATAAGTGTTTTTATTAACTTTCTCCTAGGCGTTTTACCACATCAGGACCTATGGTACGAGTTTTATTTAATTTCTACCAAAAAAATTGTTTGAGATTGAAGTTCGAACCAGAGAACAGACTGCTCGAACTTACTTCGTCTGCACATTGTGCGAAGGTAGGAGCCGCTGATCCACCTCAACCCAGCTACTTCTAACGGAAAATTACTATATTTATAGCGTAGCAGCCTTACCACATTGATATTTTGCTGTTCTCCAGTGTAGCAGCCTTATCCTATTGACGATATTTTGCTGTTCTCCAGTATAGCAGCCTTATCCTATTGACGATATTTTGCTGTTCTCCAGGATAGCAGCCTTATCCTATTGACGATATTTTGCTGTTCTCCAGTATAGCAGCCTTATCCTATTGACGATATTTTGCTGTTCTCCAGTATAGCAGCCTTATCCTATTGACGATATTTTGCTGTTGTCTAGTGTAGCAGCCTTATCCTATAGACGATATTTTGCTGTTGTCTAGTGTAGCAGCCTTATCCTATAGACGATATTTTGCTGTTGTCTAGTGTAGCAGCCTTATCCTATGGACGATATTTTGCTGTTCTCCAGTGTAGCAGCCTTATCCTATTGACGATATTTTGCTGTTCTCCAGTATAGCAGTCTTATCCTATTGACGATATTTTGCTGTTGTCCAGTGTAGCAGCCTTATCCTATTGACGATATTTTGCTGTTCTCCAGTGTAGCAGCCTTATATTGATATTTTGCTTTCATCCAGTGTAGCAGCCTTATCATATTGATATTTTGCTGTTCTCCAGTGTAGCAGCCTTATCCTATTGACGATATTTTGCTGTTCTCCAGTGTAGCAGCCTTATCCTATTGACGATATTTTGCTGTTCTCCAGTGTAGCAGTCTTATCCTATTGACGATATTTTGCTGTTCTCCAGTGTAGCAGTCTTATCCTATTGACGATATTTTGCTGTTGTCCAGTGTAGCAGTCTTATCCTATTGACGATATTTTGCTGTTCTCCAGTATAGCAGTCTTATCCTATTGACGATATTTTGCTGTTCTCCAGTATAGCAGTCTTATCCTATTGACGATATTTTGCTGTTCTCCAGTATAGCAGTCTTATCCTATTGACGATATTTTGCTGTTCTCCAGTGTAGCAGTCTTATCCTATTGACGATATTTTGCTGTTCCCCAGTGTAGCAGTCTTATCCTATTGACGATATTTTGCTGTTGTCCAGTGTAGCAGCTCTCCCGCGAAATTGCCTAAATTGTTCGATGAGTTGTTTTACGCCTAAGTTAACTACTACATGGTTCCACCTTTTGCTGTTAATTTGTTAAATGGCTTTTTGTTTTTGTTTTTGTTTTTGTAGCTAAATTGTCTTAACCTTCAACCCCAGTTGCTCTTAACAGCACGTTTCCCGTTTCCCCACTCATCCACCCCCACACCAAACCCACCCACAACTCGTTCCCACTCCGTCTTGTTAGTTATGACGGTCCACAGCTCTCCACACCACTCGGAGTGGAACTCTGGTACCCAAAATTACAACCGTTGCGCCAGATCCAGTTCATTGGCCTGGCACCTTCTGACACAAAAATACTGGTAGCGGTTTTGAGCATTGGGTTTTAGTTACGTGGTCGAACGCTTTTAATGAAGCTCCTTCTTCCCCCTCCCTCCTCCAGCTCCCCCTCCCCCTTCTCCCCTCCTGATGCTGCTACAAAAGATCTTGGTAGATAGTTTTAAACTTTTGTTGTTTTGATGGATTGTATGGATGCCCACATTTGTTATTTTTTATTTTAACAACTTTATTATCACCGAGGTAAAATTCGGGCACTTTCATTTTTGAAAGTACAGCAGCCCCAAGTGTAACGCTTTACCCAAGGTACATGCTGGGTGTGTTCTTGTCACCAGCACTCACCCGTCTAGGACATGAGCGTCAAGATCTTTAAAGTCCGTTATGATGGAATGCATGCGACACAGACTAGTCCTCGGTTCATACTCTCATCCGAAGGAGTAGGAAACGGGAGTAAAGTGTCTTTCCCAAGGACACAACACAATGCCCCGGCCTGGTCTCGAACTCGGGACCTTCAGATCCGCAAGCCAACGCTCTAACCACATTGCAAATGTTTACCTTATTTATGATGTCATTATTGACCGCACCAGACAACAATTATCTAGGCTTTCTGTGGTGGGGGTGTGATACTGGGAATAGTGGAGATTTATTTATTTAATCGTTCTTATATAGCGCTTTCCCAGATCAAGAGCTGCTCAGGGCGCTGGCCAATACAAGATCTAACTCAAGCTGCCCGATGCGCCCACTTGCAGTCTTTGGGCGCCCAGTCTGACGCTCGGACGACTGAGCACAATCCTGGGCGACCTGAGATGGGACAGAAGGGACCTACTGCTTGCGGGGTGTATTTTGTGTTGCCGGCACTCACCGTCGAGGACATGAGCGTCAGGATCTTTAAAATCCGTGCGATTCTAGAGTTTGCCTTTAATTTTATTTTGGGTCGCTGTCTCAGTGTTTCTGTTTAAACGTTATATGTATTCTACTTTATTTATTTATTTATTATTCTGTTTTATACGAGACTGGGTCTGACTGTAGCCACTACGACTCACCCTTGCAGATGACATAATAAAACGTCTAAGGGCCCACCCAGTCAGTCTTCCTAAGAAGGATCAACAGCGAAGCGGAGCCTCTGCACGTGGCTGCGGGCAGGATAGCGGCGTTTCCCTGGAGCATAATTAGCAGAGCAGACGAGAAGCCATTGACATGTGTTTTCAATCAGATGGCAGAACAAGATGGAGAGAGGAGCAGGAACAACTCTGAGTGCGACCTCCGAGTTACGGGATAGGATAGGATAGGAAACTTTTGGATGTATCTAGTAGCAACAGCCCTAGAAAAGGTAGGATGCACGTATAGCAGAAACAACAACGTTTGATGTTAGCTGTGGGTGAGGTCATAGTATAACCAAGTAAAACCTGGAATGTACACGGCAGGGAAGAAACTAATAATACAGTAGCAACAGAAACCAAACTTATTGGCAACGAATGAGGTTAGTTATTCATTGCTTACAGGGTCCAGCGGACTGCAAAGAGCCGAATCAGGACCACAAATTCAAGACCACAACTTCGCTGAAAGAGGACTCGCCCCTGATGCCGAAACAACCCTAGTGGTAACTGAAGTCACTACACCAGCCAGTCACTGTACAATAAAGACATCTCACGCAGGGGATGCTGAGGCTATACTCTTAATTTATCGAACCCCCGTTTACAAAAACAAAATATAATACAAACATCATTATAAAATATCAACAAAACACATAGCCTACATATAAAATGCCTACATTGCCAAATAATAACATATAAAACATCATAGGATGCCCCAGTGACCATTTGGCAGAAAGCGTCCAATATTCCCAAGCTGATCCAACAGACCTCACACACAAATGAGGAGTTTTGTTCCGGAAGAGTTTTCAAGAAAAAAGGTGGTTGACTGGTCTAGCGAAGAAGAAGATAGTAGACCCTATAGTAGATTGATTGAACAGAGCAGGAATGAGTAAGAACAAAGGAGAAAGACAGCTACAGTGGGAATTTCAAGCACTAAATTTCCAGAAAGCGGGGATACTATTTATACTAAAAAATCCGGCACCCCCACGGGGGAGCTACGAATGTAGGCCTACAGAGTTTTAACACAAATGTGAGTAAAGCGGGATGGTAACCTAGCAAGGAGATGGCAGAGCCAGAGAGATACACAACTCAGAGCGATTTCTGTTTCCGAGTTGAGTACATGGGATCGCATTTCAACAGAACTTTACATAGGGCATAATTATATCATTGGCATGATAGCCTACATTGATCTTCCACACACCTTAGCCGAGACTCGCGCCGAGGATCTCTCACAACTGGAGAAGCGAACGTAAGCCTCGGTTAGTCTCAGCTACGCAGTGTGCATTCCACGCCTGTATGTTGTATTGGTGCATAGACCCCCAAATCTGCATGTATCTATGTATCCCGAAATAACCTTCCGCCTCGTCAGTGCTAGAGCTGTGGTTCTGACAGGATTCGCGGATATATTTATCTTGATTAGTCTGCGATGTCTTGGGGTTTTCTAGCAATATGTTAGGCTTATAGGTGCGGAGTTTTTATTGATTTCCGTGCAGATTAATTTATGTTTATGGAGCGGCCAGATGGGAAGCAATCTTGTTAAACCTAAACAGTAGAACAGCGTCATTAGTTTTACCGCTCAAGGTTTTTGTCTACAACGGCTGCCTGATCTCTGGAACATCGGCGGAATGCAGAGAACTCGTCCTTGAAACTATTGAAAGTGCAGACACAAAACTGTGTTGCACAAAATCAAAAATGTGCACAGGTTTAGTCTACGTCCCCGTCGTATTTACACAAAGAAACGTCTGCTGAGTGGCCATATTGTAACAAGGGAGAAAACTGTTCCGTTTTTCAGCTTTTGTGATGGCTTGTGTTTGTTTTTTTATATAAATGTAAGTACTTTTTAAAAAGGTAAAAAATATAGTCGTTCTTATACAGCGCAGTTTGCTAGCGAAAGTGGTGCTTTGGGTGCTTGTATAGAAGCTAATCTTTGCCCTTTGTAGTACAGGCTTTCTTGAAATAAAGCGAGAGGCTGGGTCGTTGAAACTGACAGAAATATGAGACGGAAAACTTTTGCTTCACTGTACTGGACTTACATGAGGACTTATATTGGTCCTATGGAAATCATCATCCTCCCTAATTCAGTATTACTCTATTATGGGAGACAAAACGTTTGCGTAAAACATAAGTGATAAAGGTGGCCTCCCCTTTCGCCTTTAGAGATGGACTGGAGTTTATTGATTATTATCTTTAATACCCCCCTCCCCTCTCCCCTCCAGTGGGGGTGCCGGGGAGTTCAGTATAAATAGTATCCCCACTTTCTGGAAACTTAGTGCTTTAAATTCCCACTGTCGCTGTCTTTCTCATTAGTTCTTTCTCATTCCTATTCTGTTCTATCAATCTACTATACTGTCTTCTTCTTCGCTAGACCGGTCACCTACCTTTACCTGTGTACAACACAGGTGATAAAGGTGGCTCGGCTATGGAGATGGATTGGAGTGTATTGATAGCGTGCTGGATAAAATCCTGATTAGTTGCTGTCCTCCGTGGAAAGAGGGAATGATAGGAAAGATCTATCTATCTATCTATCTATCTATCTATCTATCTATCTATCTATCTATCTATCTATCTATCTATCTATCTATCTATCTATCTATCTATCTATCTATCTATCTATCTATCTATCTATCTATCTATCTATCTATCTATCTATCTCTCTCTCTCTCTCTCTCTCTCTCTCTCTCTCTCTCTCTCTCCTCTATTATGTTGCTTCACTGCTGGCCTGAGGCCATACTATATATTTTTTAAGGGGAGGCACGGTGGCCTAATGGTAGAGCTCTGGCTTGTGGATCTGAAGGTCCCGGGTTCGAGCCCAGGCTGGGGCATTGTGTTGTGTCCTTGGGAAAGACACTTTACTCCCGTTTCCTACTCCTTCGGATGAGAGTATAAACCGAGGTCTAGTCTGTGTCGCATACATTCCATCATAACGGACTTTAAAAGATCCTGACGCTCATGTCCTAGACGGGTGAGTGCCGGTGACAAGAACACACCCAGCATGCACTTAGGTCCCTCTCCCCCATCCCTGGCTGCCCAGAATTGTGCTCAGTTGTACGGGCGTCAGACCATGCGCCCAAAGGCTGCGGGTGGGCATCTCGGGCGGCTTGAGTTAGATCCTGTACCGGCCAGCGCCTTGAGCAGCTCTTGAGCTGGAAAAGCGCTATATAACAACGATTAAATAAAATTCATAGACGTCAGCGTTGTCTTTTAGTTATTGTTTAGTCAGTTTAGAGCACCTGATAACATACTAAGCGGTCATGTCAGCATCATGCAAAAGTAGTCCCAGACCCTGGTGCTCCAGAAGTGGAGTGCGCATAGGGTGTTTCTCCCGTTTGGGGTAGATTAAAATAAAATCGGCAATATGTTAGGCATCTGTTTTATACACCCTGCCTGCTGCACTCAAGTGTTGACGGTATCAAAGCACCATATGGCTAGAAAGAGAGTAACATGATATCGTAGACATTAGAGAGGAAGA
>CM072516.1:13675695-13745843 GCA_036898135.1 Oncomelania hupensis
AGCATGTCACCCATCCAAGTAGGCCTACTGACGTTGCTTAACGTGAACCATTGCTAGCCTGTTCCCCAAAGCACTATACTACTGTATCCTCCCCAAATGACGCTAAAGTATAGCAATGCACTGCAATGTCTTTAGTACAACAACAACAACAAAAAACAAAAACATGTTAAGCATTAAGTACATAGCTCGCAGACCCGCAGCGAGTTGCGGCATAACAAAAAGATGTGTGGCGACCCTACCCTGGGGGACTCTCATGTCACGAGGTAGTTGGTCTGCATTCTAATTGAGCTGGACGTGGACTAATACACGATATCCCCTCAACACCATCAACCTGGTCCATTCAGTCCACAGTAATGTCCAACATCAGCAAAAACTAAAACAAACAAATGGTTAGAAAGAGGAGGAGATACAAAAATAGAGAGAAAAGATGCGAGAGAAATGTGATGATGACGACGACGACGATGATGATGATGATGATGATGATGATGATGATGATGATGATGATGATGATGATGATGATGATGATGATGATGATGATGATGATGATGATGATGATGACTCCCCGGGCAAAGGAGTTTTGTGAAGCTGCGAAGGCATCTGGCAGATATCTTCTGCTCAGTCGTGGCAGCTGACTAGAATGTTGGGGGAGACAGCGGTGACGGGCTGTTAGTCATCGATTTAGAAGGACATGACGGAGAGAGCGCCGGGTAAAAATCTGCCTTGCGATGCAACTTTCGGCTTCTCTAGGCGAGGAATTAGGTAAACTGTATTTTTTTGAACAATTCTAATTCACCGCTGTAAAAATTGAAATATGAAAAAAAAAACAAAAAAAAAAACTCTACGACTAAGATGTGTAAATAACTATAATTTGCTTTTTTTGTGTAGTGGGAAAAACTTTGGAATGTAACCTATCTACACAGTGTGTATAACCAACCTGGAATTGCCATGTCATGTTTTTTGATGGTTTCGTAACATTGATGTCCTCCATTTTTGTTTATATTGCTTGTTGAAAATTCAGAGTAAAAGAATGTATAGCAATGTTAAAAAAAAAAAAAATAATATTTTTGAAATATGTGTTGACGCCGTATAGCGTCCTCACTTGCTTTCATATAATTTGAGGATCCAAAAAGGTAGATCGGATTTTGAGACGGAAAGAGCGCGATCTCGTAGATAAAAATAAAATAAAATAATTTTGTCGGATTCGTATTCTTTGTTCCATTTGTCAGTACGAATCCCGATTCATTTCTTCTCTAAATCCTCTTCATCCCGCAGAAATCGCCGCTCTTTCCGTCATTTGCTTCTTTCTCGATGACTCCAGGTCGTCATCATTGTCAGAAGGCGTGTCTCCCAGAATTTCCAGTCAACTGTCACGACTGAGCAGAAGTTATCGTCCAGAAGCCGTCGCTGTTTGAGAAAAAGTCTTCAACAGGTGGACGAAGACGCCGAGGGTGTCCTGACACATGATGATGATGATGATGATGATGATGATGATGATGATGATGATGATGATGATGATGATGATGATGATGATGATGATGATGATGATGATGATGATGGAGGTAATACGCATTGCTGCGATCGGTAGAAAGTATCGCCAAAACTCCCGCTAGCAGCAGATGAAAGTATTCCCTCCATCCAAAGTATACTTTGGGCTCGCTGCTAGCCGCGGATACGAACCGCAGTACTGTTTAAAAGTGACGGAATGAGCGGAATATTGCTAAAGGGGTTCGGGTAATGGTTAGTTGTAGATCTATCTATCCCTAGCCCTTGCCCTGACCCTTTTTTCTACAAAAATGCCCCTTTTCCGTCCCAAAAACCCATTTGCCTTCTTGGATTCTTAAAGTGAGGACACTATCCGGCGTCAATAAACGGTTCGCTCGATCGTAGCTATGTGCAACGGGTGGATGATGATGAGGGTGTCCTGACACCTGTTTCGTATTCCGTTTAAATGAATATATATTTGATGCGGAAACTCATTAAACAGTTGAACGCCCATTGGGGACGTCGACAAATACACCTCTACCTCCCTTCCTCCCCCTCCCACACCCCGGCCTCTCTCTCTCTCTCTCCCTCTCTCTCTGTCTGTCTTTCTTTCTCTCTCTCTCTCTCTCTCTCTCTCTCTCTCTCTCTCTCTCTCTCTCTCTCTTTCTCTCTCTCTCCCCCTCCATCTCTCCCTCTTCTCTGTGCATTAAAATGTGTGATATTTAATATCTTTTTGATTAATCGTGTTTATCACTTCCTCTTTATGCTTTTAGAAGCGTTTGATATTGAGACTCATGAACAACCTTTAACACTTAACAGAAAATGCGATGAAATCCTCCCCTTAAATCCTTTCCTATCTGCCGTCCCCATCTCTTGACATCCTCCTTACAGGTCGTTTATTTTTCTATAACAGTGCTGTACCAGTGAAATCGTTCCAAATATGGCTAATTCACGCACTTTTTCTATTAGAGTACCCGCGGTATTCTTAGTTTGCATCTCCAGCCTGTTCACGCTTCTACTAAACTTTGGTCTAGAACTCCCCCAAAATAGCTGAAGACTGGAACGACCGAAGAAGAAGAGAAGAAGAAAAAGGAGGAGGAGGAGGAGAAATTTGTTATCCAGAAATATGTAAAATACCGTCAGATTTGCTGCAGAAAGAGAAGGAGAAAGACATACAGACAGAAAGAAAGAAAGAAGAAAAAGGACGAGAAGAAGAATGAGGGAGAGAAAGAAGAAGAACAACAAGAAGAAAAAGCAACCAACAACAGCAACACAATAACAAAAACACAATAACAAGAAGAGGAAGCATGGTACAAAAATTAATGAGACGAATAAGAATAAATGAAAGAAACCCCATCCCCGTAACATTTCATTCAAAGAGAAACGAGGTGATAAACTCAGGACTCCTGCGAGTAATGTGGGGAAAATTCAGCTTTAATCTAAGGTTTAATCGGAGGTTTGGGGACATTAACTTTTGTTGTGAGATGGGAGGAAGGGTGCTATCTCAAAATGTAGCCCTAAAACGGCTAAAAGCTCTCGCGCCTTGCGGACAGAAAACGTCTGTTCTCAAACACCCGTCAAACGTGGTTAAAAGTTTAAATGGGAACGTCAAGCATACTTAAAATTGAAACGGGGCCCATATAGATTTCGCGAAGGGTTGTGGGGATTAGTGGTGGAGAGGAGGGAAGGGATGGTGGATTCTGTTCCTCCTGGCGCTGCCTGGCGTGCCTCTGTTCACAAAGTTATACCCTAAAATTCTGTTCACAAACTTACACCCTAAAATTCTGTTCACAAAGTTATACCCTAAAACTCTGTTCACAAAGCTACACCCTAAAATTCTGTTCACCGAGTTACACCTTAAAATTCTGTTCACAAAGTTACACCTTAAAATTCTGTTCACAGAGTTACACCTTAAAATTCTGTTCACAAAGTTACACCTTAAAATTCTGTTCACAGATTTACACCTTAAAATTCTGTTCACAGATTTACACCTTAAAATTCTGTTCACAAACATGATTTACGTTGGAAGAACACCGTCAAGACTTTAAAGCAAACTGTGGTTGGGAGGGATTTGGAGTAGCATAGTCTCGCCGCTGGTGGACTACGTTATCTTAATCAAATATTGGAATAAGATCAAAATAGCATTGTAAATCATCAAATTTACAATAGATATATATACAGGGCTTCACCAGTGGTATCATAGGTTCCCAATCAACACTGTCTCATCAGGTTCACAATCATCACTGAGTTCAGTGTTGATTGTGATCCTAATGATATTCCTGATGAAGCCCTGTTTGAGGGGCGACAATTTAGAGTGTTAATAATTAAAAATATACAAGTGGGAGCAGGAGTGTGCATTGTCTGATGTTTTGACTGACTTGGTTGGTTTTAGCACTTGCACCTCAAAACAGTTCAGTGGGACGGTGCCAGCAGCTGTTAGAAGTGATCGCAGACTTAGATAGATAGATAGATAGATAGATAGATAGATAGATAGATAGATAGATAGATAGATAGATAGATAGATTAGATTAGATTAGATTAGATTAGATTAGATTAGATTAGATTAGATTAGATTAGATTAGATTAGATTAGATTAGATTAGATTAGATTAGATTAGATTAGATTAGATTAGATTAGATTAGATTAGATTAGATTAGATTAGATTAGATTAGATTAGATTAGATTAGATTAGATTAGATTAGATTAGATTAGATTAGATTAGATTAGATTAGATTAGATTAGATTAGATTAGATTAGATTAGATTAGATTAGATTAGATTAGATTAGATTAGATAGATAGATAGATAGATAGATAGATAGATAGATAGATAGATAGACAGACAGACAGACAGACAGAGTTGTCTGTGTCTGTCTCTGTGTGTTGAATAAAATTCGAGTTGAAACAAAGGTATTTTCTCTCTGTACGTTTAAATCAAGTTATTTGTCTTTGACTAGACTTGTATTATTTAAACGAACGTAATATTTGCCTGTGTTGAAGATACATACATTTAAAAACCAAGTAATATTTTTGCGGACGAAACAATTATGTTTAAAGCGATACATTTGACAAAGCACATCACAGGTCCGTGTTACCAGGTTAGTGTCAGTGTGGTTACAGCGTGTTTAGTGGCATCATCACGAATCACATCATTATGTCGTCGGCACGCAAAGGCTTTCTATCCTCTCGAGTTCTTTGCACGGGTTTTTGCTTCCATGAGTATCAGGGGACCTTAGGAGAAGTTTATCTGTCCAGTCTCTTCCTAGGAATAGATGTTGACCACCGCAGGATGAAAAAAAAAAGGAAATTAGTTTCTCTTATATATAACCTCAGCAGCTACAGATGCTGGCCGATACAGTATCTAACCCAAGGCGTCTGAGGCGCCCTCTCTTATTGCCCACTTCCCAGCTCAGAGGGCTGCTCAAGGGTACCAGTCAGTGGTTGCAAGCCCAGAAATGACTGTACTGCCATACATAGACAAAGCTTAAGGTAACAAGAAGTTTGGCCCAAAACAAAAGACAAAGAGTATCGCCTACCGTTGTTGTCTAGGGCAATTTGTGTAGGGGCCGGTCCATGCACCGGATCTCAGACACTCATTGTGCTCTAGGGGCAGCGTGAGATGTGCGCCTGTTGTGGTATACTTAGGTAGACTGAGGTTGTGGATGTGCAGGCACGCGATAAATGAGGTTACCAATCTGCTCACAAGCAATGGACCTCTTCATCGTGTTTCAAGGGTAGATAAACTCTTAGGTATCTGAGCTATATCACCTCATCTCACCTCAGTCACGGGCTTTCTGCAGTAATGGTCTTGGGCACCTCAAGGCACACCATCGGTCCTCTGCTGTGTTCTGTTGGCGGCTGACTGTAGGACGAAGTCTGGCAGGGTCCTGTTCGTCCATTCTTTGGCTTTGTCTGACCGGCTGTTTCTTTGCCGCCGTTGTCTACTACTTCTATCACCTTCGACGGTGCCCTGCATGATGACCTTGAAGAGAATGACCGGCATGCCCTAACAATGCAAGAATTCGCCACTTGATTGTTTGCTATACATGTAGGAGAGGCTCACCAGGATCCTGATTTATTTAAGCTCCGCTCGTTGTTCTTAATGAATGTTAGCAAAGCAAGAAGCGCAATGCTAACGTATAACCGTTTAGCCTATTACTACTATTAATATGTCGCTCGACAGTCTCAGACGCTCGGTGTCCAACGCTTACGTGAGCGCGACTCTCTAGGGTTGATGATCCCGACGTAAATGAATCCGGCAGAGAATGGCAAAACCACAAAGCTGAGACTAGCAGAGGCTTTTCGTTCGCCTCTCTAGAAGACCCTTGGGAGGGGGTACTCGGCGCTTCTCAGCTACGCTGTATGTGGTAAGGGTGAGGGTTTCGCAGACTGTATTAGAGGGCAGGGAAGAAAGCACTGAGTGGGCGGAGTGGAGAGGGCGCGATAGGAAGATGGGGTGGTAGCGGAGGTTTATGGGTGGTGGGGTTAGGGTTAGGATTAAGGCAGGACTTCTTATGATGAACTGGACAAGAGTAATGCAACACCCGTACTACGTGAACGCCAGTATATTGTCATTTTTGTATCTCGCGTTTATGTTATAAACTCCTCTCCCTACCCCAATTCTCTGTCTCTGTCTCACTCATTCACTCACTCACACACACACACACACGCACGCCCACCCTTCGGTTTCTTTTTCTTCTTCTCCTCTCTCTCTCTCTCTCTCTCTCTCTCTCTCTCTCTCTCTCTCCCTCTCTCTCTCTCTCGCTCTCTCTCTCTCTCTCTCTCTCTCTCTCTCTCTCTCTTTCTCTATCTCCTTGTGTTGTGCTGTGAGTTTAAAGTACGTCTGAGATGTAGATCAAACGCGCCAAATGGAATACAGTGTCTATTTGATGCTCAAAGATGACTATTTATTCATACATTGTATTTGTGTCTTATATCTTTTCGAAAATTGAATATAAATTCCGCGTTCAGAACGTCGTCTGCTGTTGCAGCAACATTACATACCTCCTTTAGAATAGAGGCACAGGCACCCAACAGGTTAGCGCAGCGGTGCTGGATGGACATGCACAAAGGCGTTGTTGTGAAGTAACAAAGTGGGAGTATTTTATCGTGTGCCTGTTGTTATGGGAGACGCTTAATGACTGCATCAAGAAAGAGCTATTGGCTGGACGCGCGCCGTGACCAGTGATGTCGTTTTCGTCGGCAAATCGGCCATTCACCGATAAAATTCCAAAATGTCCGAAAGAGTCATGTTCTGATCGGCCCACTGTCCTAAGGTTTAACGCCTCAATCGGACACCCTTTGTCCGTTTTTTGATTGCTTGTCTCATGTCTGTTTCGTTGCTATTGCTTCTGGCCATATTAATTTCCTATCGGATAAATAAAGGTGTTATGAGTTATTGTCGAATATCGCGTATCGGAAGCGCCAAGCAGACGACACATGCATCAGCAGAGAGAGTTAGAGTAACTTATCTTGTTGCGAACGGCGTGCTTCCGGCAATAAAACTTTTCGTTTTTGAAATGCCGCCGAAAAAGAGTCCGAAAGCTATCAGTGGCCTCTCATTTGGTGTTGGAAAGAAGTCAAAATGATGGCCGAAAGATTTTCAAAATGTCCTAAAGGTTTGTGACTGAATCGGCCAAATGGCCTATGCTAAAAATTTCTAGCAACATCACTGCGTGACGTTATCAATGACTTCAGCGTCATTTTAAGCCGTTTAAACATTTATCGGGGAGGTTTTTCTTCAATATAAATTTTTTAAACTCTTCTGACCTCGGACTCATTTTAATATGTGTCCTGCCTGTCTTTTTACATGCAATAAGGGCGCGTCTCGATGTGGGATTTGCATTGTGACGTAATGACCACCAGCGCGACTTTGCGCGAAGCTGTGGAACTTCTAAATCCCCTGTCGTTAAAGTTTCATGGCGTAGTCTTCTCGCGTACGCGAACTTGCTGGCACACTGCCGGTATACTGTGAGGTACCAGAACAGCAACAGCTCAGTGGGTGGAGCGCGCATGGAGCTCGTGAGTTTGATTCAGATTGCCTGGACATGACAGCGACTCTGAGGCCGTTTGTGCAAACTTTCCATCTTAGTAGTATACCCCCGTTGGGGTGCCGGGGATTTCAGTATAAATAGTATTCCCACTTTCTGGAAATTTAGTGCTTTAAATTCCCACTGTCGCTGTTTTTTTCATTTGCTGTTTTTCATTCCTGCTCTGTTTTATCAATCTGCTATACTATATTCTTCTTCGCTAGACCAGTCATCTACCCTTTTTCTTGAAAACTCTTCCGGGGCGAGACTCCTTATTTGTGTATGAGGTCTGTTGGATCAGCTTGGGAATATTGGACGCTTTCTGCCAGGTGGTCACTAGGGCTTCCTATGATGTTATTATTTGGCAATGTAGGCATTTTATATGTATGTGTTTTGTTGATAATTTATAATGATGTTTGTATTCTATTTTGTTTTTTGTAAACGGGGGTTCGATAAATTAGAGTACAGCCTCAGCGTCCCCTGCGTGGGATGTCTTTATTGTAAAGTGACTGGCTGGTGGAGAGCTTTTAGTTTTACCACTAGGGTTGTTTCAGCAGATCTTTTATGCGGATCAGGGGTTGTCCGGTCCGGATTTGGCTCGGAAGAGTCCGCTGGACCTAAAGCAATAATCATGTAATGTAATGTCTTAGTAATATGCTCATTTGAAAAGTGGGTTTAGTCCGCAGTATTGAAGTCACCGAGTATTTGCTGTGGATATTCCGGTTTCCTCTTTATCTTAATAACGGTTTTGAATCTCATTTTAAAAAAGCAATACTGGGGTTTTCTTTTTGTATATTAAAAAATACACACGCCATGATCTTAGATTACCCATTCCCTCACCTGCCCCACAGATGTCTTTATTGTAAAGTGACTGGCCGGTGGAGGGCATTCAATTTTCCCACTGGGGTTGTTTCGGCAGATCTTTTATGCGGATCGGGGGTTGTCCGGTCCTGATTTGGCTCGGAAGAGTCCGCTGGACCTAAAGCAACAATAAATCAATCAAAAAAAAAAACTGCCCCACACCACAACCACCTCACCCCACCCCCGCCGCCAACCCGCATTTCATTCCCCTCCCTCCCCGCTCCCGAAATAAAAATTTATTAAAAAAAAACACTGTATAATGATGTTTGGTTTTGTGAAAAGTGAGTTTAATGAAAGGATATATGAGTTTGCTTTTACACAGAAACCTGTATTGAGCTTCGTTGTTTCCAAGCAGAAAGAGGAGTTCTTACACTGCTGTTCCAGAAGACACTATCCTCTTAAAAGCGGAAAGAGATAGGGGGTGGAGAGGGGAGAGGAATATGAGGCTCAGAGTCTTTCTTCGGGCATGGAACTGCATAAAGAGATCATTACCCTACTTCATAGGTTTTAGAGCTTTGAAGACAAAGACGTTTGACTTACGTGTGTGTGTCTGTTCCTGGCGTTCGCATCTAACACACAACTTATTTTGAAATTAAAGACAGGTTAAAACGTTTTTGTTTTTGATATTTCGCTTTTAGTTTTTTTCCGTTCATGTTTGATTTATTTGGAGATACAAACAAACAAAAATTGAGAATTTGTCTTGTCCAAGACGTCTATGTAGACTCACTACAAGAACAAGAGTACATTCACGGAAGTTTTCAAAAGAAATCTTTTTGTACGTGTTTACGCCCGATACCTGTTAACCATATTATAATTAATGAATGTCAATCATTTGATTCGACTTTATCAAGGAAAGAACTTCCATGCGTGTGTTCCCGGGGCTCCTTGAGTTAGAATTTGTATCGTCCAGCGCCTTGAGCAGATCTTGAGCTGCAAAAAGCGCTATGTAGGAGGGATTACCCAGCTCACTGACTATTCAAGAATCCATTAACATTTTATCGCAAAATCCTTTACGGATATCATCCGTATAATTTACACGTCTTTTGCAGTAATGTAATTTTTATGGTGGCAGTTCAAATGTAACTTGTTAGGTTTGGCTGTGTGTTTGTTGTGTCCAAGCATAGAAATGAAGTGGTCTAAATCCTATGTAGTTGAAGAGACATTACAATAACATATTAAATTGAATTGAATGCTTTCTTGTATTCTTTTTTTTTGTTTACTCTGTATAGGGTTGTTTCATTTGTTTGCTTTTTTATTTGTTTGGTTTTTTTGTGTGTTTTTTTTTTTAAATATTTGGCGTTAGTTTTTGTTTATTTTTGTATTTATCGTCTTCGAGACTCGTCAGTTATTTCTCAGAGAGAATCGCCGTGACGACACGAACGATGATCACGATGGAGAGGAGGACCACAGCAATGCTACTCTGCTGCTGCTGCTGCTGATGATGATGATGATGATGATAGTGATGATGATGACGATGTCGCCTATGCTTCGTCTTTCTTTGACTTCTTTTCTGTCTGTCTTTTTGCATCTCGGTCTTTCTTTCCTTTTTTCGTTGCCACCTCCCCCCCCACTCCCCTCTCACTCACCCGCTCCTTTATCCAGCCTCCACCTCCTCTCCTGTCCGCCCCCACCTAATCTCTTTCTTTTCAACATCGAACTTCTTTTCTGCGGCGGAAGGACATAAACTTGAACCTGTCGCCTTCAAATTCATGCGCCAGTGCCTCGCTTACTGAAGATGGCGAGAGCCAGAAAATTTGTAGGCGTCGAGGTACCTCCCTACCCATCCTTCAGACCGGTCTCGCTAGATCACCTTGTTCCGCTTTGACGGTTAAACTTTTTTTAAAAACATGTTTAAATAACGTCTTTATATAAATATTGAACACTTCTACTTTTTTCCAGCCCCATAAAATCTCGTATGATAGTACTATGATATCTGCACTTTTCATTCATTTCAATTAAAGTGTAGTATAATGCCTGGAGATACCATTATAATTATGTAAATACGCACCCACCCACGCACGCCAGCGCGCGCATACACACATACACACCCACACTAAGAGCGAGAGAGAGAGAGAGAGAGAGAGAGAGAGAGAGAGAGAGAGAGAGAGAGAGAGAGAGAGAGCACGAATTAAACGCGAAGGAAAGAGCAAAGCTACTGTGAAATAAACAAAAGCGAGAAATCCAGTAACATCACTGAACAATAAGTTTATGGTAGCAAACCGTTAACAGTCTGATAAATGTAATCGTTGGCTGAACTCTTGCCACTGTAATATGAGAGGTTGTGGACTGTGAAATTGCGTTGCGCCAAACACACATTATATGAAAATTGATGGGTGCCACAGTAAAGTTGTATCGCTGGCGGCTGCGCGCTTTCGGCAACAATATTTCACACAACAAGTAGTCACACGGTAGCGTTTCCAGGCAAGCCTAGTCTATACATGATAGGCGCTGCGCCTCTTTATCGGGTTGTGAGCATAGTGGAGTTGCTGTCTGCAAACTTGCATTACAAGGTCTAAAACTTGTGCTGCGCGGCGATCCCTAAACTAACAGGTCGCTGTCATGTGAATAAACTACAATATTTTTTCCAGAAAGAAGTCCGCTCAACCGAGTCAGAAGACATTGGAGCAATCATCCCAAGTCCTAAATACGCGCGGTCGTTTTTCGAGCCCGTTGAATGTCTGGTCTGTGAAACAAGGAGAATATTACGATAAACAGATGGAAATTAAGCTTGGCCCTTTTCATTGGCATTCGCAAGTTGATGTATCTAAGCAAATATTTAGTTTCATTTTGGAAACGGGCATACCGATTTGCTGGTGGTAATGCTTGATAACAAGAGAAAAACATTTAAACTTGAAAGATGCAAATGCTGTTGCTGTTGCTAAATCTATGACTGCATTAGATTGGAGAAAACAAGAAGCATAGAAAGCCGTGCCCAGTTACATGTATAACCGCCGGTAGACGATAGCTTCAGTGCTGTAAGTGTTAAATCCAAAAAAAAAGTTTCGTAAATCCAAAAAGGATTGTCATTTGAGGGTAGAAATGTTGAATTTTGTGTTAAAGTGCATGCTGAGGCTTTGCTGTGTTGAGAAACATCGAAATTTGGTGTGAAATTTCATTCCGTATGTTTAATCCACTCTCGGGAAGCCTACTTTAGTTTACACATTTTCAGCCTACAGCTCTGTGATAGATCTCTGATTTCGCCTTCATCAACGCCAATTTCGTGCAACCATAAATT
This sequence comes from Oncomelania hupensis, assembly GCA_036898135.1. Taxonomy (NCBI): domain Eukaryota; kingdom Metazoa; phylum Mollusca; class Gastropoda; order Littorinimorpha; family Pomatiopsidae; genus Oncomelania; species Oncomelania hupensis. Next base: position 13,687,301 of record CM072516.1, read on the forward strand.
TACCAAAAAATAAACTGCAACCTAAATTTTAATGTTCCTCTTGTGATGAAGCATTACCACAAGCACATATTTGTGACCATTTCCAAGGAATCTACTGTTTCAGAATTATGATTTTCGTGCGACCCTATTTCGCCTATGACGTGTGTGTGTAATAATAATAATAATAATAATAATAATAATAATAATAATAATAATAATAATAATAATGTGTGTGTGTTTGTGCGAGGGTAAAATGGGCCATATTTGGTGTGATGCTTTGTCCCAAGAGTATTAAGAATCCCTTGTGAAATTATGTAACGCAAGTGGTCGTGCTTTACGCAGCAGCAGCTATTGTATTGTTTCAAACTTGTCCCTGAACGAATGGTAATCATGAGCTGTGACATTATTCTATGTTAATTCTATGTGAAATGTGGTCGCGCGACCTCATTTAACATGAAATGTCTGTTAAATACTGTTCCAGCGATAGTTGGTTTTATTGAGTTTGTGTGTGTATTGGGGATTGGGGAGGGGGGGGGAGTAACATAAAAGTGTTCTTTACAACACCACTAACTCTTCAGAGCAATTTCTGCAATTTATTTTTGTGACCCGGTCAACGCGATTCAGTCGTAAGCTTTATTGGACAGGATTTCTAGAATTTATAATCTCTCTCTCTCTCTCTCTCTCTCTCTCTCTCTCTCTCTCTCTCTCTCTCTCTCTCTCTCTCTCTCTTTCTCTCTCTCTCTCTCTCTCTCTCTCTCTTTCTCTCTCTTCCTCCTTCATTCTTCCTATCTTTCTTTATTTTTTTTCTTACTTTCTTTCTTTCTTTCTTTCTTTCTTTCTTTCTTTCTTTCTTTCTTTCTTTCTTTCTTTCTTTCTTTCCTTTCTTTTTTTTGTCTTTCTCGCAAAACTGGAACGATTTAAACTCTTGTAGAATTAATATTTCTGCGCACCCATGATCATCACCTCAAAGAAGATACATGTAATTGTAGCGAGATGTTTTAAAAGACTTATTATGACGCCACAACCATTTTCATAAACCTTCGACGGTACATTTTTAGCATTCATCCTTTCTCTAGCTTGGAGTAAGCATTTCCATCTAGGTTTCCAAGAGTATAGTTGTGTGTTCACTCGGCAATCAACCATTTTGTATCCGTATCCTTATCCTTGAATCTTACTGTGACTCTTTCCATGAATGTCGAGATGACACTTTCATTCAATGCCAGTCGTGCATTTCGACCATATGTACCTAGAATTCCCTGAAACAAAACAGTTAATGCATTCTTTTTTCTCTTGGACCGATCCTCACCAAATTTTCCACATGTGTTCATTTCTTCGATTCTTTCTATGAAGGTCTATGGCTAATCATTGTCGCCCAGTTTCCATAAGAGTAGGTTTTTATGACTTTTTTTTTTTTGAGGTCCAGATGACATTTGCATTCAACACATGCCGTGAATGTCTACCTTATTGTTTTCTCTCAGTTCTCTTATATGATGCCAACACTTATCTGTTGCTAAACTATTCATTCATTTGTATTATCTTTGGCTCTAATCATCCTATAGCCCAGTGCCTTCAGCGATACCATTAGAGTTGTTTCAGCAGGTCTTTTATACGGATCAGGGGTAAGCCCTCTTTCAACCAAGATGTGGTCATTATCCGGCTCTTTGCTGTCCGCTGGACTCTATAAACAATGACTAACTAATTCCTGCCTGGTTTTAAGAAAGTGTTACGTTGAGACGCGCGCGATAGTGCGTGTGAGAAGCGCGCGATAGTGCGTGTGAGAAGCGCGCGATAGATCTGATCGTTTTATTTTGCAAAGCGTGCAATAATAGAGTGTATTTACCTTTGATTTGATTTTGCGTTGTTGTTAGAAGAAGCTTTGTATAACGTTGGTAATTGTAGTTGATCGATATTATTTGAGAATTTTCTAGAGTTGGTTGTTTACTATCGATCGAAGCTTCGCGATAAATGTAGCAGCAGCTGAGAAGTTCTTTTATGATGAAGAATGTTGTATGACGTAAGACAGTGATGACGAAGTTTAGTTTGATTGGTTGTCGTGCGTCACGCTGGAGTGTTCTAAAATTTTCTGGAGTATAGAGAGACTCTATATGTACCGCACTGTTTCGAGAGGGAGTTGAAAAGTGAAAAGTTGTAAAAAAAAACCTGGAAAGCGATTGAGCGATTGTATGCAGTTGTTGATGTACGCTGAATAAAATTGGAAAACTTCATACGACGACTCCTGCCTTTTTGCTGAGTGAACGGGTTGCGTGGATAAACAAATCCGAGTTACACTTATCAGGAGGATTCAAGCATTGGGGCTGAACAACTACTGATAAAAACAAAACCAACATCGAGTGTAACACAAAGAGTGGGTTTTCTGTTATTCTTTCCACGATTTTCACCGGCCGTTTTGCATATCTTGTTATAATATATCTATAATACATTTCCACCCTTTATTGCCTACAATTCTCTGGGGGAAAAATAAAAGAGCCACGACGGTTCGCGCATTGTTCTATTTCTTCTTTGACTAATGATCCCCCACCTAGTATTCATGAGACTAGAATCCTTTCATTCTTTCCCCGGAAGTCCATCGGCCATTGGCACACAATACTATAGGTCACGTGAGTGCAGTGAGATGGTTGACGTGTGGTGTGGGAATGACAGAATAGGGACCGGCTAGACGTCGGAATTGTTCACTAGGGTCATTTAGCCTGAAGCAGGCCGGCACTTTCCCAGCTCTTGGAATTATTATAACTCGGGCCTCGCTCTTCTATTTTTTTTTTGCCTTGTCGTAAACCTGACAGGAATCATTATTTATAGCCCAGTATTTTGTTTTTGTTGTTGGTTTATTTGTTTATGATTACAGTATTGTTCTTGCACAAAAGGAAGTCTAACTCGGTGGTGCCAATGAAGATATTTTATTTCCCATACAAAAATATTCTGAGCGCGCTTCGCAGCCTCGGTGAATGCTCGCAACCCTAGTCCTATCCTGCAATATCATACTCTACAATACATTGCACTACACTACACTATCCTATCCTATCCTATCCTATCTCGTAACTCGAAAGTCGTTGGGGCTACATAGATGGTCGTTTAACCAGCGTACTCCATCCTTTTGTCCTCAGCAATCTTCATGGCTTCCCTCATTTACAAGCAATATGCAATAGAATACAGTGCAATACAATGCAGCTCATATCTTTATTACACAACAGAAATTACAGCAGGCGCAGATTCACATTTAATATTATATACATTAATATCATACAGTGGTCCGCTTTCATACACATCACCCTCGTAAACATTATTTCAACATAACGCATTGCAATACTTTACCTGTTGTTGTTTGTAGATTATAGTCACACGACACTTTCGCATATAGGTGACTACTGGACCGATTTATACTGACACCAGCGGGCCAGCTGTTGGTAAAGGGGAAAATAATATGATCACACGTTGACCAATCCGGGATTCGAACCAGCGACCTTTCGGTTACTAGCAAGACGCTCTTACCAACTGAGCTACCCGGCCCCACTACTTTACCTAACAAGAGCAGTGTCCCTTATACCTCCCTCCTCCCACTCTCTCTCTCTCTCTCTCTCTCTCTCTCTCTCTCGCACAGACACACACCAACACACACATACCCACACACGCAATAGTTCGAACGAGTCGGGGTTGAACACGCACAGTCCAAATCGCACACATCGACCACTGAACCACCCTGATACCAAGAAAGAGCGTGAAAATTATTGTCATTTATACCTGCTGGGTAACCGTGTAGTTTACGTATAAATTTCTGGAATGTATTGAAAGGAATTGTTATGTACGACCAAATATATTTGTTTCCAGAGTAAGGTCGAATAAGGCTTAACTGGGATTGATTAACACGAATTTATTTTTTATAGAATGTAGAGTGTATTTTTTTGGTGTGTACAAATAAAGTGGCAAGAAATTCTGCACAGTCTAGGGTATAAACAGTCCAGTATAGGCCCTACTGTTATGTGTTTCCTGTGAAAGAGTTCAGATGTAGATTTTAATGTTTGAAAATTTCTTTGGCGTTACTTTAAAGCCCCTGAGTTTGTTTATGTTCATGCTGAGGTTGTGTTGTGATGAGTTGTTTGTTTACAATTAAACTTTGCCGGCATGCTCAGATATACAGTATATAGCTTTCCCAGATGTTATTTTCTGCGATTCCTTTCACGATGGTTCGTTTGACCATTTGTGATTCCTTTAACTGTCTTCCATGATGGTCCATTCGGCCATTTGTTGATTCCTTTTCCTTTCACGATATATATATATATATATATATATATATATATATATATATATATATAGATAGATAGATAGATAGATAGATAGATAGATAGATAGATAGATAGATAGATAGAGAGAGAGAGAGAGAGAGAGAGAGAGAGAGAGAGAGAGAGAGAGATAGATAGATAGATAGATAGATAGATAGATAGATAGATAGATAGATAGATAGATAGATAGATAGATAGATAGATAGATAGATAGATAGATAGATAGATAGATAGATAGATAGATAGATAGATAGATAGATAGATAGATAGATAGATACATACATACATACATACATACATACATACATACATACATACATACATACATACATACATACATACATTCGTAGAAGGAGTCACAGTAGGATTCAAGGATAAGAATACGGATACACAATGGTAGATTATCAAGTGACCACACAAAGAACACCTACCTACTCTTGTTGAACTACATGGAAATGCTTACTCCAAGCAAGAAAAAGAAATATGTCTAGAAATGTACGGTCGAACTTGTGTGAGAATGGCTATGGTATCATAATGAAAGTCCTTTAAAAACATCTCGCTAAAATTACATGTATCTTCTTTGAGATGAAGATCTTGGGTGGGCAGTTCTACAAGAGTTTTAATCATTCCAGTTTTGGAATAAAGGCGGAAAAAAGAAAGAAAAAAGCACAAGAAGAATTAGAAGAAGGAGAACAAGGAGAGAGAGAGAGAGAGAGAGAGAGAGAGAGAGAGAGAGAGAGAGAGAGAGAGAGAGAGAGAGAGAAAGTGTAAATTGTAACACTAAAAATACTGTCATTAGTCGCGGAAATCATATATGACACCGCAATTTGAATGCACTGAAGAAGTTCTTGTAAAAACCGAAAATTTGACACATCAAGAATAAACAAATTGAGAGGATAACATTTTGTCGTCTCTCTCTCTCTCTCTCTCTCTCTCTCTCTCTCTCTCTCCGCCCCCCTCCCCGACACTCTCTCCTCCCATGACCCCTCTCCCCTTCCTCCCGCCCCCGATGTCGATTCACATATTAGGAAAATCTCAAGAAACAACTCCTTTTGTGCTGCCACGGTGAGGACGACATGTGGCATATCGCGGCCTATTACAAGCCTGGCCTAAAGGGGTGGGTTGATTGGGATGCAGAGAAAATATATCATCACGTGTTGTAACTACGGAAGTATGCTTCATCGTCGCCGTAAAAAGTATGGTCTTCCCTACAATCAAAAAATCAAAAACAAAAAAAGATTGCTGTTCGTCTCACTGCAGAGCCAGGCCATGGACACTCGAGGAAACGACTGATGAATGGGAGAAGCACACAGACACACAACTGAAGCCGATGCTCGCCGAGCACCTTTTATTAGTGAGAGGCAAAAAATTTAAGCTACGCAGTGTGGCAGTAAGACTGCTGATATGAGGCTCAAAAGGTCGGGTAGCTCAGTTGGTAGAGCGGCTTACTAGTAACCGAAAGGTCCCTGGTTGGAATCCCGGATCGGCCAACGCTTGACCATATTATTTTCCATTATCATCAACTGATTCGCTGGTGTCAGAATAATGTGACCAGTAGTCGCCTATAGGGTCCGGTGTGGTGTGACTACAAGCTACAATTAACCTTTAATACATGAAGCTCTCAGTGTTCGGCGTATACATGTAAGGGCCGAGACTTTCTGTATATGGAAGAGATGGAAGTGGGTGGGAGTGGAAATGACAAAGCAAAGAAAGAGGCCGTGAATGGGGATGGAGAGTCCACTAGTAGTAGTAGTAGTAGTAGTAGTAGTAGTAGTAGTAGTAGTAGTAGTAGTAGTAGTAGTAGTAGTGGTAGTAGTAGTAGTAGTTGTAATAGTTACATTACATGATTATTGCTTTAGGTCCAGCGGACTCTTCCGAGCCAAATCGGGACCAGTATAGCCGAATCTGGACCACAAAATCAAGACCACAACTTCCCTAAAAGAGGATTCGCCCCTGATCTGCATAAAAGATCTGCCGAAAAAACCCTAGTGGCAACACTAAAGGCACTCCACCAGCCGGTCACGTTGCATGACATCCCACGCAGGGTACACTAAGGCTATACTCTAATTTATCTAACCCCCGTTTACAAAAACAAAATAGAATATAAACAGCATTATAAAATATCAACAAAACACATACATATAAAATGCCTACATTGCCAAATAATAACATCATAGGAAGCCCCAGTGACCACCTGGCAGAAAGCGTCCAATATTTCCAAGCTGATTCAACAGACCACACACACAAATGAGGAGTTTTGTTCCGGAAGAGTTTTCAAGAAAAAAGGTAGGTGACTGGTCTAGCGAAGAAGAAGAAGATGGTATAGTAGATTGATAGAACAGAATAGGAATAGGAAAGAACAAAAGAGAAAGACAGCGACAGTGGGAATTTAAAGCACTAAATTTCCAGAAAGTGGGTATATTATTTATACTGAGACCCCCGGCATCCCCACAGGGGTAGTAGTAATAGTAGGCCCTACTAGTAGAAGGATGATGATGATGATGATGATGATGATGATGATGATGATGATGATGATGATGATGATGATGATGATGATGATGATGATGATTCTCCTGTACATCGGTTTAATTTAAAGATATTTCTTGATATTGCTTTTTGTTTTTCATGTGGGGGTGGGGAGTGGGGGGTAGGGGGGGGGTGCAGGGTTATTGTGTGTTTGTATGTGTGTGTGTGTGTTTATGTGCGTACGTGCTTGCGTCTTGAGTTGAATCATGTGGATGAAGAAGACGTTTTTAAAACAAACAACCAGTCATGATGGCAATGATGATGAAGACGAGGTTGATGGGGGTAATGATAGTGATGATTGTAATCGTTCCAGTTTTATTTTATTTTGAATTTTTGTTTCCTAAATTAATTTTTTTTAAGGAATGGTGTTTTAGTGTTTTAATTTTAGAATACTTCGTATAAACGGTAATACTATCGATGTTGTCATGTACTGAACGTTAAGTATGAAAAGGTCAAAGTTGTGACAATAAGGCTGAGAATGTCGGCGAGAGCGCCAATTCCGACAACCCTGTGTATGTGACGATGCGTCATTTGATAATTCTAGTCACGTGACTTCGCTGCTGCAGTCATAAAAATATTACGTTGACATTTAGAAAGTGGGATACTTATAAACTAATCTTCTTGGCAATAACTACGTGCCGCTGCCAGAGGATTTTGTGTGGTAGAAGTTTGTAAGTCCAAGTAATTTCGTTTGCTTGTTTTTACGGACATTGTAGTTTGGTGCCTAGAGTATTATTATGTTTCCGTAGAACTGGAAAACGTCATTCTGCCAAAGGTAACAGACGTCGTTCATGGTTTTCAAAAGTTAGATTATAAGATGCTGGATGAAAGACGTTTTTTTTTTTTTTATCCTCAGTGGGGATGCCGGGAATTTCAGTATAAATAGTAACCCCACTTTCTGGAAATTTAGTGCTTTAAATTCCCACTGTTGCTGTCTTTCTCCTTTGTTCTTTCTCATTCATACTCTGTTATATTTATTTTATTTATTTATTTATTTATTTAATCGTTCTTAATTAGCGCTTTTCCAGCTCAAGAGCTGCTCAAGGCGCTGGCCGATACAGGATCTAACTCAAGCCGCCCGAGACGCCCACTCGCAGCTTTTGGGCGCATGGTCTGACGCCCGGACAACTGAGCACAATCCTGGGCAGCCAGGGATGGGGGAGAAGGACCTAGGTGCATGCTGGGTGTTTTCTTGTCACCGGCACTCACCTGTCTAGGACATGAGCGTCAGGATCTTTAAAGTCCGTTATGATGGAATGTATGCGACACAGACTATACCTCGGTTTATACTCTCATCCGAAGGAGTAGGAAAACAGGAGTAAAGTGTCTTTCCCAGGGACACAACACAATGGCACGGCCAGGGCTCGAACCCGGGACCTTCCGATCCGCAAGCCGGAGCACTACCATTAGACCACAGTGCCTCCTCTATATATATATATATATATCAATCTACTATGCTATCTTCTTCTTCGCTAGACCGGTCACCTACATTTTTTTTCTTGAAAACTCTTCCGGGACAAAACTCCTCATTTGTGTGTGAGGTCTGTTGGATCAGCTTGGGAATATTGGACGCTTTCTGCCAGGTGGTCACTGGGGCTTCCTATGATGTTATTATTTGGCAATGTAGGCATTTTATATGTATGTGTTTTGTTGATATTTTATAATGATGTTTATATTCTTTTTTTTTTTTTTGTAAACGGGGGTTCGATAAATTAGAGTATAGCCTCAGCGACCCCTGCGTGGGATGTCTTTATTGTAAAGTGACCGGCTGGTGGATTGCCTTCAGTGTTATCACTAGGGTTGTTTCGGCAGATCTTTTATTCGGATCAGAAGCGAGTCCTCTTTCAGCTAAGCTGTGGTCTTGATTTTGTGGTCTTAATTCGGCTCTTTGCAGAGATATTGATATATTGATAGAAATATATATATTCAAGTCATCTTGCCGCTGAGGTTTGTGCACACACACACACACACATGCACGCACACAACAACAACAACAACAACAACAACAACGCCGGCTATATGTGGCTCTATTCGATATATTTGGCTGTGCGAAAGTGTAGCTGCGCGAAATGGTCCATATAAAACATCTTTCTCTCCAAAGTAGGTAAATGAGGGACGCTATTTTTCGCCACACGTTTTAAAACTAGTAGCCTCGCCTGGCATGGTGGCATTTTGCGTTGGCATATGTGGCGCACAGATTTTTTTTACTTGTTTACTTTTTTTTATATAAATCGAACCCGACTTCTCTTCATGGTTGTAACCGAATATTGTTTTATAGTGGTGATACTTGCAATTACGCAGAGGTTAAAAGTCTAACTACCTTATCAATGGGAGTTTTATTGTGGTGTGAATATGGGTTTGGGCACTCCATAGAATAGACCCAACGTTTTTCGGCATGTTGTAAGAGGCGACTAACAAGGGTGATGCCAGTACGGCATCACTATGGGCGATAGTCTTCTACACAGAAGTCACCGGCCATGGCGGAGGAACCTCATGTTACTACAGGTTCAACGACCACGTGCTCGGGGCCAAGGCGAGCTACACTGTACTCGTGAATTTCGGCTGTGGCTAACAGTCTGGATAGGATTGGGCCCCGCCAGGTCTTTCTTGCCCAAGACGAAGCCATGAGGGTTGCTGAAGACAGAGAAAGATGGAATACGCTGGTTAAAGGATCGTCTGTAGTGCTCCAACGACTTTCGAGTTACGGGATAGAATAGGATAGGATAGGTGTAGTGTAGTGTAGTGTAGTGTAGTGTAGTGTAGTGTAGTGTAGTGCAGTGCAGTGCAGTGCAGTGCAGTGCAGTGTAGTGTAGTAAGGGTAGGAGAGGGAATGGCAAGCGTTGTGGGGTGAGGTTGGAGAGAAGCGGAGGATGTTATTATTATGTATTTATTTTTTTTTTTATTAAACAATGAACTAACAGTAAAAACATGGGTAGACTATTTTTTTGTTATTTTACTTTCACAACGCAGAAACAATAATTATTATTGTTATCGGCTTAGCATTAGAATGGTTTTTTTTTTTTTTTTTGGGGGGGGGGTGGAGGGTGGAGGGGGTCGTTTTCCGATCCGTCTTTTTTGACGTAACCAGTAACGCCCTTGCTTTAGATCAACAATATCAAGCTGCAAAACCACGACAGGAGTATTGAGGAACGTGAAGTGCTTTTCAACATTATGGGCTGTCCCGCTATTATAGCGCACGCTACCCAAAGACACGCTTCTGCCGCCCGTCATCTTCCACGCACGCACATGCACGCAGACACACCAACTCGCACACACTCACACATATGCACATACTCACACATATGCACTATTGTATCCTATCCCGTAACTCGGGGATCGTAGGGGCACCACAGATGATCGTTTAACCAGCGTACTCCATCTTTCCCTGTCCTCAGCAACCCTGATGGTTTCGCTCAGTGTCAAACCAGTCCATTCTCGAATGTTGTCTTCCCACCTCTTTTTTGGGCTCCCTCTTCTTCTACCTCCTTGCACTGTGCCTTTCAGGATGGTCTTTGCAAGACCTGATGATCTGGTGACGTGGCCATACCATCGGAGTTTCCGTTTTTTCACCACTGTGAGCAGGTCATCGTGTTGTCCAATGGCTTGTCTGATGGTCTGTCAGACTTCATCGTTGGTGATGTGCTGGGTTTAGGAAATGCCCAGAAGTCTTCTGTAGCACCTCATAAATGCACACACTCACACATATGCCTACACTGACACATATGCACACATTCACACATTATAGAAATACACGTACGAGCGAGCTTCTACACACTTACATGCATGCACGTTTGGACATAGGTACAATTATGTGGACACAAACGTGACCCCCCCCCACCCCTCCAGCCCCAGCCCCTCTTCTCTCTCTCTTTCTCTCTCTCTCTCTTTCTCTCTCTCTCTCACCGTTTAAATGCCACGTAGGAACGTGCTTCCTCCACTGTGGACAAATGACATGTACAATTCGGCGTGCGCACGTACACCCACGCATAACGCACCCACACCCGTCCCAAGAGCAAGTTTAAAATCTGATACTACTGGTCATGTTTCCTCAGGCTGAACGTTCAGCAACACCGTGCATCCCATAGCAGTTTTGCAGGTGGACTCGACTTGATTCGGGTTGTTTAAAGGCGGATTGCGGTCGTGTCTTTTGGCAGGGCGGGAGGCATTTGTTTTCAGTGGGAGTGGTTTAGGTCGGTGTGCATGTGTAGTCAATAAGGCAGAGGTTGGAGAGGGTGGGGGTTTGGAGAGGTGTGGGGGGGGAGGGGCGTGGGACAGAGAGAGAGTGTGTATGTGTTTTTTGTGTGTGTTAGCGTGTGTGTGTGTGCGTGTGTGTACAGTGAAAGTCCGTTCACGCATCAATACACCTCTTCCTATTTGACGACACGTGGCGAGGCTATTGGCACGCTGACGGCGCGATCAATCCTAAACCACACGCCAGCGCGCACGGCAGCCCGTGCCGATGATAATGAAGCAGCGGGCCACGGTCGGAAGAACTGATGACGAATATGAAGATCGACTGCGCAGTGACGTTGTGCGGAAGTGGGTCGCTTTTCGGCCTAAGGGGGCGCAAGCCGAAAATCCGAGACGTACAACAAGGTATTCATACCGAGTGTATGCAGGAGGAGAATAATGCTCCAACTGGAGCTCACAGAACAGCACTGTAGGGAGAATAAAAAGTGCTCAAGGCAAGGGACGATGTGTTCAGTACTCGATGCAGATCCAGCGGATTGTTTTGCCAACAATAGACCGAATTAAAAGAGAGGAAGAGGGAGATAAAGTGAAATCACAAGCTATTATACTTACACTATGCGAATGTTAGGTGTGCATGGCTTTGTCACCACCGATCAGTGTCGTGATTTTAATTTGTAGTTGCAGCTAAAAATAAAAAAGAATAATTTAAAAAAGTCAATTTTGTTCTTCATCTAGCACCTTGCTGTCAATGCAGCTGCGGTCGGATCAGGTTTCAGATTAGTTCCACTTCCTGTTCCCTCCCTGAACAGGTTACTTCCCTTTCCCCTCTTTCCCTCCACTCACCCTCCAGCTTCTTCCCTTCTTACCGCTGTCCTTCCTTCTCAAACACCTTCTCTCATATCCTATCCTGTCCCGTAACCCGGAGGTCGTAGGGGCATCACAGATGATCGTTTAACCAGCATACTCCATCTTTCTCTGTCCTCAGCAGCCCTGATGGCTTCGCTCAGTGTCAAACCAGTCCATTCTCGAATGTTGTCCTCCCACCTCTTTTTCGGTCTCACTCTTCTTCTACCTCCTTGCACTGTGCCTTGCAGAATAGTCTTTGCAAGGCCTGATGATCTGGTGACATGGCCATACCATCGGAGTTTCCGTTTTTCCCGTTCTCTCATATACCATACCAAATTCTCCAGTTCGCCCTTCCACTCTCTCTCTCTCTCTCTCTCTCTCTCTCTCTCTCTCTCTCTCTCTCTCTCTCTCTTTCTCGCTCTCAGATGAATTGCACTTTGTATTATGTTGTCCAGTGCTGCATAATTTAAGAACGCAGTTCATTGCTGCAAAATATTATAGAAACCCATGTATTTTTAAATTGAGCATTTTGATGTCATCATGTCACCGGGTTACAATAAAAAATTTATGTATCTTTTTATATAGAGCATTTAAGTTAAGAGAAATTGTACTATCATGATATTGCTTATATGCATTATGTTAACCGACTGATAGCTGATATGGTGAATTATGAACATGTAATTATGTCCTTACTTTGTGAATGCATGAAGACATTGCATACACCAAGGGGCGATGCCTTAATGAATAAATTACAAATTCAAATTCAAATTCTTTCTCGCTCTCCCCCTCCCTTCCCACCTCTCTCTCTCTCTCTCTCTTTCTCTCTCTCTCTCTCTCTCTCTCTCTCTCTCTCTCTCTCTCTCTCTCTCTCGCCAATATGCAACTCTGTGCTCCGGCCAATAGGAAAATGGCGTTTAGCGAGGATGAGAGAGAGAGACATAATAGTGGAAAGCTGAGAGTGACGATTGCTAATTTCCGCAGAAAGCCAATAAGCGTGAAATGAAAATCACTTCACTTGCTCGTCACTTTCTCTTTCCGGAGAAAAAAATTCACCGTGACATTAGATGGTTATTGCAACACCAAGTATTTAAGGGGGTTAATTAATATTATAACTAGGCAATGGGTTTTAAGTCAATAAAAAATTAATGTTCTAAGGGTTTTAATTTTAAAAGTGGTTTGTGTGTGGGAGTGGTGGGGGGAGGGGGTAAAAGATAAAAGAGATAAGCTGTATAATCGATCTATTCAGATGGCCGCATTTTTTAGTTCGATTGAAGAAAAAGCGCGCGATAGCATCCTGGTTGTTTATTATTATTATTATTATTATTATTATTATTATTATTATTATTATTATTATTATTATTATTACTATTGGGAGGGAGTATTATTATGATGATTATTATGATTATTATGATTATGATTATTATTATTATTACTACTACTACTACTACTACTACTACTATTGGGACGGATTATTATTATTAGTAGTAGTAGTAGTAGTAGTAGTATTGGGATGGAGGTTGGAAATGAGCGAGAGAGAGAGAGATAGGGAGAGAGAGAGAGAGAGAGAGAGAGAGAGAGAGAGAGAGAGAGAGAGATGGAGAGAGAGGAAGAGAGAGACAGAGAGACAGAGAGGGCGAAAGTTAAGATCACACAGTATTATTTCCTGAGCGGCGATTGAATGGTTCTACTGTTGTTTTGCCCTGTTTGGAAGTCCTAATTAAAGAGTACAAACAAATGGTAACAATAAGCTGTCATGCTGTTTAAGTCATGCGATGTGCACACTACTTCATTGCACCTTTTCTCTTCAACATTAGTATCAGGGATGTCGTTTGGGTCGGATCTTCGGCTTTTAGCCGAAATTTTTATTTAAAAAGCCGATAAACTGTCCGTCATGTCGGCTCGCCGAGCCGAAGTTTTCACGGGTGAATCGGCTCGGTTTTGTCCATTTTTGCGATATTCCTGTGCTGTACGCTTGCAGTTTAGGTGAGGATTCAATAATTACTAAGGTTAAACCCAGAAACTCTGGCAGTATTGTGGACTGTCAAGGGACAGTCTAAACTTTTTATTGTTTTTGTGTGTCTAAAATTTAAGAAAATAAAATTTCTTTTCAATGTTCTTATTCTATTCTTAAAAATTATGTTTTATTACAAAGATATGCATGTTTGTTGGATAAATTAATGTCACCGGACACATGAGCATATAGGGGACGTAAAATGCATCCACAGAACACCTTTAATATTTGGAGGTGGAGGGTGCACGTTGACGTAGTGAATCTAGTCAAAAAACCACGTGAGATTGCTTTGGAAGAGAAAGCCGAAACTTTCTATAAAAAGCCGAAAGTTTCACGGCTGTTTCGGCCAAATCGCCGAAGAAAAAATTTCCTAGCAACATCCCTGAGTATTATATAATTATGCAGTCTATCTGAATTTAGTGATTTGATTGAAGAAAGAGAACACTTTTTTAATACATCAGTTTTAAAGAAGACTTTTCAAGAGGTGTCATGTGAAAGTTTGTTTGGGTATTTAAGAGTAACAGTGGTTTTTTTTTTTAAAGATTTGAAACATTTTATAATCTTTTAAGATAACGTCTCTCTGGTCCTGATTTAGCTCGAAAGAGTCCGCTGGACCTAAAGCAATAATCATGTAATGTAATGTAATCTAATATTGCAAAATGTAATTTAAAAATATATATATATATCTTGACACTGGAATGCATTGATTAGTGGAAATTATTTTTTTTATTGATTGATTAATTGGTTTGTAGATTGAGGGGCTGATTTATTGAGTTGTGTGACGTACGCTGCTAAATATTCCTAATACAATGGGAATCTCCGTGCAGTGTTCCTTTAGACCGCCCGCACACGTATCAAAGATCGGGCACGTCAAGCGTGTAAATGGGTATGCCAGGGAATGATCAGCGATGAACCGATCGTTCTAGGCTGTAGCAGAGTTTTAAAGGGAGAAATAACGCTCATCTGATTGGGTACTATCATACGCGTCAACAATGTCTGTCTGTTGTTGGTTCTCGTAGAGTGATGATAATATGTGTAGTATAATTTACCTTGAGAGATCACTGGTTTCAATTTCTTTGTCATGTGTTTGTTTAGTGATGGTGCCTGTGTATGTGTGCGTGTGTGTGTGTGTACGTATACGTGATTGTGTGTGAGCGCGCGCGTGTTTGTGTTTTTCTCTGTGTCTTATTTTGTTTCTTACTTTCTTTTCCTTGTTTTTCTGTTTGTTTTGCTCTCCCCTTGCCAATTTGCTGTCACACGCTGGGATGAGCATGCTTGTTTTTTCTGCGATTTTCTCCCCTTGGGCGACTTCTCCTCCCTCACATTTCCATCCCCACCCACTCCTCCCCTCTCCACCCCAACACCTCACCTCACCTCCCCTAACTCCATTAAAATAAGAAACAGGCTAAAGCTTTGTATGTCAATGTTGTTCAGCGAGAAAAAAAGAGAGAGAGAGAGAGAGAAAAAAAAGACTTAATTGTTGTTACCGCTGTGGAATTCCTTTTCTAGAATGACTCCAGCGCTTCCAAGACATCCTGGCGTTTCGCGGACGGCTGGAAATCGGCTTGTTTCTCCGGCTGTGGTAAAGCCTGTACAGTGCATCAATCAGTCTCTATTCAGAGTGGTATTCGTTTTCTTTTTCTTCCATCCTTCACCTAATTTACCCCCCGTCCCACTCGAGCAATCTCCTCATCGGCGACCTGGAGATTTTATTATCTCGTTACAAGTGGACCTCGTCCTCATCATCGTCATCATCATTGTAACGAAAAAGGGTATTTTTCCGAATTGATGTTCGTGTATGCGTGAATCTGCGTGTTCTCCAGCCTCACAACTTGTCTAACTCGTAACAATAAACTACGTTGTCAACCCTCTATTAAGCCATAAACATAGATCAACAAAACTAGCCACAAGTACAGAACCAACAAGAATCAAAATGGGGATAAATCCAATTGTTTTCTGCTCCCGTCATTTCGCAGAAGAAATCCGCTGAAAGAATAACTCTACACCACTCACAAATAACACACAATTCCCAGTCACCGTAGCCACAGAGAGAGGAAAGGAAAGTTATAAATAGTCATACTGTAGTTAAATATTGGATTCTCTAGTCTCTCCTCTGTCTACGCCGTCCTCTTTCTCTGCTGCTCAATCTCACTCTCCGTCTCCCCCTCCTCTTCTCCGCTCCTCCTCTCCTCAGACTCTCCTCCTCTTCGTCCTCCTCTTCTTTCTCCTCCTTGCCCACGCTCGTCCGCCTCTCCTCAGTCTTCTTCTCTGCTTCTGGTTCTCCCTCTTCCTTCGTCTTCTCCTTTTGAATTCACGTTCTTCTTCTTCTTCTTCTTCTTCTTCTTCTTCTTCTTCTTCTTCTTCTCTTCTTCTTCGGCGTCATTTTCTTCTTTCTTCTTATTATTTTCTTAATCTTTTCATTCTTTCTTCTTCTTCTTCTTCTTCTTCTTCTTCTTCTTCTTCTTCTTCTTCTTCTTCTTCTTCTTCTTCTTCTTCTTCTTCTTCTTTTTCTTCTTCTTCTTCTTCTTCTTCTTCTTCTTCTTCTTCTTCTTCTTCTTCTTCTTCTTCTTCTTCTTCTTCTTCTTCTTCTTCTTCTTCTTCTTCTGTTGCTGCTAATGCTTCCTCCTCTTCTTCTTCCTTCTCGCTTCTTCTTCTTCTCCTTCCTCTCGTCTTCTTCTTCTTCTTCTTCTTCTTCTTCTTCTTCTACCCCCATTGGGGTGCCGGGGGTTTCAGTATAAATAGTATCCCCACTTTCTATAAAATTTAGTGCTTTAAATTCCCACTGTCGCTGTCTTTCTTATTTGCTCTTTCTCATTCCTGCTCTGTTCTATCAACCTGCTATACTTTCTTCTTCTTCGCTAGACCAGTCACCTACCTTTTTTCTTGAAAACTCTTTCGGGACAAGACTCCTTATTTGTGTATGAGGTCTGTTGGATCAGCTTGGGAATATTGGACGCTTTCTGCCAGGTGGTCACTAGGGCTTCCTATGATGTTATTATTTAGCAATGTAGGCATTATGTGTTTTGTTGATAATTTATAATGATGTTTGTATTCTATTTTGTTTTTGTAAACGGGGGTTCGATAAATTAGAGTACAGCCTCAGCGTCCCCTGCGTGGGATGTCTTTATTGTAAAGTGACTGGCTGGTGGAGAGCTTTCAGTTTTACCACTAGGGTTGTTTCATCAGATCTTTTATGCGGATCAGGGGTTGTCCGGTCCTGATTTGGCTCGGAAGAGTCCGCTGGACCTAAAGCAACAATCATGTAATGTAATATCTTCTTCTTCTTCTTCTCCTCCTCCTTCTTCTTCGTCTTCTTCGCCTATTCCCGCAGCAAAAGACTTCTGCAGACAAAGGATGTAACCACAACTAAGTTTCCTGATACATAAACTTTCTTGGGACCACTACACTATGCCTCTCGCTCATCTGTGACACGACCAGTGCAGCACTACAACTACAAGTCAAATTTCATCCATATCGAATACAGTTCACAACATAAACACAAATTCTGCCACTAATTATAACAACTGATTATTACGTCAATGACACCAATTAATTTCAATCATACAAATAAACCTAATACTTTACACTGCAATTGCAGTTTAAACTTCAAATCAAATAATGATCCGAATTCAATTCGTTATTCAAATATTACAGTGAACTACCATGTTCGTCTCTTGGGGTCATGAGCAATCTTGCCACTGTAGATTGTTCAAACCTATAAAGGGAAAAGTGAAAGCCCCAGTTGAAAACCTGTCTTTCCTTTGTAGGCAAGACAGATTCACTGCGGCAACAGTACCCCCGTTGGAGTGCCGGGGGTTTTCAGTATAAATAGTATCCCCACTTTATGGAAATTTAGTGCTTTAAATTCCCACTGTCGCTGTCTTCCTCATTTACTCTTTCCTATTCCTGCTCTGTCCTATCACTCTGCTATACTATCTTCTTCTTCGCTAGATCAATGACCTACCTTTTTTCTTGAAAACTCTTCCTGGACAAGACTCCTTGTTTGTGTATGAGGTCTGTTGGATCAGCTTGGGAGTGTTGGACGCTTTCTGCCGGGTGGTCACTAGGGCTTCCTATGATTGTATTATTTAGCACTATAGGCATTTTATATGTATGTGTTTTGTTGATGATTTATAATGATGTTTGTATTCTATTTTGTTTTTGTAACCAGGGGTTTGAGTAGTTGGGGTAAAGCCTCAGCCGTCCCCTGCGTGGGATGTCTTTATTGTAAAGTGACTGGCCGGTGGAGGGCATTCAATTTTCCCACTAGGGTTGTTTCGGCAGATCTTTTATGCGGATTGGGGGTTGTCCGGTCCTGATTTGGCTCGGATGAGTCCGCTGGATCTAAAGCAACTATCAATGAATAAAAAAAAAAACACTCCATACTTCACGCTAATATCACAATTATTTATTATTAATTTTATTACATAACAATACAATGTCTTCATTTAACAATAATACTACATTTATAATACAACATTTCAAATGATAAACAAAATATACCTGCAGACACAGCTACGAGAAGTCCAAGACAAACAATCTCTAGTATAGTCAAGAAAAGAATTAACAGATTTTTGAATGTACATTAGCTCTCTTTAAATATTACAACTATCTTCTCACAAGAAACAGGCTAACAATAATATAAAGTCATAGGACCCAAATAACTATAAAACCGGTCCGTGACAATCATCATCATCATCATCATCATCATCATCATCATCATCATCATCATCATCATCATCATCATCATCATCATCATCATATTCTTCTTTTTCTTGGACCTACACCTCATCATCATCATATCCTCATTATCATATCCTCCTCCTCATTAACATCGTCATCACCTTCTTCTTGGGAAAAAAAACCAAGGTTGAAATGTGTACGAGAGAGAGAGAGAGAGAGAGAGAGAGAGAGAGAGAGAGAGAGAGAGAGAGAGAGAGAGAGAGAGAGAGATGGCATCGAGACAAAAGAAAGTAAACTCAGTTTCTATAAAATAAAGCAGAATTAAAACACCCAATAATGTAACGCCGTTCAAAGCGATATCAATCAAAGGACGTAATAGTGCTGTAGCAATCGCGATTTATTTTCTTTTGCAAAAGGCCCGTCCTCGGCGACCTGAGAAGAACATACATAAGAGTAATTCGGCAATTCTTCAGACGATTGGCAGACTCATTCATATTTCTGCCAGACCCACTTACTTTTGGGAATATAATATAGTAATTACCGCGGCTGCCTACTCTATATAGCTGCGGTCGTTGAATTCGAATGTCAGGTCGCAGTCGTTCGATCTATTACGCTGTTCAGCACTGTATCATTTTCACTTTCGGCGTCCATTCTGCTTCGTCATCTCTTATTGGGTCTCGTGCACATGGGGTCTGTGTTATTTTCTGTAATTCCCGTACGTTCTGTCTCCACCTCATTTCAACACCATTTCCTCTACTCTTATATTTCTTTTCTTTCTGACTTCATTTCTCTCTCGAATTTGTCTTTCTGCCTTTCTTTCTCTCTTCCTTTCTTTCTTTCTTGCATTTTGCTTTCTTTGTAAGCATATAACTCTTTTATTTTGTTTCTTCTTTTTCTGGTACGTTTCTTGCTTTCTGACTGTTTGTACTGTGTAGCCTGTCTGTTAACTTTGTGCGGCGTTGTCGTTTGTGTAGAGAGGCCGGGTAGCTCAGTTGGTAGAGCGTCTTACTAGTAACCGAAAGGTACCTGGTTCGAATCCCGGATTGGCCAAGGTGTGACCATATTATTTTCCCCTTACCATCAACTGGTTCGCTGGTGTCAGAATAATGTGACCAGTAGTCGCCTATACGCTTCGGTGTCGTGTGACTATAATCTACAGTTACGTTTGTGTAGAGACAACTTTACCCCCCCTCCCCCTTCTCTTACATCCTCCGCCATCTTCCTCTCCCTCTCCCTCCCACCCTCTCTCTCTCTCTCTATTTACGGCATGTGCTGAATAAGGCAGTAGTTAATCGCGGCTCCTTCAGTTTCCAATATTCTGCATCCGAACCCACCTCGCCCTTCTCGGTTCCTCAGCTGTTGCTGTCAGTCTCAGAGTGCTTGTGAACCTGTTGGGGTGTCAGTGTTTGTGTGCGTGTGTGGTGTGATGTGTATGTGTGAAAGATGGAGGAATATGTTGGTGTGTGTGTGTATGTGGGTGTGTGTGTGTGTTGTGTATGTGTGGGTGGGTGGATGAATGCATTGTACACGTCTGTGTATGTGTGTGTAGAGGGAGGGATCAAAGGGTGGAAGGTTATGGATGTTTGTGTGTGTGTGTTTGTATGTACCCGGGTCGGGGTTTGTGTATATTTGTTAGCCTGCGAATGAGGGGCTGTGCGGGTTTTGTGTATGTGTGTGTGTGTGTGTGTGTGTGTGTGTGTGTGTGTGTGTGTGAATGCGGCGTGAGTGTAAGCTAGTGTTTGGGCGATGATCGGGGTGGGTGTGCGAGTGGGCACATGGGCGTGTCCCTCTGTGCTAGGGTATGTGTGGGTGTGGGAATGGGTGCTATGAAACACACACATTCACTCACTCACTCATAATAGAAAGAAAGAACGATCTCGAACGATTGTGTCTTATTCCTTACACATTCAAATCTACATTTTCCCACGTTCCCCACATGCATAAAAACGACCCAGATGCCCTTAAAGAGTTACTTATTTGCGCACACAGTGCGTTATCTCTAT
This sequence comes from Oncomelania hupensis, assembly GCA_036898135.1. Classification (NCBI taxonomy): domain Eukaryota; kingdom Metazoa; phylum Mollusca; class Gastropoda; order Littorinimorpha; family Pomatiopsidae; genus Oncomelania; species Oncomelania hupensis. Next base: position 13,707,835 of record CM072516.1, read on the forward strand.
GAAAACATGCTAGTCATTAAGGCGTGAAATTCCTATCCGGTCACATTTTGTTGTCGAAAGAGCGGCAGCTATGGTGAATCCCCACCCAAGTTGCAGGCCTTCGTATGTTTAGTTGCGACTGTCATATGCACTTTAAACAACATTACCAGCTTTGTTTTTATCGTGCTTGTGAGGTGGAAGGCGTGTTCCGCTATAAATCTTTTTTTTTAAAATAAAATAGATATATAAGCGAGCGAGCGTGGCCGCGTGGTCTAAGGCGGGACTAACTTGCCTTGTCCATAGATTAGAAACCACTGGCACACGACAGGTGTGGGATCGATCACGCCTCTTGGCGTTATGTTTCTCCGAATATTATTTACTTTCGACTCGGGCAACATCTCGGGGATTCTCTCCGGGTACTCCGGTTCCCTTTCCCAGCAAATTTTTAGGAAAACACAACTAATATTGGGGCACGCCACAGGCTGCGACTATGTCTTCCCCATGGGAAGCGGCCCAGAAATAACATCTAGGAAAGTTAACTTCATTTTCGTTTAGTTACAGACGTCCACTAAAACTTGCCCGCAAAGCAAGAATTTTTTACCGACGCCAAACCGCTCCTCAAACGAAACTGGAAAATGGAAAAGTCTAGAATACTCCTCCCGCACCCCAATGTCTAACCGCATCTTAGAAAACAAAAACACCGTATGCATTCTGAAACGTGACAGTAAACATGTGCAACGCATTTCACGTTATCGGCATTGCTGGATAAGAAGATGCTATTAAAGATTATGCGCTTTTCCCTCAACATTATAATGTCAAGTTCGTATCACGCGTGCTCATAACCAACTTGATAAATCTGAACTTACATAACGTAGGCTGGATTTTTCAGTTTTTTAACATTGATGTGCGTCAAGTACGTGTTGGAGATGGGATATGGAGGTTGGAGATGGGATATGGAGATTGGAGATGGGATTTGGAGATTGGAGGGGGGAAGGGTGCGTCCGTGTGCTTGTGTGTGTGTGTGTGTGTGGGTGTGTGTGTGTGTGTGTAAGAGATAGGGAAAAAAAGAGACATACTGAGAGAGACACACACAAATAAAGAGAGACAGAGGGAAAGAGAGAGAGAGAGAGAGAGAGAGAGAGAGAGAGAGAGAGAGAGAGAGAGAGAGAGAGAGAGAGAGAGAGAGAGAGTAAGTATAATTATTCTGCAAGATTCAAAAGGCAGTAAGTTTGTTAAAAGTTGAAACTATTAACGAACACTGGAAGGAAGGCATTGGACAACACGATGACCTGCTCACAGTGGTGAAGAAACGGAAACTCCGATGGTATGGCCACGTCACCAGATCATCAGGTCTTGCAAAGACCATTCTGCAAGGCACAGTGCAAGGAGGTAGAAGAAGCGGGAGACCGAAAAAGAAGTGGGAGGACAACATTCGAGAATGGACTGGTTTGACACTGAGTGGAGCCATCAGGGCTGCTGAGGACAGAGAAAGATGGAGTATGCTGGTTAAACGATCATCTGTGGTGCCCCTATGACCTCCGGGTTACGGGATAGGATAGGATAGGATAGGAAGGAAGGCTAAATGCAAGCATAAATCAGTTGAAAATACCAATACTACTCCTATTATATCCATTGATTGATTAGAAAAGAAGGGGGTTGGTTGAATTTCTAAAACAGATTGTGGCGTTTCGGCTGAGGTGTAACATTTCTGCTGGGGTTTGTTTTAGGTGTTTGGTTTTAAACAGTTTCACGTTGTTGTTTTTGCACTACGAACGTTCCCCATTTACAATACCAATATCACTGCTTTTGCGGCAATGTTTAGGTAAGCGACAGTTAACGTCTACGACAGAAACTGGTGTGTTTCACTTTGAAAACTAGCCTGGAGATGGTTTCAAAAATCAAACAAACTTTGTTTTCCCTCTGTTCATTCAAACGTCGAAATATGAATTCCATTCCAACTCCTTCCCACCCCCCTCCTTTCTCCCTCCAACACACACACACACACAAGGAATAGAATAAATGTGGCTTGATTTCTACAACAAACTTCAGTTTAGTGTTGTGTAGTAATTTCAGCAGGAAAACATGGATTGATGGCGAATTTCAAGAAATAGTCGGTTGTTTTCTCCGAGGATTGAAAAACGGTACTGTTCTTGTTTCTTTTTCTATAATCGAGCTTAGCAGAAGAGAGATGGTTTGAAAGCCTACAACTTGATCTAGTTAGCATACATGTCTGTGTGATGTAATTTTCCTGCAGGAAAAAAAATGGGTGGGGGCGTTTTCCATGAATCAACCAGTTGTTTTCTTGCCCTCTGTAGATTGTTTTCTTTGCTCAAATCGGTTCCCAATGTGTGTTGCTGACCCAGGACAGAGTGCTTGAGAGTTAGTCTCAAGCAACGCTGAATTTCAGAAAGATATATAATATATATATTGAGAGAGAGAGAGAGAGAGAGAGAGAGAGAGAGAGAGAGAGAGAGAGAGAGAGAGAGAGAGAGAGAGAGAGAGAGAGAGAGATTGCTGCAAGATACTCTGCATAGTCTAAGGATTTCCTCTTTTGTTTTTTTACCCGTGAGGTGTGGTAGACCCAGCCAGAGTGTACGAGACTTTAGAGTCTCTCTGAGAACTATTCAAGGTTTACCGAGACACCGCACTGCTGGAGACTGCCGATACTCTGAATATTCCAGAGACTTCTCTTCTTCCTCCGTTCTCCTTGTTATCAAGAGCTTAGCCGAGTTGTAAACAGCTGCCTCTCTCTCAAGTGCTACAAACGAGAGCTTTTTAAAGGACAAGTATATCCTGGATGTTTGTTTACTTTTTGATGACAGCGAGTTTACTTGGGGGGAATTGTAGCGTTGTCTCGCGCGTTAAAATACGATACAATTTGCAACCGTTGTGACGTTGTGACGCTAAAACACGACACAATCGGCAACCGTGGTCACGCTAAAATACAACGCAATGGTCAATCGTTACTCCAACTGACCGCTAAAAATGGATTTGTAGGCATCTCTCGTCCTTGTTGTGTAAACAAACAACTGCGCCTACTCATACACGCTTTCGCTGCGGTGCCGTCTCTAAATACATAACGAATTGATCGATTTATATCAAAATCCGTACTGTTCGAACTAGGTGATTTTTGGCTTAATCTTTATTTTTGCCGGTGAGGCAACGCTCACTGTGAATTTGAAAGGTTCCTTTGTCTCTCACATGTGTGATCTTGGGTCCCTTTAAACCACACTCCAACAACAGAGGCCAACACCATGTCATGTTTTCAACTTTCTTTTTTTTAACTTCAAGATCGCTAACAAATAAAGCCATTGCTATTTAAACCTGTTTTGAGTCAGCATGATTGTATTTCAAACGAAAAAAACAAAGAGAGACATGCAGAAAGGAAGGAAGGAAGTAAGGACGAAACGATTAGAAAGAGAAAACGAATGAAAGAAACATTTATATAGAGAGAAACATTTAGATAAAAAGAAACGTTTAGATTTTAAAAAGACGTTTAGATAGAAACGTTCAGACAGAAACGTTTAAGTAGGAATTAACATTTAGATAGAAAGAAACGCTTAGAATATAGAAAACGTTTTTAGATAGATAGATAAAAAAAAATAGATAGAATAGAAATAAATGTTTAGATACAGAGAAACATTTAGTTAGAAAAAAACGTTTACAAACAAAGAAGGAAATAACAAACACATTTTTTTAGAAGAAAGAAAGAAAGAACGGAAGAAAGAAATGAAAAAAGAAGAGAAGGAAGAAAGTATTAAACCTGTAAAAACTTTTGGACCTGTACGACAAACGAATAAAGTTGAAAAAGAAATAGAACACCTCACTGGGAGCTGATGCCTACCGGAAAATAAACGGTGACATCCGAAAAGTCATGCGCACAGCAAAGAAGAACTCGATAGAAGATCAATGCCAGGAAATACAGAACAGTCGGATCAAGAACAACAGCAAGAAGACCAACCAGACTGTGAAGCGGCTGACAAGTGTTAAGCAGCCCAAGGTCTCCACGACCCAAAGCAAGTCTGGCATATGCCTTACAGAAGAACAAGAAGTCTTGCATAGATGGACAGAGTGCTGCTCTGACCTTTACAACCACAGACCAAACGGAGACTCATCAGATCTAGCATGTTCCCAGGAAAGAGAGAAGAGGAAATCCTCCCAATTCTCCAAGAAGTTGAGGCAGCAGTGCAATCGCTGAAGAAGGGGAAGTCTGCGGACAGCATACCCGTAGAATTGCTTCAAGCATGAGGAGAAGCGATGATTGACGCCCTAATCATTATCTGTAACAAAACAAGATCTGGCAGAGAGGGGAGTGGCCCATACCATTGACCCAGTCTCTGATAATTACTCTTCCTAAAAACGGTAACCTTCAGGAGTTAGAAAATTACCGCACCATCAGCCTCATCAGCCATCCCAGCAAGGTACTCCTGATAATAATACTCAACAGGTTGAAACCCCAAGCTGAACAAATCATAGCTGAAGAACAAGCAGGATTCAGTGCAGGGCGAAGTATCAACCTCAAAATAATCTGCGAGGAATACCTACAGCATCAACAATATCTATATCATGTGTTTGTAGACTTTAAAAAAGCGTTTGACCTAGTTTGGCATGCAGCTCTGTGGGCAACCATGAGATTGTACAACATCAGCGCTAACATTATTGAAGTTATCAAAAGCATGTATGATAAAGCTATCAGTTCAGTCGTCCACAACAGCGTCATCGGGAAATGGGTCAGAACAACAATCGGCGTGCGTCAAGGATGCCTGCTCTCTCCAACACTATTCGACATCTTTCTGGAGCGCAACATGTCAACTGCCCTTGCAGATCACGAAGGCACAGTCAACATAGGAAGTAGAGCAATCTCCAACCTTCATTTTGCGGATGACATTGATGGATTGGCTGGAGAGGAACAAGAACTTGAACAGCTGGTACAAAGGCTTGACACCACCTGTAGAGCCTTTGGAATGGAAATAAGTGCATGGAAGACCAAAATGATGACAACACCAATGGCATTAACACTTACATCAAAGGAGCTATTGTATCAGAGAATGGGTCCCGACAGGAAGTCATCTTCAGAATCGCACAAGGTTGAAGTCCATTTGGAAAGACAGGACCATCAGTCTACATTCCAAGGTAATGCTGCAGCGCTCCCTTGTTATCTCCATCTTCATATACGCTTGTCAAACATGGACCCTCACGGCATATCTACAACGAAGAATACAAAGCATGGAGATGAGTTGCCACAGAAGATTTTTAGGCATTTCCTATACCCAGCACATCACCAACGACGAAGTCCGACTGACCATCACACAAGCCATTGGACAACACGATGACATGCTCACAAAGGTGAAGAAACGGAAACTCCGATGGCATGACCACGTCACCAGAGCATCAGGCCTTGCAAAAACCATCCTGCAAGGCACAGTGCAATGAGGCAAGAAGAAGAGGGAGACCGAAAAAGAGGTGGGAGGACAACATTCAAGAATGGTCTGGCTTGACACTGGGCGAAGCCATGGGGGTTGCTGAGGACAGAGAAAGATGGAGTACGCTAGTTAAACGATCATCTGTTGTGCCCCAACGACCGTCGAGTTACGAGTAAGAATAAGATTGGATAGGAAAAAGAAAACCACACAAAGAAACTTTAAAAAAAAAAGGGGGGAGGGGGGAGGGGGGAGGGAGGGGATGCGAAACATGGAAGAAGATGGGAAGAAACAAACGGCGGATGAAGTGAAAAAGGAGACTCTTCAGACAGTTCTGCGAGTTTGACTTTAAGACGTTATTGTATAGCAGGAAGAGGAAGAGAAGAAGGAGGAAAAGAAGACGAAGAAGAAAAAGAAGAAAGCTTGAACTTTCTAGACATGTTAGCAAATTTGACACCAACATATCTGTCGAAATACAGACGGTGTTGGAAATGTCACGCCTCTTGACATCAGGTACAGACAGGTCGAAATGGCGAAAGCTCTCCGCGTCAGCATCCCAATTGCCTCCCCAAAGATGATGATGATGATGATGATGATGATGATGATGATGATGATGATGATGATGATGATGATGATGATGATGATGATGATGATTTGATTTGATGTTTTTATTTTAACAACTTTATTATCACCGAGGTGAAATTTGGGCATTTCATTTTCGAAAGTACAGCAGCTCCAAGTGAAGCGCTTTTCCCAAGGTACATGCTGGATGTGTTCTTGTCACCGGTACTCACCCGTTTAGGACATGAGCGTCAGGATCTTTAAAGTCCGTTATGATGGAATGCATGCGACACAGACTAGACCTCGGTTTATACTCTCATCCGAAGGAGTAGGAAACTAGAGCAAAGTGTTTTTCCCAATGACACAGCACAATGCCCCGGCCTGGGCTCGAACTCGGGACCTTCAGATCCGCAAGCTAACGACTCGGCCACCGCGCCTCCATGATGATGATGATGACGATGATGATTATGATGATGATGAAGTAGATGATGATGATGATGATGATGATGATGATGATGATGATGATGATGATGATGATGATGATGATGATGATGATGATGATGATGATGTTTGCGTTCTAAAGAGGAATGAAAATAAAAACAATAAGCGGGGTGGGTGGAAGTGGCAGGTTGGTGGGGTTAAGGAATTGGAGGTCGGAGGTAGGGAAGGAGAGAGAGAGGGTAAAAAAAGTATGGAGAGAAGAAACCAGAGGAAGGAAAAGGAGAAGTAAGCATGCGAGCTGAAAAGTAGCGCAGGTGCTAAAGGCAAACTGACACGTGTAGGAAGGAGGAAGTGGCTGTCCACCCTCTTTCGTTTTACAATACCATTAAATATCGGAGAGAGAGAGAGAGAGAGAGAGAGAGAGAGAGAGAGAGAGAAAGAGAGAGAGAGAGACAAACAGAGAGAGAGAGAGAGACAGACAGACAGAATACTACTGAATGAATGAACATTGAGGTTTAACGTCTACATTGGCGATACGGCAGACGGGGATAACCATCCCAGGAAAGAGGAGTTAAGGACCTCAATTTACAGAGAGAGAGAGAGAGAGAGAGAGAGAGAGAGAGAGAGAGAGTGAGTAGTAGTAGTAGTAGTAGTAGTAGTAGTAGTAGTAGTAGTAGTAGTAGTAGTAGTAGTAGTAGTAGTATATAAGTGGTGATGATTTTCTATCGTCCAGAGCGCATGTGTGTGTGAGCGTGTGTGTATGTGTATATATATGCCTGTATGTGTGTGTATATAGGTGTGTATGTGTGTGACTGTATGTGTGTGTATGTATATAGGTGTGTATATATATATATATGTGGGTGTGTGTGTGTGTGTGTTGTAACCTTTATAGGGGAGGTCTAGCGCACAGTGGGTCAGTCGCCAGTGTCCTATGCCGAAGGTCGCGGATTCCATTCCCGCAAGGGGACAACTTATGTGACTAAGGTACGAGACTATTCAAGTCATCGAGGGTTTTCTCCGGGTACTCCGGTTTCTTCTTCAATAATAAGTATTCGGTGCATTCAATCTTACATTTTCAAAAACTAAACTTCGATTTCCTACTCGTACGCTAATAGCTATAGCGATCCCCCTGCCTTTACACCACGTGTTTGAGTAATAAGCTGTGGTTATTGTGTATGTTATAGTGTGGGAAACACGAGAGCCTGTATGCTAGTATAGATCACCACGTTGTGAGCCTGATTAATGATTTGGTAAAAAGCGCGGAAATGGCATCAGTTATTATTATTATTATTATTATTATTATTATTATTATTATTATTATTATTATTATTATTATTATTATTATTATTATTATTATTATTATTATTGGTAAAGCGCAATTCCTCAACATGTTTGCGCAGCACATATTTACGCAATGTCGAGGTCCTTCTGTAAGTTCTCGCAGTCGCCGCCGATGGTGAAGCAAAGGAGATGAAATTGACAGCAACGCAAATAGTGTCATGTCAAATGTACACGCACCGATCCTGCCCTTTATCGCTGATGCTAACAACACAATCACAATATAAAAATGGCGAGATGATGAATGAGAGGGGTGGTGAGGATGGAGTGAGAGAGAGAAAGAGAGAGAGAGATATATAGAGAGAGAGAGGCAGACAGACACAATGGTAGAAAGGAGAGGACGGGAGAGGGGGAGAGGGAGGGGAGAGAGGGGGAGACGGAGAGGGAGGAGAGAGAGAGAGAGAGAGAGAGAGAGAGAGAGAGAGAGAGAGAGAGAGAGAGAAAAAAGCGGTGGTAACACGGATGTGGGAAACATCCGCTGTTTCATCAAGAGAGAAAGGAAGACACATTTTGCAGGTAACATTCTTCTCTGTCCTTGGTGGCCCTGCACTGCTATACCATGACGACGATGATGATGATGATGATGATGATGATGATGATGATGATGATGATGATGATGATGATGATGATGATGATGATGACGACGACAATTAGTAAGGAGCACAAAGGCTCAGGATGTCGTCCTATCGCGGTGAAAGTGCCCGCATCTGAACCTGTTCTCAAATGAAAACATATACTAATGACAGTATTTTAACATAAAAAATAATAATCACGGCCTGTTCATATACATACATGTTGTAGTCTTCTTTGTCTATGCAGATAATTATAAGTATGGAGGTGCTTCATATTACAAGGCTCGTGAATTAAAAAAAGATGAATGCCCGACGGAAGTCGATGCCGGGGTACATACATGTATAGGAGAAAGAAGCAGAGGAGGGTGGGGGTGGGTGGGGAGGGGTTAGTATGGAGCCGGAGGAACTGGACATTGAACAGAGGGTTGGTTTCCGCACTCACTGAGTGCAAATGAGGACTGTCCATTAGTTGGCCTTGTTATTCCGGGGTCCAGTCAGTGCAAGCACATCGTCGGCGCCTCTTTCCCCTTTGTTCACGTGCGCTGTCGTTACGCTATATAGCTTGTTCTTCACTCCCACCCAATTTAGACAGACCTCCAGCCGCTCGCAGGGTCAGAGATTAGCACGAAATATTATTATATGGGAAGCAAAACTTGGAACCGTGAAAGCATCTAGGACACGAGAGGCATTATAATAATTATCTCCTCGTTCTCCCAGGTGTCGGATGATGAGAGATGAGAAAGACGCAGATAGAGCCGCTGGAACTGGTTGGACATTCTTGAATTTGTTTTCGTACTTTAAAGTTTGTCTCATATGAGCGCGGTTAGTGCTTGGATGCGTGACTGTACTTGGAAGCAACCGGACCACAAACGACACAATGAATTGAAGAAGCGCACAACACCTCCCAGGCTACCCAGCTGTGAATGGGTACATGGATCTGTTTAGAACCGGGGTGTGTAAGCCATCGAGGGAGAGGAGCCGGCTTCAAGAAAAGGGTGGGGCCCAACGCCTCTCGCCCCGACGACAGGAAGGTTACGGGAACACCTTTCACTTTTTATGCCGAGTGTCAGAGATCATTCAGTATTGCTTTTGCAGTCTATTGGAACTACGTGTTAGGTCAACAGACCAAGCTCTGTATTAGAGGTCATAACTCTTTCAGGGCCGGACCTGGGAAAAGTCAAGAGGGGGTTACAGATTCAGCGAAGGCGCGAAGCGCCGAGCCTTCTAGGGGGGTACGGGGGCATGTTCCCCCCCTCCCCTCACCCCCCCCCCCCGGAAATCTTTTTTTTCACGGATGCAAAATGGTGCAATCTGGTGCAATCTGAACCTTGAAAAAGCCATTTGTGATGGTCTGGGACTTTGAGCTTTTTGAACATCAGACGTCTTTTCACTGATCTTTCTCGGAAAGAAGTGCATTGAAGTAGAGCAGCTCTTTTGGGTACCTGGTCGATTCAACGGAAATCCATTCCAACGATGTTTTTGGACGATTCAGCGATGGCCGTTTCAACGGATGTTCGTTACAACGAATTGTCATAATTATCAACTTAGCATCTTTATTAATATTTCTAAAAAGTCGTTTTGGGGGGATAAAGGCAGTATCAAGGTGAAGGTGCTGGAAGAGGTTTGCGGCCAGAACAAGAAAATATGGCTGCATTTACTAATTTAGGCTTAGGGATTGGGTTACTTGGTCGTTTCAACGGGAAAACGCTTTGGACGTTTCAACGGATCCCTTGAAATGGATTTCCGTTGAATTGTCTATAAATAACTCTTTGTACCTTGGACCAAAAGTGACTAAAAACTGCAATGTTTTAAAAACAATTAAAAAAAAAAAACTCTTTGCATTTAAAAAAAATTCAATTTATTATTTATTTTTTTTTAGTTTGGAGGGGGGTTTCCGGAATCCAGGTAACCATCCCCCCCCCTTCCCTCCCTGTGTCCGGCCCTGTCTTTGTAAGTGTAAGTACTATCTCAGATTAGTCCCAGATTTCTCGTTGTCTCATTCTCAGCAAATCTATGAATCACAGTACTATAGAGTACTCCGTGAAATCTAGTCAGCATAGAAAGAATTTAATGCCGCCGCAGTTCATCATATTAGTTGAAAACTCGATACTGTGATTCTAGGATAAGGTTCCTCGTTAAACCCTGTCATCATAAAACGACTTTACTGTCACTGCAGGGTAGGGGGCACCATGCTATGTTAACAGCCGACATGCTGGAACTGTGCATCAGATTTAGAGGACGCCAAGGTCGATAACGCTTTGATATTTTCTCTTTTTTTTATTTGTCGTCGCCGTCGCCGATGCCTCCGCTGCTGCCGTCGTGTTGCTGTCGCTGACGCTGCTGGGGGTGAAGATTTGTTTTATACAAGCATTGCATGCTGCACGCTGGATAACACCGAAGGACTATTGAGCCACCCGATCCGCATGTCTGTGTTGCGCGTTTATTTAAACCTTGCCCGGTACTTGTTGTCATCTGGCACTCACTCGTCATGGGCGTCAGGATCTTTAAAGTCCGTTCTATTGAATGCCTGCGTGCACAACAGATTAGACCTAGGTTTATACTCTCATCAGAAGAAAAATGGCGTGGTCATTTCTCAGTTGCAAGCGTCCCTGCACTCGTGTCGGTTGCTGATGCCGATGCCGAGGAAGCTCGGCTGGAAATATCTTGTCATGATCAATAAGAGACCAAAGACGGTCATGTAATCACGGGAGTTATTTCACGGTTGCAGTAGCCTCTTGCGCTCTTTGTGACGCCGGTGATGATAGCGAGGGGAGGAGCTGTAACAACATTTACACTGCCTAGGGGTCATCAGGGCCTCTCCGTGTTAGAACAACTCCCGCAGATGATGACTCAGTAAACCCTCCACAGCAGTCTGAAGAGATCCACCCCATCAGAGGCTAGCAGAGTAGGCCACTCAGGCTGAGATGTACAGATCATTATGTTGTTGATGCTGTATAGTGCGATCGTTAGACATGATCATTGCGAACACACACACACACACACACACACACACACACAAATCAATACTGTGGAAGGAAGACCCCTTGTATATTAGGAACTAGTAACTTTTTCTTTTCATAAGTGTATGTAGTTTGGGCCTTGCTTCTAGGAGAATAGTGTTGAAAGCCTTTGCAACCGGGACCTTTCAGGCTTTGCATTGGGACCTGCCTGTAAGAGAAAAGAAGCAGAATCAAGGTCTCGCAAAAAATTAAAACCAAACTCTCCACCCTCTTCCTTGTGTATAAAAGTACTGCATTTGCTGCCTGTAAGAGAAACCAGTCAATCTAGCATTGGGGCAAAAGTGTCGCCTCTAGGATAAAAAAAACAAAAACAACTAAATTTCTATAGTTGTAGGAATGGCGCTTTTCATTTGTAGTATAGTTGGCGTCTTGCCTGTAAAGAGAAACCAGTCAATCCAAGCTGGCCAGACATGGGTACACAAGTAGTGTCAGCTGAGCCTTCAGTAGTGTTGGGAGGTCGTCGTGAACGCGTAAACAATCAAAATAAGGCCCCGCTTATGCTGAAACTAGTGCGGAGGGGTCTGTCGTGTAGCTGATGCCACGCAACCGGGACCTTTCAGGCTTTGCTAGTGCAGACGAGGTCTTGACTATATGTAGAAAACCAATAGAACCAAGGCCTCGCAAAGATAAATTCTAAACAAACTTGATGCAGAGATGTTTGTCTCCATTATACTCAGTATTTTGAATTTCTCTTGTTGAGATAATAATTTTTTCTGATTTGGATTCCAGTGAAAATACCAGATACTCTGTGCCGTCTCTTATAAGGCTGATCCTAGCCTCCGGTCAACAACGGCAGTGATCAGTGTCTCTCTTTATGCTGAATCCCATGCATGGCTGGCTGCCAAGTTATTGCCCAGCCAATGAAAAGAGTGGGTCGCTTTGGATGTCTGAGTCTTCACTGTTCTGGCGCAGTCATTTGAAAGTTGGAATGGGTGCAAAGGATGGAGAATAACATACGAACGCACCAAACAGTACCCTACGCGCATGCGCTCAAGCACCGGAGCACACGCGTGTTTGCATACACACACACAGGCACACACACAAACGCAGGCACATTCATACACCCACAATCCCACGGACGCGCTCACACACACACACCACAAAAACATTCACCCATTCACCCAAGGAGAGAGAGAGAGAGAGAGAGAGAGAGAGAGAGAGAGAGAGAGAGAGAGAGAAATATGATGGGTGGATTCGGACTTGTGTCTGCGACGCGCTCAGGAAAACTGAGATATGATTCTTGTCCAACAGGACAAGAACTTATATATAATTACAATGTTTAGCTACACCTTTAAGACGGCGGATTTCAATGAGATTGTCAGTGATATTAACCTGAGATTTTCCAATGAGATTGATATTACACATTCCGTGACAATGAGGAGAGATACATTATTATGAGAGGAGATTCTCCATAAACAGGAGCTTGAGATAAGGTTGCCAATGAGATCCCAAGTAGGCCTACCCATCTCTTCAAGTCAAAGGTCTCGGCCGCGGGTATTGAACTGGCATCGACAGATTTAATTACGATTGCACGTCCCGCATTGGAACATTATTACGATTATGAGGGTGGGTATCGATTGGGCGGTTATTCTATTGACATAGTGCAGGTTGACAAAGGCGTGGCGTTGCTAACACTTTGTTTTCTTTTTTATTTTTATTTTTGCCTTTAGTTCATCTCTCTCTTCTCTCTCTCTCTCTCTCTCTCTCTCTCTCTCTCTCTCTCTCTCTCTCTCTCTCTCTCTCTCTTTCTCTCTCTCTCTCTCTCTCTCTATTTCTCTCTCTCTCTCTCTCTCTCTCTCTCTCTCTCTCTCTCTCTCTCTCTCTCTCTCTTTCTCTTCTATGTCCCACTATAATCCATTCCTTTCCGTCTCATCACCTATTCCCATTCCCTTGCGCCCCGCACTCCGCGAGAGAGTTTTCGTGTATCCAGTTACATGTATGTACCTACGTGTTTCCTGTGAATCAAGTTAATATTTATGCATCTTGAATTTTATATTTTAATATTTTTAGATATATTAAGAATAATATACTGTACAATATGATAATAACAAAAACATTAGCCAGCATTATTTTTCGTACTGATGTAGGAAACTTTTTTTTTAATGTATAGAATATTATATTACGGGTGTGTGTATGTAGGAGTGAATGTCTAAAATCATCTCCAAAAATGAGCAGAATTTAAATAAAAGAACTGAAAACTAAACTGTGCCTCAATTAGCGTGTGCTCGTGATATGTCGTTTGTAATGTTATCAGCGTGATATAGGACAGAGATAGGCTTCATCATTATCTGTTTGTGGCAATTATGTATAGTCTCTGTTAACACCATGATTTGTGGCATTTATGTATAGTCTCTGTTAACATCATGATTTGTGGCATTTATGTATAGTCTCTGTTAACATCATGATTTGTGGCATTTATGTATAGTCTCTGTTAATATCATGACTTGTGGCATTTATGTAGGCCTATAGTCTCTGTTAACACCATTATCATGTTATTTACGGAGCTAGAGTTGTTTTCCGTTTTCTGTTACAGGTAAGCTTTTACACTAAACGGATCATCTACCATTACGATTGCGGTCGATTGTTAACATCTAATGGTGAGTAACGTAACAATGTGACAATGACGCTTTCCTTAACTCCTTGTCCCGTTTCATCCTCCCTTTTTGTGTTGCTGGTCTTCCTTGGCGGCATGGACAGCTCAGTGGTCAGAGCGCACGACTTGTTTTAGTGCGTCTTGTGCGACGTGGGTTCGAATCCTGGCTTCAGCTAACTATTGTGTGATTGCTGGATATTACGGGACAGCGCTTTGAGAAGCTCTCTGAGCTTGTAAGTGCGCTATATAAGAGAAATTTCTTTCTTTCTTTCTTTCTTTATCGCAACGTTCATTCAATGCATCCTCCTCTTTTTACATCCACATACCCCCTCCTCTGCCCATCCCTCTTCCTTCTTCTACTCCTCCTCCTCCTCATCATCATCATCGAACTGTTATTAGTTCATTTTCTACATCATGATCATTTGAACTAGTATAAAAGTTTGAATGGGGGGGGGGGGAGAGAATGCCTCAGACTCACTTTAAGCTGTATTCGGGCGCTATATGCTGTTGTTCTGCGCCTCTAAAGGTCTGGAATTGTGTGGCGGACTAATCTTGCACCTCGTTACGCCTGGGACGACCATGCATGGTGATTGATTTCGGCATTCACTGTGTCACCGGGCCAACAGGTCGATATTGATGGATGACAGATTCATCACGCACAGTCACACACACGCTCACAGACAGATGTGCACGCAGACACCTCCTCCTCCACCCCCCCCCCCCCCCCCAAACACGCGAACGCACAATAACACCACTCTCTCACCAAGCACATATCTTCCCAGCCCCACACACCGCTCTCTCTCTCTCTCTCTCTCTCTCTCTCTCTCTTTCTCGGTCCCCCACTCCCTCTCTCCTCTCCCCTCCCTCAACACACAATAATCGACTCGCTCTGACAGTGTGATGCACTTGGTTGAACTGCGCCTTTAGGCCTGTGATGTTGAGCGGCCTTGTTTGATTGTGGTGGTGATGGTTCCAACACTGCTGGTTATGCTTGAAGCCGCGGCTAGCGGGGGTCTGGTGATGCCTGCTACAACTGCACAAGCAGGCTTAGTTGATACTCTTTGGATACTTAAAACAATAGTTATATTATTTTATTTTAAAAAAAAAAGACAACAACAAAAAACACGATAAAATAACCGTTACAATGCACACTGGCAAACGATGATTTTGAAGTAAATCGGCATCTTTGCCTGCAACAGACTCAGTTGCGCAGTGGATTAATATTAATTTAGATTAATCGCCGGTTTCCTATGCCGAAGTTCGCGGGTTCGATTCTCGTAAGGGGCGAACGTATGTGACTTAGGTACGAGACTATTGAGATCATCGAGGGTTTTCTCCGGGCACTCCGGTTTCCTCCCTCCCTTCAATAATGGTACTGGACGTAGTCAATATAAAATTTCAAAACTAAAAATTCGATTTTCTTTCCGTCTTCTAATAGCGATCTCCCTGCCTTTATAGATTACTAAATGGTTTTTGTACCCTGGCTTGCCAGGGTACACAGGTTGCTGTTTAAAATGTAGACAGAGAGACAACTGTTGTGAGCGAGTTTCATTTGGACGATGATACCTCTCCATATCCCCCTTGATACCTCACCATACCCACCCCCTCTGATGTCTCCCCGTCTCCCCCCCCCCCCCATGATGCCTCACCATACCCCCTTGATACCTCCCGAACCCACTTAATACCTCCCCATACCCCTTTGATACCTTCCGTACCCCCCTTGTAACCTACCTGTACCCTCCTTGATACTTCCCCGTTGATCGTTTCGCAGGTATGGATGAAAGGAATCGACCATCACCATACCCCCTTATATATACCCGTATCCCCGTTATGCCTACCCATGCCCCTTTAAACCTACCCGTAGCACCATTTTACCTACACGTACCACCCCATCCCGATCCTTGGTAATAATAATAATAGTAATAATAATAATAATAATAATAATAATAATAATAATAATAATAATAATAATAATAATAATAATAGTATAATAATAATAATAATAATAATAATAATAATAATAATAATAATAATAATAATAATAATAATAATAATAATATTGAATATAGAATAATACAAATAGAAATCATAAAAAACACCCAGGTTTTAAAAGAAAATTTGATATAAGATATAATAATAATAATAGTAATAATAATAATAATAATAATTTATTATTATTAGTGAATAAATACTACTACTACTACTACTACTACTACTACTACTACTACTACTACTACTACTACTAATAATAATAATAATAATAATAATAATAATAATAAATCAAAGGTAAAAAGCCTAAATTAAAAAGAAAAATATCCATATTGTAGTGTAAAAAAAAAATCGGTCCGCGTGAGGTTTGATCTTGAGTCGTCCTGCACGTTAGGCGAATGTTTTACTAACTAAGCTACCAAGGCTTCCTAGAAAGACCATCAATTTTTTGGTCTATATGGGAAAACATGCTGAAACCTCAATTTGATTTTTAATGGAAGCGCGCGGAATGAGGCTGTTGCAGTTTGTGGACATTTTGTTTATTTATTTATCTCAGAAACGGTTAAATGTTCGGTAAGGAAATGTCGGCTATAACGATTTCGTGGGTTTTGAGCACACAGCAGGCCGATCCGCGGCGCCCAGCACCTGCCCAGATCAGCGTCCATACCGGACAAACTTTTTAGTAGAGGCGAAGAAGGACTTCCGGCTAAGCAATTTATATATATAGATAGTATCAGACAAGAAAGATAGAAGAAACATAACACTGCAAAGAACAGAAGAAACATACTGAAGATATAACAGTGCAAGGTTTGACTTTTTTTTTTTTTTTTTGCAAATGTAAACTTTATTTTATTTAATAGAAGACAAAAAAAAACATTAAAAAATAAAATTGAATAGTAATATTAATAATAATAATAATAATAATAATAATAATAATAATAATAATAATAATAATAATAATAATAATATTATTATTATTATTATTATTATTATTATTATTATTATTATTATTATTATTATTATTATTATTATTATTATTGTTGTTGTTGTTGTTGTTGTTGTTGTTATTATTATTATTATTATTATTATTATTATTATTATTATTATTATTATTATTATTATTATTATCAAAAAATCAACAGTTGTTAAATCCTACTGCATGCACGATCACATGAATTTATTACTATAATGACATTGTTCCTTGTATTCATTAATGAACGTTTACGTCTACAAGCCAAGGGAAATAACATAGTCCTTGTCCTCGGCTTCATTAGTATATATGTATAGAAAGAGTTGCCCGTCTTAT
This sequence comes from Oncomelania hupensis, assembly GCA_036898135.1. Lineage (NCBI taxonomy): Eukaryota > Metazoa > Mollusca > Gastropoda > Littorinimorpha > Pomatiopsidae > Oncomelania > Oncomelania hupensis. Next base: position 13,725,054 of record CM072516.1, read on the forward strand.
TGTTCTACCGTCATTGGAGAAGCTGAAGCAAGTTCGTCATCAACATGACGTCACATTGCTTTATGACGTCGTGAACATTGCATTTGTGCAAAGAATACCCATAGTCTTTGATTTGTCTAAGCGTAGAATTTAAATCTGTAAGTCAGTAATCGTTCACGACCTCTTCGCATAAGCATAATATTCACAATCATGAACTCCGAATTTGGCATGTCACACTTGCGACGTTTTTGTATTGACATTGACACAATTATTGATAAATATCTCCCGAAAGAATGTTTGGTGGACTAACTCGGCGCGTTCAACAAAATTTTACTGTAATTTCTTCAGAAAAATATTTTGGATATGCCTAATAATAACTGCTACAGGACTAACGCTTGGATTTATTAATGCGCAGAACGGTGTGCGAATCAACCTACCTAACTACCTTAATATTTTGGTATTAAAACCTTCCTCAAGACAAATTCAATAATCAGAATAAAACCCATAACATTTTGAAACTATTTAGATTCTATCTCCCCTCAATTTACACCCGTTGGGGTGCCGGGGGTTTCAGCCCGTCCCCTATACGCTTATGTGTCTGGGGACGTTAATCTATATAACTAACTAACTGGAAATTTAGTGCTTTAAATTCCCACTGTCGCTGTCTTTCTCATTTGTTCTTTCTCATTCCTACTCTGTTCTATCAATCTACTATACTATCTTCTTCTTCGCTTAACCAGTCACCTACCTTTTTTCTCGAAAACTCTTCCGGGACAACACTCCTCAATTGTGTGTGTGAGGTCTGTTGGATCAGCTTGGAAATATTGGACACTTTCTACCAAGTGGTCACTGGGGCTTCCTATGATGTTCTTATTTGGCAATGTAGGCATTTTATATGTATGTTTTGTGTTGATATTTTATAATGATGTTTATATTCTATTTTGTTTTTGTAAACGGGGGTTCAATAAATTAGAGTATAGCCTCAGCGTCCCCTGCGTGGGATGTCTTTATTGTAAAGTGACCGGCTGGTGGAGTGCCTTCAGCGTTGCCACTAGAGCTGTTTCGGCAGATCTTTTATGCGGATCAGAGGCGAGTCCTCTTTTAGCGAAGTTGTGGTCTTGATTTTGTGGTCCTGATTCGGCTATACTGGTCCCGATTTGGCTCGGAAGAGTCCGCTGGACCTAAAGCAATAATCATGTAATGTAATGTAATCTCCCTCTATTTGTCTCTCTCTCTCTCTCTCTCTCTCTCTCTCTCTCTCTCTCTCTCTCTCTCTCTCTCTCTCTCTCTCTCTCTCTCTCTCTCTCTCTCTCTCTCTCTCTCTCTTATGAAATAGGCCCAGAGCCAAGTCATTAAAATACACGTGTATAGCTAAAAGTTACGTCAACGGTTAAATGCCTAAACTATGTTTGAATGATCTCCCTCACCCGTCACTTTACTCTTGTGTGTGGTTAGGGGTGGGTTGGCTGTGTGTGCGCGTGTGTGTGTGGGTGCGTGTTAGTGTGTGTGTACGCGTGTGTGCTTTTTGCAGACTGAGTTAACGAGTTACTCAAGAGTGTGTTGTTGAGTCCTAAGTATTTTAAGAGGATACGCTTAAAAATGGTTGTGATATTGAGTTTGCTGTTCATCACAACTTAAGACCAACTTAAAGCCAAAGTGCTGAAGTTTAGGTGTGATTGTCATAACGAGTGGCGTTCCCGACGTTGTCACGCTAACAGTTCCCTTTGATTGTCCTGTTGTCACGCATAATGCTTCCTTTGATTGTCCTGTTGTCACGCATAATGCTTCCTTTGATGGCAGCGACCGTCGTGGCATATTGCGTAATACGTGTATAATAATCTCATTACATTACCTCTACGTCCTCATTAATTTATCCCCCCCCCCTACACACACCACAGTTCCACCCCAGTCCTGTGTTGTCGATAGGGTGGTGATAATGATTGTGCAGATGTCGCCAGTCTGGGGCAACTTTAAAGTACCTGGATCTAAAGGATGATGATGTGTGTGTGTGTGTGCGTGTATGTTTGCGTGTGTGTGCGTGTAAGACAAAATATATTCCTAAGGACCTATATTCCCCCTCCCCCCACCTACCTGTCTCTTCCAGGGTCTGTAATGAACATCTGTGAGGGAACAAAGACCTGGGCAAATACAAGTCTGGTGGAAGAAACGTAGACCTGGGAAAGGAAACAGACCTGGCCGGGGAAACATAGCCATGCCGTCGGGAAATTTTAAAAAAAACAAAACAAACAAACAAACACGCCTGCCTTTAATTAATATTGAACCTTGGCAGTTTCTGATACTCGGTATAGGCCAGAAGGTTCTTGGTTAAAATGCTGCTGGCATCATCACTACAATCGATGATAATTATGTGCTTTTTAAAAGCCGCCACTCACTGGGGTTTTAATCGGCTTGGAGGTCCACCATTGTTCGTGTGTTTGGAGTGCACAAGGTAGCGCTAAGTGGATTAGACCACACAGATTCAAGGACACACTGATTGAGAGAGTGCTTGTAATACCGATACAAAATTTTATTGATATTACCTCCGTCCCTCACCGTCTTTCTTTCTCCGCTGGCGTCGGTTTTGGTTTAGAGTAATAGATTAGATGGAAATGCTAGACAAACATCCACGGCCCCAAACAATCAGTTACTCTGTTTGTCTATTAAATTTCCATCCAGGCACCATCACGGAAGTTCAGCATTTCTAAAACGACCGACATTTAAACCATCCAGTGGATTCAGCCGCAAAACAAAGCGAATAATTGAGCCAGATTTAAATACACTCGATTAGTATGACAAGCTCTCATTATGATAAGAAGCTCTCACTGCACTTCCATACAGGGTGGTGTTTACTTGGCACCATTTGAATAAATCATAGCTTGTAATCGTAATTCAATACTAGTAAAGAGTCTTGACCGGGTCATGTCACCTTAACCGTAAATTCAATGAACGGAATAAACAGTTCAATATTTTAACTTCGACATAGCCCCGAGCTCGTTTGTAGAGTTTGATTAACGGATATCCCCAAACAATTGGAATTATTTTATTGAATAGAGCGCCGAAGTCAGGACTTGAAGTTAGCTAGTTTGATCCTCCAAAAGTCCAACACAACACTGCTGTATAGTCAATGTATCCAACACTGTTGGTTTTACCACCTCAGTCGCTTTTGTTTGAACTGTGTCGGCCACATCTAATTGGACACAAAATTTCATTCACCAATATGAATGTGCATCTCCCTTGGCACATGAAATATTGCAATCTAGTATGCTGTACTAAAAACCTCACCGCCAAACAAACTCTTAAGTGTTCTCAAAGTGCGCGGCACCGAAAAAAAAAAAGTTGAAAGTTGGATTCAGATTATAATCTGTAATTCTATTGTCCCTTTCATATTCTAGCGCACAGCTCCTTGGTAAGAGGCCGTGCTTGGGGCGCTGTATGTAGAATGGCTATACTATGTACGTACCCGTATTTTATATTAATCCTCTCGCTCCATGGCCTTGTACTAGGCAACTGTTGTTTGTAGATTATAGTCACACGACACTTTCGCATATAGGTGACTACTGGACCGATTTATACTGACACCAGCGGGCCAGTTGTTGGTAAAGGGGAAAATAATATGATCACACGTTGACCTATCCGGGATTCGAACCAGCGACCTTTCGCCCATTGAGTGTGCGAAGCGCCTCTTTAGTCTTTGATGATGCAATCTCCAGCCACAGAGCAGCTGCTGCTTCTGTTGTCAAAGTGCCAGACTATATAATCATCCCGTTGACTGTGCTATGGTTTCAGGCAAAGCCTGATTAATAATAATAATAATAATAATAATAATAATAATAATAATAATAATAGTAATAATAATAATGATAATAATAATAATAATAATAATAATAATAATAATAATAATAATAATAATAATAATAATAATAATAATAATAATAATAATAATAATAATGGTGTGGATTCAGTCGATCTGCATATTTGAAAAGTATACAATTAATTTCCGTTCGGACTCTAATAGCGATCTGCCTGCATTTACACCCCATATTTGAGTGCTGAATGTATCTTTGTTGTGTATGTGACTGTTTTTCACAAACGAACGAAAGGTTCAAATCTGAAACAAAAAGTGTTAGCGCAAACCGTTAGCTCCTCGTGTCCAGAAATCGGTCTCAACAATCCTTAAAGGTCTACTTCCACACCTGACTTTTATGTTTGCAAACGGTAAATATGCTGGAGAAAATAAGGCATGCCAAATTTGACGTTCAATCCGTTTCGCTACAGAGTTATTGAGCTCCAAAATTGACATTTTTACCTGGGCTTTCCAAAGCCATTAGCGAAGGATGTGACGTCACAAGGTTACAGCCATGGAGGAGCACGTGACAAGGCACTCATCTTGATTGACCTATTTTTACCAAAATTTAAAGAACTGTTTCCATTTGTAGGCGGTGTTTCCAGTAGTAGTAGTAGTGATGAACATGGAACGGTTTCTGCGCCAAAAGCAACGATAAGGAACCGTTATGCTTCGGAAACAGATGAGGGGGATGATGATGAAGAGCGAGATCTTGAAGAGGGTGACCGAGTGGGAAATTCTTACTGGCCAGCGAATGCATAGGCTGGTACGTGAATGTAACGAAATTGCATAATCCTCTCGGGATTCCCTCCCTCCCCTCCCCTCCCCTTATTTTTAAATTGTAAAAAAAAAATGTTTAGGGGTAGGGTAACTCTTAAGAAATTTATGATTGGGACGATCTATCGGACTTGCCTTTTCCTCAAGTTTTCTGGCCAAAACAGCGAAGGGGCAAATCCGTCGGCCCCCGACGAGAATCGTCTCAGCATGGCTCTATCATAGAATGAAGCCTGTTAATTATAATATTATGCTTTTGAGATCTATGAACTAACTTCCAGTCTAAGCTGCCGAGTTTCCGACCGCGACGCTTCATTTGATGGAGGTCCGAAAATCGAACGTCCTGAAGGTCACTTTTGGAGGGGGGTAGGGTGTGTGTGTGTGTGTGTGATGTTTTTGGCGACCTTGTACAACAGGTTCCTACCTTCTTTCCTGTTGAATCTTTGCACAAGAAGCCTGTACCACACTGCTGTATGATAGGAATAGGACCTTGCAAGGAGGCTCATCTTTAGTTTCATCCCAGCCGCTGACGATTCGGAGTGCACACCTCTACATCTATTATAAGTACTGTTCTGTACCACCACAGATACTACACTCTGTTTCTGAATCTTCGCTCTGAGCCTATTTGACAGTTTTTCTGACAACATTTCATCAATCGGACGGAAGGGCATTAATTATAAAGTTCACAGGATCACTTCCGTAACATTCTCGTCTCTCTCCTGTTTTTGAAAATTCTAGGTGTGTATTTTAGAAAAATTTCATTGAAATGAAGATGATTTGAGTCCTCAAACTGATGCATATATTCTTATTTTCAGCACCTCTACACGTGGATTAAAATGTCGTTTGGTGTGGGAGTAGACCTTTAACTAGAATACACAGCTAGACTAGACGACGTCGTCGTCGTCGTCATCATCATCATCATCATCATCATCGGTGTCGTCGTCATCATCATCGTCGTCGTAGTAGTACTGCAATCCCGAAAAAGCCCGAATCATGGTTTATAGTCATTGTTAAATGAAGATGATTTAAATTAAGTTCTTTTTATTATGTAAGGTCTGCTCGTGTAATACAAGGATTGTAGACGTTCATTCATACTCATATCCCCCTCTCTTCCATTCTACCCCCATCTCCACACTTATCTATACAATAAAAAAACAAGATGATATTTCAATTCAGTCTTTGTCGTCGTCGCCGCCGCCGTCGTCGTCGTCAGAAAACCGATAAGTAAATGATGTTAAGGTAATAATAAACCGAGGCATACCACAGTCATCGTAGGGTGGAAGATTATTTTCACGTCTTTGTTATCCGGAAGCCAGTAAGCTGGGGTCTAGCAATTAACTGCGGGTTTTTTTTTCCAAACCATGGTTTGGTTGGAACAAAGAATCACTCTGGTTTAAAAGAGAAATCCATTTGCCGTAGTGTTCGTGGCCATCGTGCCGGTAGTCAACGACTGTTATGGCCAGCTGATTGCTATGTGGGCTACTTAAGTCGGGTGTGGATGGATTGGGGTGCTATAGAGTTGGGAGGGGGAGTGGGAGAGGGGTTTAAGTTCAGTTGTTTTTATGGCGATGTTACCAGTAGATTCCGAAGTTGTTGTTTGTAGATTATAGTCACACGACACTTTTGCATATAGGTGACTACTGGACCGATTTATACTGACACCAGCGGGCCAGTTGTTGGTAAAGGGGAAAATAATATGATCACACGTTGACCAATCCGGGATTCGAACCAGCGACCTTTCGGTTACTAGCAAGACGCTCTTACCAACTGAGCTACCCGGCCCCACATGATTCCGAATGGCCAGGGGCATGGCTGTATGGTATGGCATAACGACTGGTACGGTCAGGTGATAACTTCAGACCTCCACCGTTCACGTGGCGTGTGGTTGGTGAATGGTGGGAGGGGGGGTGGTTGATGGTTAGGATAGGGGGTTGTGTTCCATTCGGGTGTAGGAACAGGTTTGACGGAGTAAGGATGGGCAGAGATGATCGAGAACAGAGGCTGGTTGTAATCAACTGGATACTCCACTTCTCTCTCTCTCTCTCTCTCTCTCTCTCTCTCTCTCTCTCTCTCTCTCTCTCTCACACACTTTCTCTCTTTCTCTCTCTCTCACTCTCTCTCTTTTTCTCTCTCTCTTTCTGTCTCTCCCTCTCTCTCTTACTCTCTTTCTCTCTCTCTCTAGCTTTCGCTCTCTCTCTCTCTCTCTCTCTCTCTCTCTCTCTCTCTCTCTCTCTCTCTCTCAAGGAAGCAATGGAGGATCCGTGGGCCATAAAGAAGATGGTATCTATCAAGCTGCTCAGTCCTATCCATTCAGTAGGGCATGCTACAGGCCGCTGAGAGTATTCGTAATGATAGAGATGATATTGTTGGTAACGGTAGTACTGCAGCTCTGGAATTCTTGTCATTCATTACATGAGCTTTTGGAGTTGGAAAAGATACAAATAATCAGATCTTACAATTGATACTATTACTACTAATACTACTACTAATAAGGATATTTATAAGGTGCTTTTCTAGTAAGGAACAGTTGAAAGCGCACCCTCACGCATTCACAACCTCATTAAACATTAGTACAATACATATACATTCAGCTAGTACATGGCTGGGAGCAGGCCAAATCAAAGTGGACGGGGGCCAGAGGCAATAATAAGCAATGGAAATAAGCAGTGGAATTCCCTTCCCTCCCATATCCGAAACATACAATCAACACAAGCATTCAAAAAGGCCCTCAAAACCCACCTCTTCAAACTGCATTATTCAGATTGATTTGTATCCCGCTGCCATTCTCTCATCTTTTGTCTATGTCTGATCCGTAAGTGTATACACGGCTGTAAATATTTATACTGTTTTTCTTCCTGGGCCTAACCGGGCATATAAATAGCTGTGAATAGTTTTTTTTTTTTATTTCTGTCTTTTTGGTCATTTGTGCACATAGTTGTAAATAGTCTATTTCGGTATTTTTTGTAATTTATGTACATAGTTGTAAATAGTCTGTACCTTTACTGTTCCGTAGTAAATAGTCTGTACCTTTACTGTTCCGTCTTTGGTGTATTGTAGCAATAGTGATGTTTTATCGAGTGCATGTATTTTTATGTAATGACTATGTAAAGCGTGGTGAGTCTAGTCATAGGCTGGAGTACCCGCTATATAAAAATCCGTTATTATTATTATTATTATTATTATTATTATTATTATTATTATTATTATTATTATTATTATTATTATTATTATTATTATTATTATTATTATTAAAATGATTCCCCACACATGCACACACAAACAGGCATGCACACACACACACACACCACACACACATACACACACACGCACACGCATGCAGAAAAAGGATAGGGCAATATGGAAGAAACAGTTTGAAGACGAAACAGATCAGGTGAAGATTTTAGAGACGAAATGAGCTTTGAGGTTTGCTTTGAAGATGTTGATATTCGGTATGCTGCGGAGACAAAGGGGTTATGCCTTCCAGGCAGTTGGTCCGTCAGAAAAAGATCTAGAACCATCATTCTTAATAACGTATCAGTATTTCCCTTTTCAGTGGTTGAGATAAGAGTGACGATGATTCAGTTCGATATGTTTAATGTTCTGTGTTCACTTCAGTGACTTTAGTTCCTCTCTCTCTTATTCTCACTGTACGTCAGAGTTTGAAGTCAGAATTGAACCTTTGTTACCACAGCATGCACAAAGTCGTACTAGTGAGGTTCTTAGTCTTAAGAAAAGCACTAATAGGTAGATACAAAGACAATGATGAGATAGGCCAGTGAATTATCTACTATACGTCTCCACGATTGAAACAAGTGAGGGATTGTTATGATATGGCGTACTGTCCGGCTCAACCAGCTGCTTATGTCGCTGGCCCCGGAGACCGTGTTTTTACAACGGAAACTAAAAGTTTGCACTCATGATTCGGCAGGTCCTTGTTGCCAAATGATTGCACAAACTAGTTTTCGGATATCAGACTCTTAAATCTTACCAAAAAGGTATTTTGATAACCCAGTGCTTGCTGCCAACTTGCAATTCGGTTCAAATTTCATTCAATTTTATTCAGGTTCTCGCCACTAGGGGCTTTCAACCAAAAAGAAGAAAAAACGATTACAAAACAAAACGAGAAGAAAAAAGAAAATATTTTATATCAACGAAAAAGTATCAACATGAGAGAAACACAAGTTGCGTTCACACTGTTTTATACAACAACATAATTAATTTTCAAACTAATTTACATATACACACACGTCTTAATGACGTTCATCGCCACGGACCTTTGAGCCACCATCGGCTGCTGAGGTGGCGATGATAAGATGTGGTCAATACAAAATGATTTGAGATTTAGTTTCAAATAGTATCCTTAGCGAAACCCATTTCATCTTTGGTCACTGCATACATATAAATCGATAGTGAAAATGATATTACAGTAAAACCTCCGTTTTACGACCTTTAAATTGCTATTAAAACGAGGTCTTAAATTGGAGGGGTTTTAAAAAGGAGGTAGGACATTTTCGAAAAAGACATTTAGAAAATTAATTAAGTAAAATAAATACATGTACAAAAAGTACACATACCATTAAGTATAGGGAACATCTACCATCTTTCAGAAATATAGATTAAACTCTGTCTCACAACCAATACAGTCAATATCTTCCTGTTCCTCATTATTTAAAAAATAAAAAATCAATGTTGGTATGATAGTTGTTTAAAAGTGTATGTAAGTGCTGAGTGTATGTTTGGAGTTATAACTAATTATAAGATAACCCCATTAATATTGTTGTAATTATTTTTATTCAATCGTTGAATAGTTGTTTTGTTTGTTGTTTTTTTTAAAGAAAGCGGCTATTTCTGTTTATTTGCATGTTCTCTTAGTATATCACTTTGAACACCAGACATGGTGTCTGCAAGATCTGACAGGCCCTGCTCAGGGCAAATCTGGTCAGCTCCTTAGCGTATTTCAAGCTGCTTTAATGCATCGTCCGCTGTTAAAAGTTGTAAACGAAACTGTTTTCAAGCGCACAAAATAATAAAGTATTGCTTTGGAATCTGAATTTTTCAGATGCTAGGTCGTAAAATTGAATTATTTGAAGGTCGCAAGTCGCGTTTTAGAGGCAGTCGTTGGTTTGGTTTGGTTTGGTTGGGTAAATTAACGTCCCCGGACACGTTGTGTATAGGGGACAAGAAAATGTTGATAAGTCAATAGGATTTCTTCTTGATAAGAAGTGGGATGAAGATGGAGCGCCTTGTAGCACAACGGCTGCTACGACAAAGGGCATAAAGGGAAGCCAAAAGGGTATGGAGAGGTAGTTCGGCGAGGCCATCGAGGAAGGGAAGGAGCAAAGTGACTGGTATGATGTGGGTATTTATCAGATTATCAGAAAAGTTATGTATTTTAGTATAAAGACAGACCAGGTCTGTCAGGCTATTGCCAATACAGGGTCGGGTCTAAATTATAAAAAAAATTTAAAAGAAAGGTCATTATTTTTAATGTTAAAAGGCCAAGGTGGCTGTGACAAATATGTACAAAATTATTAAATTTAAGATGTATAAATGAGAGATCCAACGGAGGAGAAAAAGTCTATGCGGAATGTACAGTGGCGGTGGACGCCTGTCCTATAGGACTAAGTTCGGCAGAGCTTGTGCCCAAATCTGGGCAAGTTAGATCCTGAATAAGGACTCGCATGGAGCCCAGCGCTTGCTTGGTCAACATGGACCTGAGGCCCATACGCAATGCATACATGACTCGTTTGGAGTGCCTTCTAGGTTGAGTAGCAATGAACTTATAGATAGGTCCGTCCATTCTTTTAACAAATTCTTTGGCCGTCAGACATCGGCCTGCTACGGGGGGAACAACCAAACGGTCCTCAGGAATTTCAAAGTCAGGGGGTGTCTGCGACATCGCGTCCCGCACCGGATCGGGGCTCATAAAAGGTGTCTGAGAATCAGACATACTAGATGTGGGAGACATACACCCAGAGACCAGGCCGCGCACTGTATCCACTAACCCTACCACCGTATGGGTGAGTTTTTCGACCAGACCTTCCAGTCTCGCAAAAGCAACACCGATCTCGGCCCCACCCAGGGGAATAGGTACCGTGGGAGCTGTATGGTTCGTCTTCCCAGATGCCGCGGGATACGACGAATGGGGAGAGGACGACTGATGCTCAACAGTCTCAGCGGACGAGACCGTACGCTCGGATGGGACGGGAGCTTGCAATGTTCCCCAGACCTTGGTCGGTGCCTTCGGCCGCGCAGCGTCCGATGAAAGCTGAGTATGAGCTAGGCACAAGGCCTGAGCTCGAGGCATATAATTGGAGGCCCTGAGGTGGTTAGCCAGAACACGCACCCTCAGGGCAGGACAGTTGCTATTCGAAGTGGCATGCTCGCCCAAACAGTTTAGGCAAGTCCGCTTCTTAGCTTTACAATGCTCTCCTGTGTGTCCAGGACGACCACAGGAGGAGCAAACTTGTGAAGACTTACAATGCTTTTTGGTATGGCCAAACTTTTGACATTGATGACATCGGATCACTGCAGCGACGTACGGGCGCACGGGAAACTCTCTCTGGTTTATCAAGAGGAGAGAAGGAAGCTCCTGTGAGTCAATAGTGACCTTGACCGAGGTAGAGGCCTGCCCATCCGCGCGGTTCAGTCGCTTAAAGCTTCTAACAGCGCAGGAATGGACAAGGCCGTCAGAGTCTAAACTACCTTGACATTTGACCAAAATGTCAGCGTCAGACACAGAGGGCGGAATGCCACAGACAACCCCCTCAACCACCGGGCTCGGGACAGAGCACACGACTGCAACGGACCCCAGACTTTTCTCGGTCATAAGTCTCCTCTGTTGAACTAGGGAAGTACAACCTACAAGAAAACCATCGCCGAGCGGACGGACACGCTCGACAGAGCCAATCGAGGACCGCAAAATTTCGGTAAACCGCCAAGAGAGATCTCTTAGCTTATCTGAGCCAGCCGGGCCGGCTGGTCTGACCACCACAGGAAATCTGCAGATCCCTAGATTAGGTAGTGGCGGTGGAACAAAAGGTTCACCCACACATTTTTTCGGTTTTCGCCTACCCGAGACTGCGGTCCAAGCTTGGGGAACACCCTCCATAGGCTCAGCCACACTGGGCTGCAAATCAGAAGTCGAGGGAACATTTGCAACAAGTGGCGGTCCCGACACTTCCGAATCTGTATCCAGGACCAGGCCTGGCACACGATTCTCAACTTCGGAACAATCATCGGAGGAAGAGGAAGTTTCGGACAACGTTTCCCACTGTCGTTTCCTAGACGGAGTAGACAGCTCGTTTACTTGCAATGTGACCGAATCCACTGCAGGTGCTGGATTTACAAGTGGCTCAACGAAGGCCTCACTGATGGTTTCTAAGCGCGCCTTGACCAACGGGGAATGGGTCCTACCGGAACGCTTTTTTCCCATTTCTTACTCCGCGGATCTCTCAAAAAAAAAAAAAAAAAAAAAAAAAAAAAAGACCCGAACGATAAAACCTAATCAGGACCGTTAAAATTTAATTTCACAATAAAAGCAAGTTATGTGATCATAGGGATAACAATGGACCAGGGCCTATAAAAACGCCACTGAGGCTTACAAAAATTTATTAAGAATATAGCAAGTCCAGGACTTGCTAAGCATTAAAAGGTTACTAAAACTCTTAGAAAGAGACACGGTCTCAGACAATTAGTAGGGGATATAATTACCAATAATACGGGGCTGGGTCCTAGCGAGGAAGAAGCAAGTCTGTGGCCGACCGGAAGGTGCGCCACTCTGTAATACAGTTGGCGGCAACGGGTTAGGTGCTCCCGAGCGCTGTCCAGCTAGTAAGGGTTCGGCCGAAGTCAGCAAAGCATAACTTGAATGCCGAGGGTACGCACGCAGCCTGGAAAAGTAGATTCTCCTCGTAAAAACAGGGATCCAGTCCTCTCTATGTCTGAAATATGACCGTTCTCAACAAAACGTCACCTTCGTATGAGGCAGTCGTTATGTTATGTTATGTTTATCAGTTTATAGTCCCCTCTCTTCCCCTTTACCAACAACTGGCCCGCTGGTGTCAGTATAAATCGGTCCAGTAGTCACCTATATGCGAAAGTGTCGTGTGACTATAATCTACAAACAACAACAGAGGCAGTCGTTTAAGAGAGGCTGTTTATATAGTACAAGGCATCGGTGAATTTCTTTTCCGGTCGTATGTTGGAGGAAGTCGTTTAAGAGACGGTCTCAAAACGGAGGTTTTACTGTATTATCTGTTTGTATTGAAAAGTGGTGTTGTATTTCAAGGACATTAGAAAATAATAACCGGTGAAGTCCCAATCGGGCTTTTTTCTTTTTCGCTAGATTGATAGATAGATACACACCAACCCGCCCCATTCTCTCAATGGAACCTATCTGTCATTCTTGTGTCTTTGGAAATGAAATCAGTATCATTATTACATTACTAGTCAAATCTCTCGAGAACAGATACAATTACAATACTAAAGGCAGAGGGAATAGTTCATCTCCTTTGAAACGGCCTGTCGAATATAGCTACCTTTCCTGACGTTCATTCTAGACAACCTTTCGTTGTACACTACCGGCAAATAAAAACGTATACTCTAGGGATTTGGGCGAAGGTCGAAAATTTGATGAATTTAAAAGCTGCGCCATCTGCTCAAAATAAATTTGAGAGGAAAACGGGTTTCAGATTTTGATTTTAAAAAAGCCCTCTCTAGGCCGCCAGAATAACAAAATGCTGTTTAAATACCGAGATCGACAGTTCTTTAAGGCAGGGGGGTCCGACACTTTTGTTTACAACTAATGAGGTCCAAAAAATGAACGTTTTGTACCTGTCTTAAAATTAAAAATGCTTTAAAACATGTTAATATGGGTTTAATTCGCAGTCCAGGGATCTGGTATATCATAGGTTTTCTGTGCGATCACTGGACGAGAACTCCTACTTCTCAACCTATCCATAGGCTTAAGAAATGCTCAAAGCAGAACGAATGTTGCTTATTTACTACACCTTTTTGGGGGGAATCGAATGCTTAATCGGTTTCACTTATTATCTGCATGTAATTTTTAGACAGTCCTCAAAAGCAACTTCTCTATTTGAAATGCAATCATTTTTGTGGAAATATTTTAATACTTTAGGTTCCTAGAGCGCGGTGGCTGTAGAGTGGGGGTCGGGAAAAAGATGTGAAATGTGCATTTGTTTTATAGCTGACAATAACTCGAAATTGAATATGCGATATCTCACAGAAAACCTATCATATACTTTATGTATCTGGACAGCGATTTGAACCCACTTTACCATGCTTTAAAGCATTGAAATTTTCAAACCGCAAAAAGTGAATTGCATTTTTTCTGGACCCCAAGAATTGTAAACAAAAGTTTGTGACCCAGGCCTTAAAAAAACCGTCGTTCTCACTACTTAAAAAAACAAACACATTTATCATTACTATGGTTATACCGGCGGCCTATAGAGCACCTTTTCCTATCAGGGTCTGAAACCCGTTTTCCTCTCAAAATTATTTTTAGCGTTTGTCGCAAAATGTTAAATTCGTCAAATTTTCTACCTTCTCCGAAATCCCTAAAATTTAAGTTTTTATTTGCCGGTAGTGTATAGTGAAAGGTTGTCGAACCTCATTTGAGTCTAGGGTCTCCGACGATGGAGACCACCCAGTCTTTCAGTGCGCTCAGTGCTAGGAATGTGAGGACTGTTCTGAGATAAACTGTAAGGCTAGGCTTTAGTCTTCTGTTGGTGGAGCATTGTGTGTTGTGAGCTGAGGGCGGCTTGTCTGAAGTTGTAAAACAGCTCATAGTCTCAATTCCCAAAGCATCTACTCCTCAGCCGTTTATTCTGATCAGTCTCATAAACATCCTGGTAAAAAGGCTCCATAGCTGATCGTCTCACAGGCAAACTTGGCTCTCCCTAGCTTAAACTGAAAAGCGTGTTTTAAAACTGGCTCGCCTTAGGTTGAAAATGCGTGTTGTTCTTCGTTGAGAAAGCACTGGTAACTGAGAAGAGTAAGGACCATCGTTTGTAGAACAAAAATTCTACCCGCTGCTGGCCAGTAGTACCAGGGTCCCTTAGGTTTTTCTCGTAGTCTCGGAGGAAACTGAGATTTCACGGTACGCGGATTAGTTTTAGTTCCCATCACGCTTTGCAGGGTTTAATAGTCTCTCCTCCTTCACGTACTGTTTAACGCTTTGTTAGAAGTATCCTTCCGCGTCTGCACGTTTCTAGCCAACTGGAGCCATTGAACAATCAGTTCTGTGAGAAATATTCTTCTGTGTCTTCAAGCAGCTGAATCCACGCATTCGCCATCATCGTCACCGTCGTCGTCGTCATCATCATCATTATCTTCATCATCATCATCATCATCATCATCATCATCATCATCATCATCATCAACATCATCATCATCATCATCATCATCATCATCATCATCATCATCGTAGCTTGGAATGGCCGAGCCTTACAGCTTACGTTTGCGAGAGGTACTATTCGAGACTCAGCTACGTTGTGTGATTCTGAAATAGTCGTTACTGAGTATGCCTAGGTTACCGTATGGTGCCTAGTTTCTGAATGGTATAATCTACATCTCTTTTAGTAACTAGAGTGGACGGAATTAACAAATGAATTTGTCTAAATGTGATACCGGGTTGTCAGTTGTTTTGGTTTAGTTTTATTGTTAAATTATTATTACTATTACCAGCTATTACTAATTTCGGGCTCTGCCGATGGGATCTTGTTTTATTATTATTTTGTGTATATATGTGTTTAGGTTTAAGTCATAGTTTCCGTTTTAGTATAGAAAAGTTAAAAGTAACCCTTCAATCTATGAGCGTGGGATTGCGGGTGTGAATATCATTCTGTACTGTGAGTGTAAAAGCGTGAATGTGCGTGGATGTGTACGCTGTGGATAAACTCACGTATTTAGAGTTTAACATTTTATTGGAAATGAGTAAATTGATTTTTTTTTAAAAGTCTGACGTTAACAAAATTGAAATCCAAATTACTAAACATGTAACGGATCGCCGTTAATAGTTGCTTTGTAAATTACTACAGTTGATTGTCCTTAGACTCCTATCCTATATCCTATCCTATCCCGTAACTAGAAAGTCGTTGAGGCACCACAGTTGATCGTTTAACCAATGCATTTTCTCTGTCATCAGCAACCCTCATGTCTTCGCTCAGTGTCGAGCCAGTCCATTCTCGGATGTTGTCCTCCCACCTCTTTTTCTGTCTTGCTCCTCTCCTGCCTCCTTGCACCGTACCTTGCATGCACGAGGGTCTTTGCAAGGCCTGATGCTTTAGTGACGTGGCCATGCTTCGGAGTTTCCGTTTCTTCACCACTGTGAGCATGTCATCGTGTTGTTCAATGGCTTGTGTGATGGTCTGTCGGAGTTCTTCGTTGGTGATGTGCTGGCATAGGAAATGCCCAGACGTCTTCTGTAGCACCTCATCTCCATTTTTGTATTCTTCGTTGTAGGTCTGCTGTGAGGGTCCATGTTTCGCAAGCGTATAGGAAGATGGAGATGACAAGGAAGCGCAGCAGCCTTATCTAGGAATGTAGACTGATGGTCCTGTCTTTCCAAATGGGCTTCAACCTTGTGAGGGCAGCAGTTGTTTGTGCGATCCTGGAGAGGACTTCCTGTCGGGACCCATTGTCTGATACAATGGCTTCTAAATATCTGAAGTCCTTAGACTGTTTGCAGTTAAAAATTTGTGTAGTCCAGAAATGGTCATGCTGTATTATCTATTACCAAGCGGCAGTGTAGAAAAGGTCGGCACGGCACGGCACTGACAAGAAGTCGTGGCTAGGGCAACGTCCATCAGAGCACAGACAATCAGAATCCTTTGAGGCCCACATTTCCACCAGTAGGCCTAGCATGTATACTCAAAGACTGTATTAATGCACACTGTCTTTGGAACTTCACATCTCTGATGCTCTGTATGCATCCTTCAGTAGACGTGATTGCCTATTTTTGGTCCTCTAATAGAGCAATTTGGACCCCAGCAGCAACACCATTGTCGGCCCTGATGTACCTACTACCTCACATGTGCAGTAACTAAACTATGGGGAGGGACGGGCTTTGGGTAATTACGGTTCAGTAGCTACTTGCTATTAAGAGCCTGAAGGTGGGATTGCTAGATGATGAACACAACGACGATGACGACGACGATGGTGATGATGATGATAAGGAGGATATGGATGACGATAATGATGAGGTTGGAGTGGTCATTACTGCATCCATACCTCACTCAGTAACTAGACACACCATGGAAGAAAAATTGTATTGCGAGAGACTGTCTCTTGGCATTTACACTACATGATTTAAGTTTTAGGAGCCACAATTGGAATAGCTAGATGAAGATGATGATGATGATGATGATGACGATGAAGAAGAGGATGACGATGAAGAAGAGGATGACGATGAAGAAGAGGATGATGATGATGATGATGATGATGATGATGATGATGATGATGATGATGATGATGATGATGACGACGATGAAGAATAAGTGGTCGTTGATGTACCTAAATCACACGAGCAGTAACTGTGTTACAGCCTGACCTAATGCACAGTACTTAGTCAGTATTATGAGCCACGAAATTGGATTGGGGGATAATTATGAAGATAATGGATGATGATTTTGTGATGGTTGTAATGAAGTTGATAACAGTGATGATGATGACGACGATAATGATAATGTTAACTACAATGACAATTGTGTTGCAACTAATGATGATGGCAGAACGACTACGACTACCATCGCATCGTCCACGACCATCGTAACTACGGTGATGATAAAACCAGTCTGTATACAGAAGTTGAGGAGAAAGGGCTAAGATACAGTCTCCTCTCTGAAAATCCTTATCGGGAAGAGAGGGGACTATAAACTGATACAACAACAACAATGGAGTTATTTTCAAACAAATATAGTGCGATAAATGCGCCAGAGCCAGCATTATCGAAGTCTGACTCAGTAACAGACTTGTTCGTTTCCGCGGTCACGATAATCAGTAGCTCGGGGACCGTGGGGAGGGGGCGGAGTGGCCTTAGAGGGGGAGGGGGAGGGCGAGGTTGAGAGAGACAGGGGAGGAAAAGATGGGTGAGGAGAGAGACAGATAGACGGACAGAAACCCGATACATAGAGATTTCGGGTAGAGAATCTACAGGCAGAGGAAAGAGACCCGAAACATAAAGATCTACAGGCAGAGACAGAGACCCGAAACATAGAGAGAGAGAGATCTTATGGAGTCGTTTGCACGACACGGAGTATCATCATCTTTCAAGTATGCGTTTTACTGTTATCTTCCATATTCCTGGTTTCAAATGTTGCTATTTATCCTCGTCTTATTCCTCTTTTTACTGCTTTTTCTACCCCTCTTCCTCTTCACCTGTCACAGCTTGGCGCATTGCCGTCTTTTACGGTGTTTTTCGTTTGAAGAATCGATGTCTTCCGTAGTGTTTTCGTGTGGGTTGTCTTCCATTGCGTTTTAGGTTTAGCATTGATTATGATTACTTATTGCCATATTTATACTGCCACAGTCTTGCAGAAAGTCTCACGAATATTTAGGCAATGAGATGACCACAAGGCACAACAACGATAACAGCAGCAGCAACAACAACAACATCAACAACAACAACAACAACAGGAAGAGACCTATGCTACGTTTTAGCATTTTGCCAACTTTGGTCGTTTTACCTTAATTAGTATGATGCTATTTTTTATCCAACATCCGAGGTATGAACTCAGTCATGGCACTCACTGCAATATTTAGACCGCCGCCTAAACTACAGTTTACGGCTTAAACTGTTGCTCGGTGCTCTTAAAGTGTGTTCAGGTGTTGCTATCAACATTCCTATTTCTGGAGGAGGGGGACAGTGGGTTAATTCATTCAGCGTAGTGGAGCCCAATTCACACGTTCAGTTCTGAATTGGGTGTTCTGAATTGGGTGTACGCTCCAGCGGGCTCAACTCCGCTGAATGAACGCTACGGTATATAGCGCAAATGCACTACCCGATGGCATCTTTATTATATCTCTTAAGCACACCTCCCTGTCACCTTCGTGATACGGACAGGCTAATATCAAAAGCAGCTAATGCATCACAGACAGCAGCTAGCAGCACACAACTTCACCACTATGGCTGTCGTGGTCCGTACAAATATGTCAGTACCAGTTGAAGAAGAAGAAGAAGAAGAAGAAGAAGAAGAAGAAGAAGAAGAAGAAGAAGAAGAAGATGAAGAAGATGATGATGATGATGATGATGATGATGATGATGATGATGATGATGATGATGATGATGATGATGATGATGATGGAGAAGGAGGAGGAGGAGGAGGAGAAGAAGAAGAAGAAGAAGAAGAAGAAGAAGAAGAAGAAGAAGAAGAAGAAGAAGAAGAAGAAGAAGAAGAAGAAGAAGAAGAAGAAACAACAACAACAACAACAATAAGAACAACAACAACCTTCTTTCATACTTTCCAAAACTTTACAACAGTCGATTAATATGAGTAAAGAATATTTATTTACAACGTCAAACAATTACAGGATTTTGGTGTGTTTGAAACGTTGCTGCTGATTCTAAGTTTGCTTTGTCTTCACAGTCAGAGAAGTTCAAAACTGATTTTTTATTGGTCGGCATCAGTTTGTTCTGCATCCTTTTCTAGTGACTCACGGCGCAAGTCTTTTAAAATTAAAAACAGTGTGCGCAACCCAGGAAATGCGTCACAGTCACCACACAAATTCTCATTAGGAGCATAACGGCGATTTCTTGGAAATAATTTTGTTAAGGGTGAAGGGTAGGGAGGGGGAGGTGTATGAGACATGAGGGAGAAGTACAGGTGATTTTGTGCTTTTGCAGTTTCTATAGGTTCATTCTCCAATTTAATGAAACAAAACAAAGGTACATAACATTATTTTCAGGGCAGCGATGCAGTTGTTGCTAACGTGTTCTGCAGTTTTGAAAACTGAGGTAGTGGCTGGTTCCACAACATTTGGACATAAAATAATAAGGATGTATGTCCATAGTTATGAAGGTAAAATGCGGGGTGCATCAGCAATTCGAGGCAATTCTCACATATATTATGTGAACTGCAAATTATTGTGAATATTGGTCGAATGCTATTGTTTTGCATGTTAAACTAAAAATATAAATGTTAGTAATGGTATTATTTTAAAAAAGAAAACAAAAGAATTATGATTGTTATGCTAATGTTTTTGTATCCCCAACACCCCAAAAGGGGCAAGTAATGGAGTATTTTCAGACAGGCCTATCGATACGGTACCGCCGTATTTACTAAGGAAAATCAATAAAATAAACAGAACGTTCCGAAAATATGGATTGTATTCGTCTGTTGTGGTCAGGAAATTTCCCTCCAAAACTAAAAACGAAAGTCCCTGATTTTGCACGTTAGTCAGAGCACACAGACAGCACATTTCCCTCCCGGCTTGCCGAGGAGTAGTTCCCCACCTCTTTGGAGGCTAATCCGAGTTAGTGCGCCTGCGCGTTCTTATTCAGAATGGATGCGCATGTGTAAAGCGGCTTCTCCGAACTTCCAGAGTAGGCCTACTAGTGCGAAGGGTGACGGCTTAGGCTACATAACTAAACGGCATGTGTCTGTGGAAGAAGAGAAAGCGACAGAGAATGAACACCTTCAAAAAGTGATTTAGAAAAACAAGCAATGGATTCAAAAGTTTAAACAAGAGTACACAGAAAAATGGCCACATCTTGTGGTGGATAACAAAAGAGGACACCTTGTGAAGCCCTACCATTTGCCAAATCAAGGCCAGGAGATATTTTTCGAGGGCGTATTGTTCTGCAGTTCCGAAAACACATCAGTGTGGGGTGACTGATTCGACTGATTTGTTCGAGAGTAAATTAAATTTTAAAATTGCCAAGTTATTCCACGCCTGTTCTAGAGTTTTGAAAGTACGGGTAATGCAGTATTTGCGATTATATTCTCAGTAGCCAGCCGCAGATGTTCGTAATGGCAATGGCATGTTCGGCATTTGCCGTAGGGCATGTAATAAATAGTCTCTTTTACAGTTTCATTCACGACTTGTTTAGGATTTCACACAGCGAACGTGAAGCTAGTTAGCTTACAGTGTTCTTGCCTTTTAGTAGTTAATTACCGTCCCATACCCTTTTTGAATGAGTGGGTGACTCACGGTAATTGATGTGACGTGCTCAA
>CM072516.1:13746343-13753843 GCA_036898135.1 Oncomelania hupensis
CCCAGAACATTCACGCTTTTGAAAAATTATCGGTACGTGTGCGTCTGGAAATACACTTGGATGGCTTGCCATCTTGGTTTTTATTTCATCCTCCCGTTGTTTTTTTTTGTTTTTGTTTGTTTGTTTTATTATTTAAATCGGCCGTTTTAATCTTGCTGTAATTTTCTATTTTAAAAAAAAATTCTCGTTCACTAGAAGTGCAATCAGCAAAGAATTGCATGCACCACAATGCATCTCCTATCACATTTAAGGTTTCTGAACACCGTTTATTCAGGCGATGAGAGCAAAATGCTGCGGCTTACTTTGAGCGTTCTTCTTTTCAATCAACAGTTTTCTTCTCTTCCCTTGGACTTATGAGACTTGAGGGACAATTGAAGCGTTTTGATGTTGCTGTTGTTTTGTTGCTTTTTGTTGTTATTGTTGTTGCATTAGGTCAACAGCTGTGCATTCCTCTTTCCTTTGATTGAACTAATAAATGAGCAAGAAATGTTATAGTTCATGTACAAGCTCAACTACAACAACAGCAACAGCAACAAAACAACAGACCTTCTCAAGCGATGGCTAAAGTCAGGTTTTGAAGCCAATCTACCCTGTACACATACTTATTGCTCTGTGTATTGACCGGATTCCATATTTATTTTATAGCTTGAATGGTGATAGATTCGCTAATGAGACATTGTGGCAACACGTGGGGAATTGGAACACTGAATGGACCCTATACTTGAACACTGAATGGACCCTATAAACAATGACTAACTAAATTGGAAAACTGAATGGACTCTATAAACAATGGCTATTTAAATGGGAACACTGAATGGACTTTATAAGCAATGACTAACAATCTAATTTGGACCACTGAATGGACCCTATAAACAATGACTAACTATCTAAATTGGACCACTGAATAATCATTGCCGACAGTTGACCTCTTCTTAAGAAAATAATCTCCTTGCCAATGACGGGCATCAAATAAGAGGTTTATTGAAGGATGCACTGTAGCCACACTCCAGCACTGTTTACTGCTTTCCACAGTTACCAGTGTGGTGTGGTGGTTGCTGGAATGGTGATCTGCCTAAAATAGTGGCCACACTTGGCTTACGTTTTACGGCTTATGCTTTGGGTTATGAGATTTTTCACTGACCGGAATTTTGAGGGATGGCCATACCTTATGAGTTTAGTGGCCACATTTGGCCAACGTTTTTCATATTGAGCATTGGGTCGGACGTAGTGGCGCCATGTTTATCACAGCCCGGTTGGAATTTATGAACTTGTGTAGCTGTGTAATTTCACTACAACAAGGCATTTTATCATGACGATGTAATTAATGTACTCTTTAACGATTTGACTATACTATGACACAACTTTACTAAAATCAACCCGCAACAAGTGAATTTAACTGCCTTTAGCTCGCCAAGTCGTATGTAGCAGACAACAGGTGTTGCGTGTAATCATGCGTGTGGGAGGAGTGGTCCTCTAAACGCGTGACGTCACACCCTCGCTTCTGAATGGTCTTTGTAATCCCAGCTTACGTATTTGTGCAGAAGAAATCAAACATGCCCTATCCTTGTGAAATGTTACGTTAGTCAGTACGCAAGGAAATACATAAGGAATTCATAAGCGTAACACAAGTATGGCCGGGCCTAAAGCGGTCATTTGAAGTACAGTATTTTGTCAATGTGTGTGCAATCATAAACAATCGACTTTACCAAAAGGAGCGAAAAGGCACACTGGGACAGCTTGCGTCACTGCTTTTGAAATGCAATGTGTGTGGAGATGAAGCGGAGCAGGAGCTGCTCATCTGTTTGTGCCGCGTGCAGAGCGCACTACCCCCCCCCCCCCCCTTTCTTTTCTTCCTCCCACCCCCTCTCATCTACTGTTTTAAAGGAAAAGTGAAGCTAATTTTAGTTCAGCCCCTGGACTAACAACATCATTTCTTGGTGATGCTTTCACGACATGTTATATGTCCGGCCTGGTTGTTTGACTGTTTTTCGCTGCCTGTTGCATGCAGATTGCTTCCCTTGTTGTGCAAACAGTGCAGGCGCTTCCTTAACGGACCGCTGAGCACTGGAACTGACAATGGGTGGCGTGTTTGTTAAGATGCCGCTGATGCTCTATGTTCTGCCCGTGTCCAGAAACTAATTCCTGCTGTTTTGCTGTCTGCAAAGATAAAGACTGTAAAAGTGCTTCTCTGTGTACTTTATGGCCGAGCGAGTAAAAGACACGATGATTTAAATTTGTTAGCGGGTATGTGTTTGTATGTGTATGTGTATGTATGTATATATGTATGTATGTATGTATGTATGTATGTATGTATGTATGTATGTATGTATGTATGAACTGCCGACAGGGATCCAGTATGCATAGTAGTGTTTGCAGAAGTTAAAAAAATGTATCGACTGTGTCCCAAAGGCACACTTGCTACATGATCAATCTCTATAAAATGCCATGGAACACTGAGCATTTGCATTCATAAGGCAAACTCTGCGATTTTGTCGATCAGAGTTGACGGCAAACGTCTAGCTGGCGTACTGTTGTTTTTGTGATTGGCTAAAGTATGAACTTTCAAAATTTCTGGTGCAAAATGCTGTCATGCTATTTGTGGAGAGAGAGAGAGAGAGAGAGAGAGAGAGAGAGAGAGAGAGAGAGACAGACAGACAGACAGACAGACAGACAGACAGACAGACAGGCAGAGACAGACAGAGAGAGAGACAGACAGACTGAGGAGAGGGAGGAGGGTGTCACAATAAGCTATTTAGACCCTGCACTAATTCTTCACGCCTCAAATAGTTCAGCCTGCTGTAGCCATGTAGTACATTAAAGTCGTTGCCTAGTAGACGACAGAAGTCAGGACTGTGCTACGCATGTGTAGGCTATATTCTCGCTAGGGTAGGCAGTGACCTCATCCTGCTGACGTATAGCCACCACCCTCCGCTAGGGGCGCTCAGATCTCACGAGATTTTCGCGGGCTTAGGCTGACCACAGGGTTTAGGTGGTCATTCTGTGCCTAACTCTTACACGAGAAGGAGAAACGCTCTGAAAGATCTCTCTAGCAGAAAGACTAAGCAGGTGACGGATGAAATTCATTCGTCGCAGTATAGCCACAGCCTCACATTGTCGGAAAGGTAAATGATCAATCTTTTGTTTCATCGCGATTTATTGATAATATTGTTGTATTATGCTTGTGAAGCCTTGCCATGTTTTATCATTGTGAATGTTAGTCAAACTTTGCTTGCCCACGTGGCTGACACGCGACCGGTTTCGACACCATGAAGTATCCCCTACGGACCCACTGCTGTTTCTCCTATGTGTATTATTGCAGACCAGTGACTGTACCCGAGAATGTGTATCTTGTTAATTACTTCTCCATGTGTTTAGTTTAGCCGCGATGTATGTATATTTATAGGGATTATGTTGGAGATTCCAGTGGACCACGAACTTAGAAGAATGTTCGTCCCTTGTTTGTATAAGTGGAAGCTATCACTGACGGCTGTTTCTGCCATCAGTGAGACGGTCTGCACACCATTAGTATACATGGCGTTGCAGAAACTCGTGTTATGTTTTGCAAGCGAGCAGGTTTGTTGGTCCGATGCAGGGAATAGACCACTAAGAGTCAACCTTGACAGTCGGCACTGAGCTCCGATCGCCCAATAGTCAACTCCAAAGGAGGAGACACCATCACCACACCTCAACAAATCAGCTAAGTGCAAGAAGAAACGCACTAACACTGATCAAGAAGGACTGTGCGGTAGTCCACTCTCCTGAAACCAACATTAAGCCAACCAGAACAAATAGCCCAATGATGAGACAGTAGCTAATATCAAGAACAGTAGCCGCATATATACCCACCAAGGAGCGAACTATTCGAAGTGAATTTGGACATTTCAGTTAACAGAGTGTTTAGAGAATTATGTATAGAGTAGAGGAAATAAATTTGTGATATTTACTGTTAACAAGTGGCTGGACTACCTATGTTTCATAGCCGTGTGAGAGCTAGTGTGGCAGTGATCTTTTACTATTTTTCTCTCTATCTCTATAACCCTATCCGCACACAGACCAGGCTAAACATATAAATGTATTAAGATTAGTCACAGGGTGACTATACTAGCCGATCCCCGCAGACAAAGACGAGTGGGTAATAGCATTCCATTGTGCAGAGCCCAGCAACAATGGACCCACCGTCACAGAGGGGAGTAAGGGAGTATGTAGGTACTTGCGTGCCTGAGTGTATCCTTGTGTGCCTACGTGCCTGTAAGCGAGCGTGCGTGATTTTACATGGGGTCGTTGCCCTTTTCTAATAATAATAATAATAATAATAATAATAATAATAACAATAATAATAATAATAATAATAATAATATTAATAATAATAATAATAATAATAATAATAATTATTATTATTATTATTATTATTATTATTATTATTATTATTATTATTATTATTATTAATATTATTATTATTATTATTATTAATATTTATTTATTTATTTATTTGTTTGTTTTTTAAAGCGCGAAACCAAATTTACAATCTGCTATAAGTGCTCGCACACTCACACAGGCACACACCCACACACACATTCGCA
Organism: Oncomelania hupensis; assembly: GCA_036898135.1. NCBI lineage: Eukaryota > Metazoa > Mollusca > Gastropoda > Littorinimorpha > Pomatiopsidae > Oncomelania > Oncomelania hupensis. Next base: position 13,750,924 of record CM072516.1, read on the forward strand.
AGGATAAATATTTAAACAATATTAAATCATCATGAGATAAAAACACGTTAAACATAATAACAGATAATTACGAACATCCCATCTAAGTATAAAAAAGCTTGTATAAAATCCATACACACACACACATCACATAAACAAAGACACCGACATTGAGAGTGCATAACGAAGCAAAGATACAAATATTTTAAAGTAAAAAGCACTACACAGTGACAGAAAATAGTATACATTATATGTCAGTAGTAAAAATGCAATCAGTATTCAAAACCATAAATAATTTTTTTTTTTATTGAGCTATAAATAAAATTAAAAAAAATAAAAATTTATTATAAGAATTAATGAGCGCGGAGTTTAATATGTACACGCAGACCGGAAGACCAGCTAAATAAATGAACAACAAACATTCACGTGTCCACGTCAGTTTAAAAACACCGCACGTAGAGAGCATTAACAGGAAAATGATGGCTGACTTGTCCATTATTGCAACATAGCTGCCAGTCAAACATTTTTTGTTTTAGTTGCCAACTCACTTGAAAATGTTTCAAGTATTTGACGCTCTAGGATTGTTTACTGGACTCTTAATAATAAACGGATGCTATACTTTGTTAAAGTAGCGTACATATCTGCCAAAGGAATTACTCGAGGCGCTAGCTGAAATCAAAGACCTTGATATATAAAGACATGCCATGAGGCCCACTTCCGGGAGTTCGCTACTTTCGATATTAGAGAAGCAACACCTAGCGAAATAACTGTCGTCACTTGGGAAAATGCCGCGCGCTAAGAAGAAAGTACGACAAGGTGGCACACATTGTGGGGTGGTGCTCATAGAAAAACAAACACACACACACACACACACACCTACACAAAAAAAAAAGAAAAAAAAAAGAACTGCTCAGGTCTTGATGTCTCATGCCAGTAATCTTTGAGAGCAGATTTGCGATACTTGACAAGCTGTTTCCATCAGATACAGACAAACTTCGAAACCAGCAAATAAAAGAAAATGTCTATAAATGACTGATAAAATCGACTAAGTATATCTGAGCTAACAGAAAAACTATTGAGATGGCGGAGAAGATGCACTCTCTCTGTCCACGTTTTACAGGACAGTCTGTGTTTACAATACATTTCAGTTTGTTATAAAATATAGTACCCAAAGAGTTAAAACTCTAGAATTTCTACAGGCTCATTTAAACATTTATAGCAAGTAAAGATAATATACCAGATAAAATAATATGATAGCAGGGGCATGCTGAACTTATCAAAGTAGGAAAGTAGAATGCAAACTTACTTCTTTTGTTTATCAGCATGAAATCAGCTTGACTGTTTTAAAGTAGTATATATTTTAATATAAAAAACTACTTTTATTTATTTTTTGTGTTTATTTTTTTTAATCACGCAAAACAAAGAAAACAGTGAAATAAAAGAGCTTTTGCATCGACTGTAGACCTTGCCGACACAGTTGTTTAATTGAACGCGTATTACCTCCCTTGACATAGAAACAGGACTACCGCTAGGATCGCTGTTTTACATGTAAACTCTGTTGAAGTAGGCCTCATGGCATGTCTTTATATATCATGGTCTTTGCTGAACTCAAGACAAAACTAGGCCTTCCTAGATGTCTGCGCACACTGTCTGCAAGTCTGTGCATAGTGTAATACTTGCGATCATCACCGTGGTTATTGGCGGGTTTTTGTTAATGGTGTAGTCTCAGAGAGAGAGAAAGAGAGAGAGAGAGAGAGAGAAAGAGAGAGAGAGAGAGAGAGCGGTTTGCAGTTAGAGGTGTGTGTGTGTGTGTGCGTGCGTGTGTGTGTGTGTTTCAAGCGCATGAACCAGATTTTAAAATTCGATAAGCCTGGGAATAATTTTTGAATTATTCAACGTTTTGTGAATACAATCTTGTTGGGAGAATCTGCGACAGATATCAAATGGTCATTTTTCAAATTGACGCTGTGTCATCTATCAAATCAGTCACATCTAAAGAACGTTCCTAGCGATGCTATTGATTTCCTTCCGACGGCGAACACACCCACATCCACCGCGTCCACGCGCACACATGCACGAGCACACGCATACACCACACACACATACATCTCTCTCTCACTCTCTCTTTCACACACTCACACACTGATACGCGTACACCAAATAAGGAATCTTTCTCTACTCTCTCTATTTCTCCCTCTCTGTCTCTCTCTCTGTACGTCTGTCTGTCTCTGCCTCTCTCTCTCTCACACACACATACACACACACCCCACATACACACACTAACAGGCACTGCGAGAGAGATTCTATCAAATATCCCATTAGTCAGTCGTGTTAAGCAGATCAGCATTGGGCGTCATAATCGTCTGTGGGAATATCGTATGCAAAAGAATTTTTATCTGATATAATTATTATATTAAACCTTCCACTCGACAAATGTAGCAGTTTTTATCTGCAAAACTAACTTTCTGTTGGTTGTCATTGCTTTAAAAAAAATTCAAAAGTATCTCTTCAAGTAATTTCTCGTAGCTTTCGTCATTTAGAGTTTCCTTTATGCCATTAGGGATATATATTGTGATACTAGTATTTGAAATGAAGACGAACTCTTGGATTAAAAACAAAATATAAGCTATAATTCGGTATTACAATAAGTATTAATTATAATTATATTATTAATTATAATTTGATAGTTAAAAAGAAATATTGAAGTTGGTAGAGGAGCAGATTTACATGCTGCTGGTATATACACCCCCTTAACCCTCCCTCCCTTTCTACCCCGTCCCTCACAGCCTCTCTCTCTCCCTCTCTCTCCCTCTCTTTCTCTCTCTCTCTCTCGCCCTTCCCCCTCTCTCGCACTCTCTCTCTCTTTCTCTGTCTACAGCTCTGTAATTATTGGCCAACATTCCCACAATCTACAATTTCAAACAATCAACATTTAATCATA
>CM072516.1:13758843-13828843 GCA_036898135.1 Oncomelania hupensis
ATGACTGGAAAAAAAGGGACTACGAAATACGATGCATATGGCATCGAAGAATGCCCAGTTATAGTAAAATATTCCGAGTAGAAAAAGCAAAATTGCTCTTATACCCAGTAGGCCTTTAAGACGTTCCCCAAGCATTTTGACAAGCAATGCTTATACCTCCGGAAGTTCACGCATGCGCGGAACCATCGGCAAGGATTTACATTTGGCTATGCCATACCTGGTCTTTATTGAACTTTTTCTTTGAGGTCTAGACGGGCTCTCTGTTAAGGATGGCTTAGTCGGGCGCTGTGCTGATCGTGCCTGTTACTAGTATTAGTGTTAACACTGCCTGCGGTTGATAATGTCTGGATTTCTTCCGTTACTAATAATACTTTTCATCTTTTGTCTCTGTTGTCTCAGCCACGCTCGTACACAGGAGCCTTTTGCAAGGTTTGTGACGCATGTAATGGTCAAACTGTCGTACTGCTGTTGTGCTGTTTCCTTCTGTTGCCGTTATCTTTTAATGCTATTCGCTTTATAAAAGTGTTTTCAGTATATATTACAGGCTTTTTTTTAAAATGCTTACATTTGTAAAGCTGTTTATATTTGTTTTGATGTTGCTTTTATTGTCAGTCATATTCTGTATGTGTGTGTGTGTGTGTGTGCGAGACTGTGTGTGTGTATGTTTGTGTGTGCGTGATTGAGTGGACGAAACTATTTCAATTTAATATTCGTAACATTGCTGCTTCTGCTGCTAACTTCTTCTTTTTTTAATTTTATTTATTTATTTTGGCCTATCAGTTGTGTACTCTTGATTAATAATATTACGGCTGTGTTTCAGAGATTTGTTTGGTTGATTTCACATATTGTACTATTTGTTTACAAATATCTAGTATGTTAGATTTCTGTCACAGCTAGCTTTTGTACTTTGGGAGTTGTCGAGAGATACCTTATGTTTATGTTTATAGCTAAGATCTTTGACTAGACTGTTCTATGATTTACACATGTCTAAAAAGAATACGTATGCTAATAGGTTTTTGTGTGCTGAACAAGCATTTCAGTGGTGTTTTCAAATATCTATTTATTTTTATTAATGTATTTTATTAACTTATTAATTGTTTGATTAACTGATTGGTCGTTTGATTTCATTGTGTTTTGTATATATATATATATATGTGTGTGTGTGTGTGCGTGTGAGTGCCCGATTCATACTTTACTAGGTAGTAGCTTGCAAGGTATACAGCTAATGACTCAGTTACAATCAGATGTTAATCACCTCTAAATACTTGACAATTAATTTACAGAATTATATCTTTATAAAGTTCTGCTGCTATTAGCTTTCTCTTAGTTCATTAGCTTTTATGTCAGCGCTTTTGTTTTGTAGTAGGTATTTTTTGGTTGTTTCTGGCGCTATCTCATTTGTTTTGTAAGACTTTTTCTTCTTAGTTGTAGTATATTACAGGTATCATATGATATAACTTTTATAATTACAATAATTTAGTTCACAATTAACTACTTGTTAGATTTTTGCTGCCTGATTGTCTTAGTACTTGCTTTTAAATATATATATATATTTTTATATATATATATATATATTTTTTTTTTAAAATATATTTCTGCTACGTCCGTACATTTGGACATGTGTTAGACTGTTTTTATTATCTATGTTTTATTTGTGGGGTTGTTTGTTTGTTTGATGTTGTTGTTGTTTTGTTGATGTTGTTGTTGTTGGTACACATGTCTAATAATTCTACTGCTTTTTCTAGGCAGTATATTTTGTTAGTTGCTTACAAATTATGTAATTTTTCTTCTGTTTTTAGATATCTGTCGACTAGTTCTTTTCAGATATCTAGCGTTTGTGCTGGTTTCAGTTCTATTAGAAGTTCGTCTGCGATGCGGAAGAGTTGTTTATAATTATATAATAATTCTGCTGCTGAAAGGTTGTTTACGATTATCCATATTTTAGGTGATTTCAAAGAATTCTGCTGCTCATAGGACATTGTCACGATTAAATCTCACTTTGTGTTTATAGATATATTATTATATTAATGCTGATTTTTTTTTTTTTGGGGGGGGGGGGTAAAGAACAAATACCTTCTTTTTTCCCCATAACCTTCATCCCTCCACTTCTCCTTCTTTTTCGCTTACAAGTTGGATCACCTCGGCGATGATGCTTTTCAGGCGTTTCCCACGGACTGATTCCAAACATAAAGATGTAGGCCTGTTCAAAATGCTGATGGCTGATCGCGTTTGTTAAAAGTTGCCAAGAATGTCAAGTTTTCTTAAGCCTAAAACGCAGGGTGAATGTTAACGTTTCTGAATTTCTTTCCATATTTTGATATTTGCTGACATTGTGTTTCATATCTGCTGAAATTTGTTTTGATATTTACTGACATTTGTTTTCATATTTGCTGACATTGTTTGTTATATTTGCTGAACGATATTTGTTGACACGTGTTTTGATATTTGCTCACATATGTTTTGATACCTGCTGACATGTTTTGTTATTTGCTGACGTATGTTTTGATATTTGTTGGGTTTCAGAGAGCTACCACAACCTCATGCGCAGCCAATGCCCGCCCGGAACGTTTGGTTACCGCTGCAAATTCCGGTGTCTTTGCCTTGGAGGCGACGACTGTGACAAGGTGACAGGGCAGTGTCCGCGAGGTTGTGCCCCAGGACAATGGGGAGCGCATTGCCAACTTTGTGAGTAACAATCTCTTTCTGGTGCTTCTTATTCAGTGTTTATCGTCATGGACGCCTTTTCAGTTGTGTTGTCTGTTTCAATATTACTACTACGCTATATTTGTAGAGGTGCTGCTCATAATTATGATCTTGATTATCCTATTTACAAACTTTATTGGTTACCCATCTCGTTTTCTTGGCTATTTCTAGTAAACGGAAGGAAAACTTTCTTCTTCTTCTTTTTCTTCTTCTTCTTCTTCTTCTGCTCTCTCTTTCTCTCTCTCTGCTCTGTCTCCCTCTCTCTCTCGTTTCTGTCACGTTTACTCTGTGTGTGTGTCTCTAAGTGTGTTTTTTGCTCGCGCATGTATGCGTTTGTATTTCCGTGTGCGTGCGTTTGAAAATGTGGTCCTATCTGCTTTAGATTTTTGATAGTGTGTGGGTGTGTGTGTGTGTTTGAGTGCGCATGCGTGCGTTTCTTAGTTCCTGGAGCTTCTGTGCGTGCGTGGCATGTATTCGTGCATGTGGTTACACTTTTTCATATATCTCTTTTGCGCTCTCGTACCCCCGTTTCCTTTGAACTTCATTAAAAACATGTTGCAACCGAAAGACGTTTACTATTTTTTTAACAGCCTGGGGTGAAAGGGGGTGGAAGCAACTCTTTATCATTGCTGATTTAGATGAAAGGGATTACAGAAAAGAAAAGGAATGTGTTAAAATATGTTTTCATGTACTCAAAAAAAAAATAGCATAAAATCGGACCATTCAGGCAGAATTCCGATCTGAGTTTTTTGTGTGGATGTTTTTGTCCTGTGATAGGGTAATAGTGTTTTGTGGGGGTTTGAAAATGTGGGTACCGAGGGAGGGAAATGTTTGGTGAGGGAATACATGGTTTGCCGTTGAATGGATCTGAAGGCTGATTTTATAATTGTGTGTGTATGTGGAGGGAGTGGAGGGGTGGGTGGAGGGAGGGGTGGGTGGAGGGAGGGGTGGGTGGAGGGAGGGGGGGAGAGGAGGCGAATAAAGTGTTAGTGGAGATTGTATTCCATATTCAGTGGCTATCTTAACCTTTAAAGGGTGGAAGAATATAATCGCGTTATTTGTCATCAATTACCAGCCAACCCTTAGCTTGTGTCCATGATTGGTAGGGACACATCAAGTGAGAGAGAGAAGAAGGAGGAGCATTATCCCATGAAAAATACTCTTGTAGCCATTGGCAGGATGTGGGTAAGATGGCAGGCTAAAAAAAATTAAAAGGTTTGAAATCTTTTTAAAAATTTTATTTCTCCCACTTTATTATTATTATTTTTTTTTAGTATTGAAGGCATCAGTGAAGAGCAGAGTGGAGCTATGAACAGAATGTGAAAAGAACGCAACAGAAAAAAAAACCAAAGTAGAAAAAAGATAGAAAAAGCGAATGCAAAATAGTCCGGTTAAAGAACAGAACAGAAAGAAAGAAATTAGATTAGAAAGGGTAATAGATGAAAGAAAACAAAAGAAGAAAGACATAAAAATAAAGCGAAGGAATGGAAAAGAAAAGACGAGAAAAACAATAGAATGTTAAGAATGGGGGGAGGGGGGGGGTGAGTGAGAGATAGAAAGTCTATTTATTACATATAGATTTGTTACAAATTACATTATTTGTACAGGAAAAATAAACGGGTATATTATATTTTTCAAATTTAACAGGTCACAAGATGACATTCGCATGCTTTCAGCAACCCGGTACCCTAATGCTATCCTACAGTCTTGTATATTATAAGACATAATACTGGAATTGTAAAAGTGTTGGAAGAGTCTTGAAGGTGTATTTTGATGATTATTTCTTCTCTTTCTGCGACCGTTTCATAAAAGGCAGTGTTGTTGTGTTTTGAATATTCAAGTGTTGATTGTTCGAACAACCAGAAAATGTGGTAAGCACTTGGTTGTTATGTCATAATTTATCGACCTTGCTGACAAACGAGATAAAACACAGACTATGTACATCCTGAAATTACACGGAGGTGTGTACTGCATCAGAATGGTTGTTTCTTAATTAGGCGGAATCTGGGTTCAGCAGAAATCCAGTAAATGAAACGTAGATGCCCCCAAAGATGACTTGATCTGTGGTGTCTCCGGCTAATCTCCTCACAACGACAGTGTCCCCTTTGTTGAGGTAGACGCTAGCCTCGCACGATGAACTGTCGAAGTAACCTGATGGATCCAAGTGACCGGAACACAGCATAGTCGACGATTTGAAAATGCCCCACGCCATCCAGGCATGGGTTGCGTCGTTCATGACTTGAGAGAAGAAGACGTAGAGGCCATTGGCAGGGGAAATAAACACGCCAGTCTGCGGGTTGTAGGCATTGCCGATGTTGGTTACGACGGCGTCGAAGATGAACGGTGAGTTGCTGGTCCCGACGTTGATGGACGTTTTCCCCATGTAGGCACTGAAGGATACTGCAAAATAGAAAGCACAATTGTGAATATTAATATTAAAGTAAGTATATAATTTGTATCTCCACATAACGGCGGAAATCCAGATCCAGATCCAGGTTTCAGCTGTGATGACACATGAGCCAAAGACCCTCACTTTCAACGCGAACTGCGAGTAAAATTAACGGACGATGAGCAAAGGAGATTAAGCTAACCTCTCATGTTCAGTTTGGTGTCTAGTTGTTGGAGATGCGCGCTTTGATGTTGGTCAGCGGTCTCCAGACTGGTCATTCTGTTCTGCATGGCGGTCATCGAGGCCTGCAGCTGCTGAATGGTGGCTGCCTGTTGCTGGACCAGCGTGGACAGTGACTGCAACAGCACATCATCTGACCTTTTCTGTAGGCACTGGCCTTCGTGAACGGACACCGATGCCAGCAATGAAAAAACCACACACCAACGCATTCCGTGGGAGAACATTTATACTTACTTAGTGTTTCAATCCTTATTTAAAACGGAGACCGCAGGCTGTTTCTTATCTCAAAGGTCGCCTAAATTATAGATATCATAGTCAAGCTAGACTTTAGGTCAGCACAGTGTGCAAAAAAAGTCCTGCGCGTCACAGACCCGATGTGTCACAGACCTGTTGTGACACTGGCTAACAGTATAACACGACTACTTTGGAGCGCCTGGGGTGAAAAGGGGTGGGAGCTACTCTTTATCATTGTTGATTTAAATGAAAGGGATCGCAGAAAAGGAAATGAATGTCTTAAATTATGCTTTCAATAAATAAATAAAAATCACATAAAATCGGACCACTCAGGCAAAATTCCGATCGGACGTATTGACGTTTTTGGGGTGGGGGAGGGTTTGAGGGTGGGGTGATAGAGTAATAATGCTTGTGGGGATGTAAGGAGGGGGAGGAGGAAGAGAAGTGTTTGGTGAGAGAATACATAACTTGCCGTTAAATGTATCGGAAGTCTGATTTTGAAGTGTGTGTGTGTGGGGGGGGGGAAGGGGGTTTGACGTGGGAGGTAGGAGAGGGGTGAAAAGTGAAGGGAGGTTGTATTCCATCCATATTCAGTGGCTATCTTAACCCTTAAGGGGAAAATAGAGCCCCGATGTTTTTTGTCATCAATTACAGGCCAAGCACTAGCTTGTGTTGATGATTTAGGGACAGAAGTGGGTGAGAGAGAGAGAGAGAGAGAGAGAGAGAGAGAGAGAGAGAGAGAGAGAGAGGCGAGAGAGACACAGAGAGAGAGAGAGAGAGAGAGAGAGAGAGAGAGAGAGAGAGAGAGAGATGAAAAAGAGCCTTATTCGGTGAAATTTACTCTATAGCCTTTAGCAGGATCTAAGTGAGATGGCTGGCTGAAAAAAAATATATTGAAAAAAAAAGGAACACGTTTAAAAAGGTTGTAACTTGTAACTTCTTTTTACATTTTATTTCTCTCGCTTAGTTTCCTAGTATTGAAGAAACCGGGGAAGATAAGAGTGGAGATATGAACAGAAGCTGACAAGAACGGTAGAGAAAAAAATGAGTAGGAGCAGAATGGGAAAAAAGCAAATGTAAGAAAATCCTGTTAAAGAACAAGAAAGAAATGAGATTAGAAACGGGTTGTATGTGAAAGAACGCAAAGAATGGAATAGAACAGGAGAAGAAAACGATGGATTGGACTGTGAGTGAGTTAGTGAGAGAGAGAGAGAGAGAGAGAGAGAGAGAGAGAGAGAGAGAGAGAGAGAGAGAGAGAGAGAGAGAGAGAGAGAGAGAGAGAGAGAGAGAGATGGAGATGGAGAGACAGACAGACAGACAGACAGACAGACAGACAGACAGAGGATCTTTTACACACGGAACATTAGAAATATATTTGTGCAGCAGCAAAAAAAATTGACGGTTTATTTTGATTTTCAAACAAACCAGATGAAATTCACAGGCAACGCTTTCAGCTAGCTACCGTAGAGCTATTTAACTATTCTCTCTCTATATTAGTAGACCGAAAACTGTAACAGTATTTGACTGTGCTGAACTGTCTTCAAGGTGTATCGTGCCTTCAAGGTGTGCCGTGCCTTCAAGGTGTATCGTAGACAATGCCGATGTTGGTCTTCACTTTCTGCGGACGTTTTGTAGACGCTGTGTTGTTGCGTGTTTTAATATAATTATAAGCTTTGGTTGTTGTGGTATAATTGTCCAACATTGCAGACAAGGCGTGTAGGTTTACGTCATAAAATTATGCCAACATGCGTCATGACGTTTGTACTGCGTCAGAATAGCTCCTTACTTAGGCGGTATCTGGGCTCAGCAGAAATCCAGTGAATGAAACGTAAACGTTTCCATAGATGACCTGATCTGTGGTATCACCTGCCATTCTCCTCACAACCACGGTGTCCCCTTTGTTGAGGTAGACGCTAGCCTCGCACGATGAACTGTCGTATTCACCTGACGGATCCAGGTGACCGGAGCACAGCATCGTGGACGATTTCATGATGCCCCACATCATCCAGCCATGCGCGACGTTGTTCATCACTGCGGCAAAGAAGACGTAGAGGCCACTCACAGGGGAGGTAAACACGCCAGTCTGGGGGTTGTAGGCACTGCCGATGTTGGTTACGACGGCGTCGAAGATGAACGGGGAGTTGCTGGTCCCAACGTTGACTGGACTCTGTCTCATGTACGCGCTGAACGACACTGCATAATAAACAGCCAAGGTATAAATAAACATGAACAAAGTATGTCGTAATTCAGGTATATTATAATAATGAAATGCGAGCCGCAGCTGAGAGGGTTAACACGTAATTTTCAATAGCAATAATGTGGCCGGCGATTTGTTTTGAAGTCCTTTGGTTTCTGTTTTGGTTTTGGCGCTCAGTAGAACATACACGCACACGCGCGCACGCATCCAGAGGGAGAAGGAACGAGCGCGAAGCATATCCCATTGAACACGATCCATTAATGTTATAGAGTAATCAAACGTTAACTTACCTCTCGTATTTAGTCTGGTGTCCAGTTGTTGAAGATGCGAGTTTTGATGTTGGTCAGCGGTCTGCAGACTTATCACGCTGTTCTGCAGCTGCTGGATGGTGGCTGCTTGTTGCTGGATAGTGGCAGCCTGCTGCTGGACCAGAATAGACAGTGACTGCAACGATACATCATCTGACCGCTTCTGCAAGCACTGGCCTTCGTGTATGGACACTGATGCCAGCAATAGATAAACCACAAAGCAGCACATTATGTTAAAGAATAATAATTATTATTATACTTATGAATAATTATACTTATGAAGTGATCGGATGTCGTGTTTTAAGCGTTGCTTTTTTAAGAGTGGAGACGGTTAGCCGTTTTTTTCTCTGAGAGGCCGCCTGATAATAGATATCGTAGTCTTTTCCACTTGGACTTGAGGTCGGCACAGTGTGCTCATGTCCCGCGCGTCACTGATCCGATGTGCCACAGACTCGCTGTGGCACTAACTATATCACAAAGCGCGTCCTAAGTTCGTTGCCAACAGAAGAAAGCCATTGTGGCCTGTCTTAATTGGAAGGATCGTGGGAGATTCACGAACTTTCTTCTTTCGAGGGTCTTAGGTCCCGAATTAAGGTTCCTGAACCTTTTTTTGTCTAAAAGGTTCTGGAACCTAGGTTTGGGATCTGAAAACCGCGGGAACAAAATTTCGTGACCTCTACGAACATTCCAATGAAGACAGACCATTAACGTCATGTGGATCGCACGTAGGAAATGGCGACTTGGCACACATGGACCAAGCGCACATTTTTAATTTCATTTGTTTTAAAGTGAAACATCATAAAGTTATTGATAATAATTGTAGATCTATTATGTAAGTACTCATATGCAATCGTTGGTCTTTATCAGCAGTAACATTGACCTGTTTTCGCGTATCTTTAACTAGATAATCCGGTTCAAAGGTTTTTAGCCATCAACCAGTTTGTGTGTGGGTGTGTGTGTGTGTGTGTGTATTTGTGTGTGTATGCGCGCGCACTTCAGTTTTTATTAAAAGTAGCTGTTTTATAAGTAGGTCTAGGTTCAATGTTTTCCTCATTTGTGTTAGTTTTCCTACTGACACAGCTTTGAAAGTTTTCGGTCCAAGACATGCTCTATGTTAGGTGTTTGTTATTTTAAGCTTTTAAGCAAAAAAGCATAGGTCTAGCCTACTTCTCTCTCTCTCTCTCTCTCTCTCTCTCTCTCTCTCTCTCTCTCTCTCTCTCTCTCTCTCTGTTTGGGTTTGTGATACATTAAACTTAAAAGTGTGCATGGATTGAGCCATTTCAAAGTTTGGGTGTAGATATGATTATTCTAGTTAAAACCTTTTGCTTGCATATACCGTGCTTAATTAGGCACACATGCACAAACGCCCCAACCTTTAATTGCCCAAGAAAATTTCAGCAAAGGAACAATCTTCCTATCATTGTTTTATTTCATAGAAACTCTGAAACGCTTGTCTCATTGTAAATACTACTTAATTGCTAAATGCGTGCGTTGTTTGAGGCTGACATAATTCTGTATAACATACAGCTCCATGCCATGACTCCAGCTTGTTTACTCGCAAACTCGTTGTATTTTTTTTTATGGCTAATCCATGGAGAGCAGGAAGCCAGTGAAGGCACAGAAGATGCCTCCGTGGATCTCCTGGTCAGTTCCAGCACCATTGAAGCGCTGCACCACAACTGTTTCTCCCGTTTGAAGTTGTACTGAGGCGTCACAGGATGCCTTGTCGAAACTACTGGACGGATCCAGATGTCTCTCGCACAGAATTGATCCTCCCTGAATATTTGATGAACAAAGCATAAATTTAAAAACCTTATGGAAGACACAAAAAGTAATTAATGAAATAAATCGGTTGAATATTATGTTATTATAACAACAATATTAACTATTCGAATGTAGACTTCAACAAATATAACTATTACATTGATAAAAACTATTAACTACTACTACTACTACTACTACTACTACTACTACTACTACTACTACTACTTCTTCTACTACTACTACTACTGATATTTATAAGGCGCTTTTCCTAGTAAATCAATTCAATTCAATATTTTAATTTAACGTCTTTTCACAACAATGTGATTTTAGACAATTTTCCTAGTAAGGAACAGTTGAAAGCGCTCTCTTGGATGGGGCGAAATCAAAGCGGACTTTGAGGAGAGACAATAATAAACAAAATGTTTTCACACACATGCACACACAAACAGGAATACACACACAAACAGGCATACACACGCACACACACGCGCTAACACACGCACACACACACGCACATTACGATGACACCTACGTCGACGACGACTTGTGATGTTGGTGTGATGGGGATGGCTATTTTGATGGTATGTTGTGTGACAATGATGATGAAGGTAATGTTGGTGATGATGTAGATGCAAGTACTGTTAATATTGGTGACCATGATGATGACGAAGAGGAGAATTAGAACGATGATGATGATGATGATGATGATGATGATGATGATGATGATGATGATGATGATGATGATGATGATGATGATGATGATGATGATGATGATGATGATGAGTTCATCATTATATACCTTCGCCAATCCCCACTGTATCCAAGGATGCTGCAGATAGTTCATGAGGTTAGCGTTGAAGTAGTAGAGTCCAGACACAGGCGCTGCAAAGACGCCAGTGTGAGAGTTGTAACCGCCGCCTATGTTCGTCACCACTCTGTCAAAGATCAGTGCAGAATTGCTGGTGCCTATGGTTACAGGAGCCGGGCCCATGTAAGCGGTGAACGTCACTGAAAAAGTCACCATTAGTAATTGGTAGTCGTGAAGATATTAATCGCTGACTGGATTGGGGCAAAATTGTTCGCATCCCCGGGGTGAACAATCATGTTTTCTCACGAAAGCACTGTAGTACAGTTGCAATACAGCTCTTTCTCCGCTTCGAAGGCGCGCGCATGTGAAAACATCTTTTCGATCCTCTTATGGACCCCGATCCTTTTGTTAATAGATAGATTTAATTAAAAGTCAGCATGCAAATAAAGCACCTTCAAAATACACGTATTCAGAAGGAAAACAATAATGGTTTCACGGTACGAAGGAAACGCACGCTCACCTTTCGTGTTCAACCTAGTGTTGAGAGCTTGAACGGCCCCGGTCAGTTGGCGGTCGGCGGTTTCAAGACTGGTCTGCATACTGGACACTCCGTTCTCCACGGCGGTTATCGCGGCCTGTAGCTGCTGGATGGTGGCTGCTTGTTGTTGGATGATGGCGGCCTGCTGCTGGACCAGAGTGGACAGTGACTGCAAGGACACATCGTCCGATCGCTTCTGAAGGTCTTGCCCATCGTGTACAGACACGCACGCCAACCATAGAAGAACAGCAATACCAACGCATGATGTTGAAGTTGCAGGTGTAGATCTACACTTGTATGTACTTTTGCAGTGATCGGACGTCTTCTCGTCTTAGAAGAATTATGTTACTTTAGGAGTGTACTAAAAATTCAACCCTTCTAGATTAGAGGCCTACCGATCGTTGGAAAACTGTTACATAAATCTATGTTCACTTATCTTTTACGTTGACCCAATTTGGAAAGTTTCTGGCTTTTATTACGTGTGTGAGAGCATACGTATGACTGTGCTTGCGCACTGACGTACAATTGTGTTTGTGAGTGCGTGCGTGTGTGACCTCGCGCGCGTGTTTGTGTTTTATTGATATGGTACATTGTTGCGATATTGGCTTACGTGCGATTTTTGCTCGGCGAGTATAATTTGAATTGTGATGGGTACATTTTACAGCGTTACTATCTGAACAATTATCCCCCTTGCCGCGCGCCACACACACACACACACACACACACCCACACACACACACACACTGACGCATGCGCCTGCACACATACATACATACACAAACAAACGCGCGCGCGAGCACGCACACACACACAAACTGACACACACACACACAGCATTCCAAGGCAAAAGTCAGCTAGATAGACACACCCATCGTAGTCATTACTAGATTAATATTATATGTTAATTCAAATAGACTCCGGTATCCACACAGCATCCCCAAATACAAGTTATCTATATATATAAATTGCTTAGCCGGAAGTCCTTCTTCGCCAATACTATAAAGTTTGTCCGGTATGGACGCTGATCTGGGCAGGTGCTGGCCGCTGGGAATCGGCCTGTTGTGTGCTCAAAACCAGCGAAATCGTTATAGCCGACATTTCCTTACCGAACGTATAACCGTTTCTGAGATAAATAAATAAACAAAATGTCCACAAACTGCAATAGCCTCATTCCGCGCGCTTCCATTAAAAATCAAATTGAGGTTTCAGCATGTTTTCCCATATAGACCAAAAAATTTATTGTTTTTGTACGAAGTATTGATAGCTCAGTTGGTAACACCTTCGCCTAAAGTTTAGGGCGACCCAAGTTCGAATCCGTCGCGGGCCATATTTTTTTTAATGGGTTTTTTTCCCACTACAATATGGATATTTTTCTTTTTAATTTAGGCTTTTTACCTTTATTATTATTATTACTATTATTATTATTATTATTATTATTATTATTATTATTATTATTATTATTATTATTATTATTATTATTATTATTATTAATCTTATATCAAATTTTCTTTTAAAACCTTGGTGTTTATGATTTCTATTTGTATTATTCTATATTCAATCTTCTTCTTCTTCTTCTTCTTCTTCTTCTTCTTCTTCTTCTTCTTCTTCTTCTTCTTCTTCTTCTTCTTTTCTTCTTCTTTTTCTTCTTCTTCTTCTTCTTCTTCTTCTTCTTCTTCTTATTATTATTATTATTATTATTACCAAGGATCCGGATGGGGTGGTACGTTATTATTATTATTATTATTATTATTATTATTATTATTATTATTATTATTATTATTATTATTATTATTTATAAACTAATAATAATAATAATTATTATTATAATTATAATATCTTATATCAAATTTTATTTTAAAACCTTGGCGTTTTTTATGATTTCTATTTGTATTCAATATTATTCAATATTATTCAATATTATTATTATTATTATTATTATTATTATTATTATTATTATTATTATTATTATTATTATTATTATTATTATTATTATTGTTACTATTATTATTATTATTATCAAGGATCGGGATGAGGTGGTACGTGTAGGTAAAAGGGGGCTACGGGTAGGTTTAAAGGGGCATGGGTAGGCATAACGGGGATACGGGTATATATAAGGGGGTATGGTGATGGTCGATTCCTTTCATCCATACCTGCGAAACGATCAACGGGGAAGTATCAAGGAGGGTACAGGTAGGTTACAAGGGGGGTACGAAAGGTATCAAGGGGTTATGGGGAGGTATCAAGTGGGTTCGGGGAGGTATCAAGGGGGTATGATGAGGCATCATGGGGGGGGGGACGGGGAGATATCAGAGGGGGGGGTATGGTGAGGTATCAAGGGGGATATGGGGAGGTATCATCGTCCAAATGAAACTCGCAGACAACAGTTGTCTCTCTGTCTACATTTTAAACAGCAACCTGTGTACCCTGGCTTGCCAGGGTACAAAAACCACTAGTCCAAAATAAACTTCCACCAATCACATGCTGTTTCAGAGTAGATCAACATACTTAAAATATCCATTCGCATAGAGAAAGCCAGAGGCAATTAATTTTCCACAGAAACACACAAACACACACACACTCTCTCAGCACACACACATACACGCACGTACACACACACGTACACACACATCGTCATATGAGAAAGACTTGTTCAATTAACGAAATGTTTTATACTGCACAAAAAATTATTGATATCCAAATCCGATGCGTGTGCCATTATTTTTATAACTATAAATTTATTTAGAATGCATATTATTCAGAAAGGCAACACTAGTATTTGGAAGACGATCGGTGTCAAACTGAAACCCTCAGCGGGTGTGCAGTCATTTCGTGAACAACGCAAGCCTCACTTTTCCCTCAGTGTTTATGCGGTATGTGAAAAGTACTGCTTGCAAAGATCATTGGGAATGCAGACAGACAAACATAACATTAGGCAGCTATCAAACCTTTACTAAAAGTGAACAGTTCAATGCTGATTGAAAATTTATTTACCAGACAAAACAAATGTTGCCAAACGGTTGCGGCTGCGTTGCAGCTAACAAAAGAAATGTAAGTACGTCAAACTACATTGGCATTTTTTGCTGTACATTCGTCTGCATTGTGCATTCGCATCAATGCTCTAAGTACATGCAGTTTTCCATAACTAGTTTCTCCGGATGTGCACTTGAACCTTCGCGGCTTTTTGTTTATGGCGAATCCATGGAGAGCAGGAAGCCAGCGAAGGCACAGAACCAGCCTCCGTGGACCTGCTGGTCATTGGCGTCGCCGTACAAGCGCTGGACCACAACCGTCTCCTCCTTCTGCAGATGCACTGAGGCGTCACAAGATGCTTTGTCGTTGTAGTTGGAGGAATCGAGGTGACTCATGCACAGAGTTGTTCCTTCCTGGATATTTGGGAAAATAAACTTTTTTGAAGTAAATCTAACGTCAGTTTTCCATTTAAACTTTCACACTAGATAGTATGTTAATAGACGATGTTGTTAATCCCCATTAATAAGGGGAAAGCTCTCCGTTAAGCGTATGAACACCATAAAATATTTCATTGGGGTCTCCGATAACATCAAGCAGCTGCTCTGAATTCTAGCTAATCCCCAGCAACGCATTCAAGCTTGTTGATCACTCTACCCTGGGTTTAAATGAGTGCGCCTGTAGCTGTATTATAAGAGAGATAAGTCGAGGAGTGCTTATAGCTGACGACCTTTACAACGCTCGGGCAAGACGTTGAGATTTAAATTTTGCTAAAATGAGGCACCCAAAAAGAAGTGTACGAATATATTGGCAGCTGTTTATCTCTTAGCGTGATTCGACATTTTATTTCTATTTGTTCAAACTTTGCGTTTTGCTCTTAGGTAAAAAAAGCATTTCAAATACTTAACACAAGGAAGCTCCTGTATAACCCTACAAACTCCACTCCCAGCCTACCCGCCTCGCTCTTCTCCCATTGCAGAGTGTTAGAAGTAGTGCAACCTCAGTGTTAAATGGTGCAAGAAATATAAGGTAGCAGTGGGCGGATTAGGGGGAAGAATGCGACGCATAAACGAGGAGGTAAATATTGATGGTAGTGTTGGATGATGATGATGATGATGATGATGATGATGATGATGATGATGATGATGATGATGATGATGATGATGATGATGATGATTGCAATAATGAATTGATCATATACCTTCACCAAGCCGAAATGCATCCAGGAGTGCTGGTGATAGTTCATGAGGTTAACGTTGAAGTAGTAGATTCCAGACACAGGCGCGGTAAAGACGCCAGTGTGAGAGCTGTAGCCGCCCCCTGTGTTAGTCACCACTGCGTCAAAGATCAGTGCAGAATGACTGGTGCCTATGGTCACAGGCACTTGGGTCATGTAGGCGGTAAAAGTCACTGCAACGAAAGCAGTGTATGAACATTGACAATGTCACGAGTAAGACGGAAAAGGTTCCGGAACTTAGTAGGATCGAGGCCTGAAAACCTCGACAAAAACAATAGGGTTCATGAACCTTCTACTAACCTTTCAAGTAAGAGATTGGCCTATAAGAGTAAGCTTACGTGTTGTAATGGTAGGCCTACTAACTACCATCAGTGAGTTTGTGTGTATGCATGATTAGGAATAACTCGCTCAGCACTTTGTCGATTAGGACACATACACAGATCTACGAACACACATTCAAACAAGCACGCAGACACGGCGCACTCGCACAAAAAAGCAAACACACACACATCACCACACAATCACGGCGCAACCATACAGAATGCTGGAATAAAATTAAAATCATGGCTGTGTGAGCATTTTGACATTTTATCGCATTTACGGTTATCTTACCTTTCGTGTTCAGTCTGGTTGCTAGGCAGGGCCGGATCTGGGGGGGGGGGTTCCTGGGTTCCGGAACCCCCCCCCCCCCCCCCTGGCCATTCGATGTACCTCACTCAGTCAGAAAAAAAATATATATGGAGTTTTTTTAAAGCTCTTAATTTAGTTGACACTGGTGATAAGTAAAACGTTCCTCATTCTACTCAAGTTCCTCGAGCGGACACGTTTTTGTCACCCCTAACCCCTTAAAAAATTTTTGGAACCCCCCCCCCCCCTCCAAGAGTAAGTGATCCGGCCCTGACTAGCTGTTGGTCAGTGGTTTCCATTCTCGTCACTCTGTTCTCCATTGCGGTCAGCGAGGTCTGCAGCTGCTGGATGGCGGCTGCTTGTTGCTGGATAACGGCAGCCTGCTGCTGGACCAGGGTGGACAGTGACTGCAAGGACGAGTCGTCTGATCGCTTCTGCAGGCACTGGCCAACGTGTATGCACACGCACGCCAGCGGTAGGAAAACAATTAACGAACGCATTGTAAAATGTACACTTTTGCAGTGTTGGAGTGTTGTATTTTAATCGCCTTGCAAGTTTAGACGATGTCGTACAACAAGCGGTGTCTTGAGCAATGAAACCGATCGTCTCTTCTAGTTATAGGCTTACAACGTGGTAGACGTCTACATCTGAACATAACCTATAGATAATATAGTTTATATTTAAGATAAGAACAGTACACACACACGATTCAGATGCGAATACTTATAGTTTAACACAACAGAGATTAGTTAGATAGGCTAATTATCATTGCCATTTCAAGATTGTGAGCGTACAGGAGCGTACAGGGATTTGGTGGATTTTCAGCATGCTGAGAACAAACTATTCCTAGCCGTAGCAGTACGATTTTATTTCAAATATAGCCTTACTTTGAATCTTTTGTTTGACTGGCAACCGCGGTACATTAAGCTGTGGACACAACAAGAATGCGTGCAGGTTTTGCCTGAAAATTTATTGGCAGAGAATACTATAAGGAAATAGAACACCCGTAGTTTTAGGTTAAAACACAAATAAAACAAAGCATAACACGAATGTCCAGTTTCAGAAGTGCCAGATTTGAGATTGTAGCCTACAATAACAGTACTTTTTCTTAATTGGCGACACCTGGGAAACATCGCAGTAGTACCTTTGGGAACAGACGTTGATGCTGGAGTAGTAAGGATAGTATTAGACTTTAAGAGTCGTTTATCATCATCATCATCATCATCATCATCATCATCATCATCATCATCATCATCATCATCATCATCATCATCATCATCGTCGTCGTCATCGTCGTCAACATCGTCGTGTTCATAATCGTCATCTTCATCATCATCATCATCCTCGTCATCGTCAACATTGTCGTCGTAAACTTCGTCGTCGTCGTGTTCATCATCATCATCATCATCATCATCATCATCATCATCATCATCATCATCATCATCATCATCATCATCTTCTTCTTCTTCTTCTTCTTCTTCTTCTTCTTCTTTTTCTTCTTCTTCTTCTTCTTCTTCTTCTTTTTCTTCTTTTTCTCCTTCTTTTTCTTCTTCTTCTTCATCTTCATCATCATCATCTTTATCTTTCATCATCATCATCGTCGTTCTCGTGTTCGTCTTCATCAGCATCAGCAGCAGCATTACCATCACTGTCCTCACCGTCATCGCCATCGTTGTCTTCGTCGTCGCTGTCATCATCATAATCATCATCGTCATCATCTTCGTGATGGTAACGTAGACCTTCCTTTTGAGATCAGTGACTGCAGTGGAACACGATATTCCCAAAGCTGCATCGCGCATATTATTTCCGCAACGGGCACAAACTTGAATGGACACCAGAGCAATATAAGTTTTCATCAGTCATTATCATCATCGTCGTTGTCAAGGTGTTGGTGTAGCTGAACCATTTTAGGCCACTGACTGCAATGACAGAAGATATTCCCAGAGCCCATGAGCTCTAAACATTCAGTATCATTTTCGCCATCCTAGTGGGTGGTCCTACGTACGCCGTAGCACAAGTGGTAGAGCGTTCGTCTGGCACACCGATGACCCAGGTTTGAATCCCGTGGTGGGATAAATAAAAAGTGGCCGCTTTTAGCAGTGTGATTGCTCTGGTGGTTCAGTGGTGATTTAGGTCCCAATTCCCGTCTGCCATATCGCCTATGGTGGGTGTAGACGTTAATCCTCAATGTTCATTCTAGTAGGAGAGTCTGAGTAGACACTTCTTTGGCCAGGAAACCAGGAAACCACTTCGTGCTGTCAAAGTAGAATCATCACCGCAAACTACTACTGCTTAATACTTTGTAGCTGAGGCAGTACCAATGTTCTCCATTGTCATTACGTGAAAATACACGTTGGGTTCTGTCTGTTTTACAGTATTGTAAGACTATCCAAATGACGGAAAACCATTTCAAAAGAAAACCTCTTTGGCCGAAAACCTTACATCTTAATACTTTTCTTCTTCTTCTTCTTCTTCTTCTTCTTCTTCTTCTTCTTCTTCTTCTTCTTCTTCTTCTTCTTCTTCTTCTTCTCCTCCTCCTCTTCCTCCTTCTCGATGGCACCTGAACGTTATGTTTTGTATGCCGGTGTGCTCCTGCAGAACATCTTTATCTTTACACTACAGTTGCTCTGTCCTATTAAAGGTTGGATTCTATCGAGTGACATTTAGTTGTTCTTCTTTCACACATTGTAATAATAATAATAATAATAATAATAATAATAATAATAATAATAATAATAATAATAATTATTATTATTATTATTATTATTATTATTATTATTATTATTATTATTATCATAATAAAATAGTAGTAGTAGTAGTAGTAGTAGTAGTAGTAGTAGTAGTAGTAGTAGTAGTAGTAGTGGCTTCCTGTTCAACAGAGAATTTCTCACAAGACAGCCACACTCTGCTATAAGTCCCTTGATGCTTCTGGCCCACAATATATATCTGACCTACTCCATCTCTACACCCCATCCCGTCAGCTTCGCTCCTCTGCAGACTCTCGTATCTTTACGATCCCCACTGTCAGGACAAAACTTTTGGCCAAAGGTCTTTCTCTTATCAAGCCCATGTTACCTGGAACCAGCTCCCCCACTTCATCCGTCATTCACCCTCCCTGCCAACCTTCAAAAAACATCTCAAAACTTATTTATTTCCATCATAGTCTTTAATTTTAATTGTCTTTGAGTATGTTTGGTGTGCTTAGCTTCTCGCAGTGTCTAATTTAATTGATTTTTTTGTTTTCTTTATTATAGAAGTGATTATGTGTGCGTGCGTGTGTGTGTCTGTGTTTGTGTGTTTTGCAGAAGGTGGTTATCAGTGAAAACATTATTTTCTTTTCTTGTTTTGTACGTTTTCTTTTTGATTAGTTGTAAATTTTTGACTTAGTAAACGCCTAGGGCTTTGTTTAGATTAGGCGTTAATAGCCATAATAATAATAATAATAATAATAATAATAATAATAATAATAATAATAATAATAATAATAGTAGTAGTAGTAGTAGTAGTAGTAGTAGTAGTAGTAGTAGTAGTAGTAGTAGTAGTAGTAGTAGTAGTAGTAGTATTCACAGTTAAGGAACATTACTACAACACATTTTATAATATTCGTTGGCACATGGAAGCGTCTTCTTAAATTCTTTTGTAAAATCGATATCCGAAAGAATAGGAAGAAGAAGGATTTTCTAAGAAATAGCTCAAAGTGGCAGCAATTGGCTTATGACCCATTTCATTTATTTCTTGGATTTCTTGACTTTTTTTCTCTCTCCCATTTTTTCTTGAAAAAAAGAAAGAAAAGAAGAGATGTATGGAAACGAAGACGAGCTGGCGCGGTGCCTAACATATTCCTTGAGCGCCTACCCGCCTCTCCGTCAAGACCAACAATCCATATTAGATTAGCGGAGAGTTGCGTCCCTTGAGGACCGTTTCCGCCATGTTGGGAGAAAAGACGTAGCTTCAGAGGCACACACAGAGAAACGGAGACATTACAATCTACGCTGCAGTGTGGGGTAGGAAATGGTGAGAAATACTCTGTCGAGATCTCCGCGAGGTGGAAATCCAGTTTGCTGAGGGGCTGTGACAGCTAGGACCCATCTTTTTGCATTAGCCAACTTACTGGTGATTGTGGCTCTTGGCTTGCCCAATAGTCTTAGACTGGAAAAGCTTACTCCTTAGCCCCTCTCTCGGCCGCAGATATGTATGTAGGGCTCTCCGTTTTGCCGCGGCATGAGCCATGACAGAGATAACTATGCAATCCTCTGGTTGAAGCTTCCGAGCGTAATCTTGAACATTGGAAGAGAAAAATGTATTTTAAAAAAAAAAACACGTTTTTCACAACCTGAAAGACCTATGACACTTTCGTTAATTAATTTTTGGCAGGGTCTTAGTCTATGCATGAAGGGATTTTACTCAGCTGCTAATTCTGAAAGGAGAGTGAAGGGGAGAAATATGGATTGCATGTTGTAGATAGTCTATTCTCATATGGTGTAACGTTGCATAATTTTCATTGAAAGCGAGGCGGGGGTAGCCTTCGCTTTCAATTTCTGACCCAATCGTATATTCAGCTTCCTTGTCTTTTTCTGTAATATGCTCAGTCCCATAATAATATCGACACTCTCCATACCCCACCCAGCCCTCTCTCCCCCACCCTCTCCCTCCCTTTCCCCTTTTCCCCCTACTTCCCCATATCTGTGTTTTCCCTCTCTCTTCATTTCCACTTTTATTTTACTCCGCCCTTCCCACAGACGCCTCTCTCTAGGATAAATACGACAACCAGACATCTATATCTCTTTGTTGCTCCAAGCGTTTTAGTATCAACCCCCGTCCCCACCCAACCCCTCTCAAACACCTTATCCTTTTTTTCTGTCATGCCTGAGTTAACTTTAAAGTCGACGCTTTTTCTTCTTCTTCTTCTTCTTCTTCTTCTTCTTCTTCTTCTTCTTCTTCTTCTTCTTCTTCTTCTTCTTCTTCATCTTCTTCTTCTTCTTCTTCTTCTTCTTCTTCCTCTTCTTCTTCCTCTTCTTCTTCTTTTCCATGTTCACATGCGTAAATTGATATTAGACGTAAGTTCCGTAATTATGATGAGTTAAAGCCGATGTACTCGTCTGATCCCGGGTCCAAGCACCCTGTTGGTTTCTTAATCCGCTTTTCCCTTCTCTTCTACAGTTTCCTACGCACTGCATGCGCGCGCGCTCGCTCACTCACTTACTCACACACACAAATACACCCACACACACACACACACTTCTTTATTGTAATCTCTATAATAACGTTTTAATACTTATGTGTTTCTGTTGCTGTTTTGGGTGGAGTGAATGGTGTTGTGGGGGAGGAAGGATGGGAGGTGGGGGTGGGTAGATGGACGGTGGTATCTCTATCGAGATGTATAGGCCTATCTATCAGGGCTCAGTTTGTGCCAGTATGGTTTTAATGACATAGCGCGCTTACCTGATGAACGGCTGCTCAAGGCGCTGGACATCGGGATTGAGCATGCACAGAATTGTTTACAGAATCAGAAAAGCTCTTGCGTCATGGACCACTGAGCCAAACCGTGCTTCTAGTTTTGGCAGTGGAATTGTATGAATCAATAATATTATAAAGTTCTACTTATTGTACTGCTAATTATTTTGAAATGTCAGTTAGGAAGACACAGCTGCTGTGTTCTTCAAAGTAAATAGGTTTTCGCGTTTAATTTAACATTGTGTAGTGGGATTTTTTTTTCTACTGGAAAATAGGATTTTCTATCATTGAGTAGTCGGCAAGTACGAAACCTTTTGAGAATAAAAAGACTATTTGCATGGATGTTTAACTACACTGTCGTAAGTGTTCTTAAAATATTAAGGGTATTTTTATGATGCTTTTTTTCCTGAATATAACCCAGTTCAAAGGGCAGTTCTCGTACATCAACACCCAAAGGAAGCTTTATTGAAATAATAGGGCGTTACGGTCGTTTTCCGTGGGCGATTGTGTACTGAGTACTTTGATTGTACGTATTGAGCGTAATGAAATGAAATGAGCGAGCCGATTTAAGACTTAAGGTTTGTCTTCCAGCGTGTTCATTTTTTCCGTCATGCAACACCTCCCCCTCCCTTTCCCATTTTCTTCTCCCCCACCACTCAATCCCCACCCCAGTAGAGATCCTCTTTATGCTTGTTTTTAATACATTAAAAAACTTGGAAGTTTTTTTAACTGAAGATTTGTTGGGTTGTTTTTATCTTCTATCTTTTCTGCCTATAGTTATGTTTAAATCAAAGTTAACGGTATGTCGTCTGCGTGTTTGTGTATTTCAGTGGACAGGTGCTTTTACAACAATCAAAAACAATACTACATGGGCAAGCTAAGCGAGACCCAGGAGCGCATCCCGTGCCAGAGATGGGCCGTCCAGTACCCGCACAGGCATCACTACACACCCGACGACTTCCCCGAGAAGGCGTTCCCCGATAACTACTGCCGCGCTACCAAGGACTCGTCCGATCCCTGGTGCTACAGCAGCAACATCAACAGCACGAAACGCTGGAGCTACTGCAAGATCGACAACTGCGGTAACTACTCAACGCTATTGTATACAATAATGCTTGTGTGTGTTTTATGCTGTATTTATGGAAACAACCCATATACAGCAACTAGGAACATTACACGTACTTAACATATTGTGTTACTGACTCCTAATGTTCTTTACTATTATTTCACCGAGCAGTACATCTACTACAGTTACAGTTAATTTCCACGGGCTCGCGCACCACTTTTACAAGCATCACCTGAAAAATAGAACAGAACAGATTTTCATACAATCTATCCTTTCCTGTCCTATCCCGTTACTCGGAAGTCGTTCGGGCACCACTGTTACACTCGTTTGATGTTAGTGTTTTTCTATCAGTAGTTGATTCAGACCCAATGCTGAAGTACTGATGAGTGTAGCCCAGATTCGTTTATCCACGCAGCCTGCTCACTCATCAACAAGTCAGGAGTCGTCGTATGAAGTTTTCCACTTTTATTCAGCACACATCAACAACTGCATACAATCGCTTTTTCCACTCTCAACTTTTTACTTTCAACACACTCTCTAAAAAACCAAATTTTGAAACAGTGCGGCACTATGTATATACAGTCTCTCTAACTCCAGAAAGAGTGAGAATACCCCCCATGTGACACACCTCAACCAATCAGAAGTAATTTCATCATCACTGTCTCACGTCACACAACCTTATTTGGGATGGAAGCGTCTCCTAGTTACCACTAGAACTATCCATACGCTTCGATCGATAGTAAACAACTGACTCGAAAACATTCTCAAATAATATCGAAAAACTAAAAACACCAACGTTATACAAAGCCTCTACTAATAACAACGCAAAATCAAATCAAAGATAAATACACTCTATTACCGCATGCGTTGCAAAATAAAATGAACAGATCTATCGCGCGCGTGACAAACGCAAGCCCACCATTGCACGCGCTTCACACATAATATCGTGCGCATTTCACACGCACCATCATGCGCGTCTCAACGTAACAACCACAGATGATCGTTTAACCAGCGTACTCCATCGTTCTCGATCCTTGGCAACCTTCATAACCTTGTTCAGTGTCAAGCCAGTCTATTCTCGACTGTTGTCCCCTCACCTTTTTTCTGTCTCCTTCTTCTGCCTCCCTGCACCGTGCATTGCAGGATGGCCTTTGCAAGGCCTGATGCTCTGGTGACGCGGCCATACCATCGCAGTTTCCGTTTCTTCACGACTGTGAGCATGTCATCGTGTTGTCCAATGGCTTGTGTGATGGTCTGTAGGACTTCGTCGTTAGTGATGTGCTGAGTATAGGACGTGCCCAGAAATCTTCTGTAGCACCTCATCACAATGCTTTTTATTCTTCGTTGTAGGCCTGCTGTGAGGGTCCATGTTTCGCAAGCATATAGAAAGATGGAGATGACAAGGGAGCGCAGCAGCCTTATCTTACTGATAGTCCTGTCTTTCCAAATGGGCTTCCACCTTGTCAGTGCAGCAGTTGTTTGTGCGATCCTGGAGAGGACTTCCTGTCGGGACCCATTCATTGTCTAATACAATGGCTCCTAAATATTTGAAGCTATGCACCTTGTTGAGGGATTGGCCTATCCTATCCTATCCTATCCTGTCCCATAACCCGAAGGTCGTAGGGGCACCACAGATGATCGCTTAACCAGCATACTCCATCTTTCTCTGTCCTCAGCAGCCCTCATGGCTTCGCTCAGTGTCAAACCAGTCCATTCTCGAATGTTGTCCTCCCACCTCTTTTTCGGTCTCCCCCTTCTTCTAACTCCTTGCACTGTGCCTTGCAGAATGGTCTTTGCAAGGCCTGATGATCTGGTGACGTGGCCATACCATCGGAGTTTCCGTTTCTTCACCACTGTGAGCAGGTCATCGTGTTGTCCAATGGCTTGTGTGATGGTCTGTCGGACTTCAACGTTGGTGATGTGTTGGGTATAGGAAATGCACAGAAGTCTTCTGTAGCACCTCATCTCCATGCTTTGTATTCTTCGTTGGAGATCTGCTGTGAGGGTCCATGCTTCGCAAGCATATAGGAAGATGGAGATGACCAGAGAGCGCAGCAGTCTTACTTTGGAATGTAGACTGATGGTTCTGTCTTTCCAAATGGGCTTCAACCTTGTCAGGGCAGCAGTTGTTTGTGCGATCCTGGAGAGGACTTCCTGTCGAGACCCATTGTCTGACACAATGGCTCCTAAATATTTGAAGCTGTGCACTGTGTTGAGGGATTGGCCTTGTACTTTGATGTCCGTGTTGATGCCATTGGTGTTGTTGGTCATCATTTTGGTCTTCTCTGCACTTATTTCCATTCCATAAGCTCTGGAGGTGGTGTCAAGCCTCTGTACAAGCTGTTCAAGTTCTTGTTCCTCTCCAGCCAATCCATCAATATCATCCGCAAAACGAAGATTGGAGATTGCTCTGCCCCCTATGCTGACTGTGCCTTCGTGATCTGCAAGAGCATCTGACATGATGCGCTCTAGGAAGATGTTGAAGAGTTTTGGAGAGAGTAGGCATCCTTGACGCACACCGATTGTTGTTCTGAACCAGTTCCCGATGACGCTGTTATGGAGGACTGCACTGGTAGCCTTGTCATACAGGCTTTTGATGACTTCTATAATTTTAGGGCTGATGTTGTACACTTTCATGGTTGCCCATAGAGCTGCATGCCAGACTCGGTCAAATGCCTTCTTGAAGTCTATGAACACATGATATAGATGTTGTTGGTGCTGTAGGTATTTCTCACAGATTATTCTGAGGTTGAAAATCTGTTCAGTGGTACTTCGCCCTGCCATGAATCCTGCTTGTTCTTCAGCTATGATTTGTTCAGCTTGTGGTTTCAACTTGTTGAGTATTATTTTCAGGAGGACCTTGCTGGGATGGCTGATGAGGCTGATGGTGCGGTAATTTTCACACTCCTGAAGGTTACCTTTTTTGGGAAGAGTGATGACAAGCGACTGGGTCCATGATGTAGGCCATTCCCCACTCTGCCAGATCTTGTTACAGATAATGGTGAGAGCATCAGTCATCGCTTCTCCTCCTGCTTGTAGCAGTTCCGCTGGTATGTTGTCCACTCCTGCTGACTTCCCTTTCTTCAGCGATTGCACTGCTGCCTCAACTTCTTCCCGGAGAATTGGGAGGATTTCTTCTTCTTCTCTGCTCTCGGGACATGCTAGAACTGATGGGTCTCCATTTGGTGTATGGTTGTAAAGGTCAGAGCAGTACTCTGTCCATCTGTCCAAGACTTCTTGTTCTTCTGTAAGGCAAATGCCAGACTTGCTTTGGATAGTGGAGACTTTGGGCTGTTTAACACTTGTCAGCCGCTTCACAGTCTGGTAGGCCTTCTTGCTGTTGTTCTTGTTCAGATTGTTCTCTATTTCCTGGCATTGATCTTCTATCCAGTTCTCCTTTGCTGTGCGCATGCCTTTTCGGATGTCATTGTTGATTTTTCGGTAGACATCAGCTCCCTGTGAGGTGTTCTTTTTCTTTTTTAACTCTCTTCGTTTATCACACAGATCCAAAAGTTCAGGTGTGATCCACGGCTTCTTCTTTGGTCGGTGCTTGCCAAGGATCTCGGTGGCGGCATCTGTTACAGCTGAGTTGAAGGTATTGGTCATGGTGTTGACATCTACTTCGCCTGCCCCCAAAATAAGCAGTGGTGCAAATTTCCCTCCAATTGTGGCCTGAAATATTTTTGCCACCTCCGGGTCTTGCAGTTTGTCCAGGTCGAACTTCAGCCTAGTGCACTTTGCTGTATTTACTCTCTTCAAATGGAGCCGGAAAGACATCATCACGAGATCGTGGTCACTTCCAATGTCTGCTCCTGGAAAAGTGCGTGTCCTGCCAATGTTGATGCTTGATCTGAAGCGTTTCTTGACCATGATGTAGTCGATCTGGTTGTGATGTTCCCCGCCGGGACTGTGCCATGTCCATCGTCTGGATTTTTTGTGGAGACCAAGCGTGTTTGCCAGTACCAGATTGTTGTATCTGGCAAACTCCAATAGCCTCAGACCCCTGTCATTTGTCTCGTTGTTGCAGTGGGGTCCGCATGTGTCTCCCCAGTTGTGGTGCGCATCTTGGCCAACCTTGGCATTCCAGTCGCCTTGCACTATGACTATGTCCTTCTTCGGCACTTGGTCAAGGACCGCCTGTATATTTTCATAAAAATCCTCCACTTCGCTGTCTTCATAGTCTGATGTTGGGGCATAGGCCTGGATGATGGTAATGTTGAAAGGGGTTGCTCTCAGACGGATGGTAATGAGTCTACTGGAGACTGGGCGGCAACCCATGACAGTGGCTAGAATGTTCTTGTGGACCAAGAATCGCCTTGGACTTTGATAATCGTGTTGATGTCATCGGTGCTGTTGGTCATCATTTTGGTCGTCTCTGCGCTTATTTCCATTCCGGAGACTCTGGAGGTGGTGTGAAGCTTCTGTACCAACTGTTCAAGGTCTTGTTCCTCTCCAGCCAATCCATCAGTGTCATCCGCAAAACGGAGGTTGGAGATTTCTCTACCCACCTATGCTGACTGTGCCTTCGTAATCTGCAAGGGCATCTGACATGATGCGCTCCAGGAAGATGTTGAAGAGTGTTGGAGAGAGTAGGCATCCTTGACGCACGCCGATTGTTGTTCTGAACCAGTTCCATATGGCGCTGTTGTGGAGGAATGCACTGGTAGCTTTGTCATACAGGCTTTTAATGACTTCAGTATTGCTAGGGCTGATGTGTATTTTTACAATCTGCAATAGCATAATCGTATTTCAGTGGGAACGTTCATCTGTTGAGTGTGCTGTAACTTATTTCGTTCATTCATTCATTAGTTTTGTTTTCCACTGTAGCCTATCCTATCCAATCCTGTCCCATAACTCGGAGGTCGTAGGGGCACCACAGATGATCGTTTAACCAGCATACTCCATCTTTCTCTGTCCTTCGCAACTCTGATGGCTTCGCTCAATGTCAAACCAGTCCATTCTCGGATGTTGTCCTCCGACCTCTCTTTTGGTCTTCATCTTCTTCTACCTCCTTGCACTGTGCCTTGCAGAATGGTCTTTGCAAGGCCTGATGATCTGGTGACGTGGCCATACCATCGGAGTTTCCGTTTCTTAACTGTAGCCTAGTTATAATTTTTATTCGTTCAGTTATTTGTTTCTTATATGTATGTATAAAATATAGCCAAGTTATATTTGTTATTTATTGACTTGGTTTTGATTTCTGTTTTTGATTGTTTATAATTTTGATCAGTTTGCTTGTTTGGTCTGTTGTAGAGTGTCCCACAGGTCTGTTCGGCGCCAACTGTGCCTATATGTGCCGCTGCAAAGATCGTCGTGAATCTTGCGACAGTGTGTTGGGCACCTGCAGAAAGGGTTGCGAAATCGGCTGGGACAGCGGGCACAATTGCCAAGATCGTAAGTCTCAGAACTTAAGAGTTGTATATACCTATCACCCATCGGGTAATGAACAGTCTCTCAATCGGGGACTGATATCCCGTTGCCCGCATGTAGAGAACCCTCTCTGTCCCACACCCTTGCATAGCGTTCAAGAAGCCCTTCATCAATGCACATCCTATTTCGTCTTCATTGGAGTGCTTGCAGTGCCCGACCGTTGACCAATGTAGCCAGCCCATCACACCAAGCCCACAGTTTTATCTCACCATGATTAGCGTACATGTTTTGAACTTTCTTTGTTTTTCATATGCACAAAATGTTTTAAGATATTTGAAAAATGGGCATTTTGATCTTGGTTTTAGGAAACAAAACCTTTTGTTTCCAAATTATTTTTTGAGAGAGTCGGAATGGGTTTTATTAGGCTGTGTTTGAACCCAAAATTGGTGAGGAAACGAAATGCATGTTGCACGAGTTGCTAAAACATATAAATGTTGCAGATTGTCAAGAGTTTGTTTATGAAGAGTATGTCCTGTAAATGTTGGGGATGGGATAGGGCGAGCGACGAAGAGAGGCTTGTGGGAAAGTTCCTACAAATATGTACTGTGTATACGCGTTCATGTTTACCAGTGGTACGTTTAGACCCACAATCAGGTTGAAAGAATGAAGAAATTTTAAGTTTGGGTTAAGGGGGAACTGGTCTACAAGTCTTTTGTATGACACTGCTGTAGAATTAATTAAGCTTTGAAAATTAACGCAATGAGTGGTCCTGTCTTGAATCGTGATCTGTCGGCTAGTGACGAGCTTGACCGAGTTCAGAGTTTTACCCTTTGGCTATTCAGCTGTATCTGTGTTAGCGTTTGTCGCTATTATATGACTTTGTTTGCATGTAGCCAAGCCATGTCTCAAAAACCGCTACGGATGGGCGTGCGAGTCGGAGTGCAAGTGTGCCAATCCCGCTCACTGTGATCGGTTCACTGGGCCTACCAGAGAGTGTCGCTGCATGGACGGTTTCTTCAACCCTCCCCACTGCGAACCGGGTATGTATCCTATCCTATCATGAATTATTATTCGTGTGTACATGGAGGCTTTGTGTTCTCTTCTCTTTCCAGGTTGTTATTTTTTTCTCCATTTAAAACACGATGGCAGGAAAATTCAAAGGTATTTCCGGACACTCGCACATAGCCCAAAAATGGGCATTTTTAAATTTGTTAATTTTCTTGACGGTATATATATATATAGTCTACATTCCAAGGTAAGACTGCTGCGCTCCCTTGTCATCTCCATCTTCCTATACATTGACGAAACATGGACCCTCACAGCAGATATACAACGAAGAATACAAAGCATGCGGATGAGGTGCTACAGAAGACTTCTGGGCATTTCTTATACCCCGCACCTCTCCAACAACGAAGTCCGACAGACCATCACACAAGTCATTGGACAACACGATGACATGCTCACAGTGGTGAAGAAACGGAAACTCCAATGGTATGGCCACATCACCAGAGCATCAGGCCTTGCAAAGACCATCTTGCAAGGCACGGTGCAAGGAGGCATAAGAAGAAGGAGACAGAAAAAGAGGTGGGGGGAAAACATTCGAGAAAAGACTGGCTTCACACTGAGCGAAGCCATGAGGATTGCTGAGAAATGAAAGCGCCAATGTTTTAGTTCACTTCGTTGTTATCTATTGATTTTCCGCAGCATGAGATACACAATTTTGTTTTACCCCGCTTGTTTTCTAGTGGTTTTCTTTAGGTAGAGATAGCTCACAACCTTTGGAGTTAAGTCTGCTTATAAATAGTTGGGTAAGGAAAGCAAAAACAGCGAGTTCACCAGACAGGGTCAAGAAACAAGACAGATGGAAAAGCGGAGCTCGGGCAGCTGTTTTATGTTACGTAATCATGTTATCGTCGTCTTTTTTTTGTTAATCGGTAGGCAAATATTTGTGCTAGCGAGAGGATCTAGTCCTGTGGCTCGCTACAGGAACCTGCCCATATTCCTGTTGTTGTTGACGACAGTAATGATGATGTTTTGAATGAGAATGATGTTACTGATTTTTTTTCTCCATTTTTAATAAGGTATAAGAATGTGTGTGTCAAGATACAACTTTAACCAAGATCTCGCAAACACACATACAAACAGAAAGGGAGAGAGAGAGAGAGAGAGAGAGAGAGAGAGAGAGAGAGAGAGAGAGAGAGAGAGAGAGAGACAGAGACAGAGAGAGAGAGACAGAGAGAGAGAGACAGAGAGAGAGAAACAGAGAGAGACACAGAGAGAGACACAGAGAGAGACACAGAGAGACAGAGACAGAGAGAGAGAGAGAGAGAGAGAGAGAGAGAGAGAGAGAGAGAGAGAGAGAGAGAGAGAGAGAAATCCTTGGTAGCAGGTACCTCCTGGTCACCTACTGCATGGGGGCACTGCAACCTTATACATGGCTTGATATTTGAGCTGGCATTTCATTAATAATAAGTATAATAATAATAAATCTTAGATCCAAAAAATGAGCCACACGCCTTATACATGCAACAATACAGTACAAATGAAAGGAGCATAAGAATGATGTTATTGATGATACATTGTTGTTGATGGTGATGTTAATGATGGTGGTGATGATGATGATGATGATGATGATGATGATGATGATGATGATGATGATGATGATGATGTTGTTGTTGTTGTTTGTTTTGTTGTAGTTGCAAAACTATCTACATTGTTATTTCCATGCCGCTTAATGTCGGCTCCTTGTTTTGCTAGCCTCTTGATTTCGTTGCTAATCAGTTTAGCTCGTTCCAGTTATCCGATTTAACGGCGATTCATTTTTTTCCATGACATTAAACATCTAAGTCAATTTATTTTGTGGCAGTAAAAGGATTACTTCTTACATTTCGTTCTAGAATCGGCTAATGATGATTTAATATTCCTGTGAAACAACATTAGGTTTTTTTTTTATAAGACAGAAGTATTGTAGTAATTATTACACACACAAAAAAAACACTGGAATCGATGACAGATTTTCTCTTATATTATGTGTTTATGTACATCTCTGTTTTTGATTCTCTCTGGGTTTTTTTTTGTTTGTTACGTCAATAAGCAGTAGTAATCTTTGTACTAATTTAGTTCTAGACTTTCTTGGCACTAGTTGGGGTTCACTTTTAAACTGGCGTCGAAAAATAAAATTCGTTGATTATAATCCGCCATTTTGAACGATACTTGATTGATATATATGCCTTTATATTACTTGGTTTGAATGGTTTTTATTTGAAATTTGATTTGTTAGTTTTAGGAGTATTTCAGTAATTAACCGATTCATTGTTTGATTTATCGATTATCCTATTTTTTTTAATTTTATTTTGTTTGTGTTGTTGTTTTGTCAGTGACAAGACCTCGGATCTTAGAGTTCACCACCGAAAAGGTCAATCCAGGTCAGCCGGCTGTGTTCAACTGCACGGTGGCCGCTTTTCCCATGCCCTCTCAAACCGAGATCCATCTCCGCGGCCCAGACGCGCGCACCATCAGTTTAACGAAGTCAGAAGAATTGCCCGGTCAACACTACACCCGCAAAAATACGTTCACGGTAGGTCAGTCTTTCTGTCTCCGATCGTCTGTTTGTCTGTCTGTCTCTCTTCTCAGCCTCTCTCTCTCTCTTCTTAATTTCTCTCTGCCTCTGTTTCTCTGTCGATGTCTCTCTCTCTTCTCAGCCTCAGACTATTTCTCTGTTTCTGTCTGTTTCTCTGTCTCTGTCTGTCTCTGTCTGTCTTTCTGTCTGTCTCTCTGTCTGTCTGTCTGTCTGTCTGTCTCTCTCTCTCTTTAGCCTCTGTTTCTCTGTCTCTATTTCTGTCTCTCTGTCTCTACCTCTGTCTGTCTCTCTCTCTCTCTGAAATGGATGTGCATGTATTTGTGTCTGTCTGTAATTGTGGGGGTGGGGGTAAGTTTATGTTTTTCTAAATAAATATAAAAATCATGTGTGTGTCGGGAAGGGGGAGATGAATGTTGCGACCTTTAAAAGATTAAGAATTAAATAAAAATCCTTAACAATCCCCGCAAATTGGACAGCAATTGAGTTGAATGTCGGCGTGTGTGTCTCGGGCTTCGGTTGTTCGACCGGTCAAGACGGAGGGCTACAATTACTCTCCAATCACGATATATGTTTTTTAATTTAAATTCTACATGCTTTCAATTCCAGCATTCTTCTCCTATTTCATCATTATCAACATCGTCATCATCATCATCATCATCATCATCATCATCATCATCATCATCATCATCATCATCATCATCATCATTACAATCATCATCAACATCATCATCATCATCATCGTTTTAATCGTGTACATCATCTTTCTTCTTCTTCTTCTTCTTCTTCTTCTTCTTCTTTTTGGAACTTTGTGAGAAAGGCGACACACATTTCAAGCGTGAGTCTTATTTGATCTAAAATGTGCCAAACTTGAATCCAAACGTTTTGCGCGAGCGTTTAAATGCCCCTCTGCTATAAGCAGAACTTGCTGAGATACTTAACAATGGCAATATTCGGGTGCACACACATGAAGTCAGCGGTGCGTAACGACACGCTGGCAGCTTCGACTTAGTGGATTAGAAAGGGGAGAGTAGTGTGTGCCTTTTGTATATAGGGACGCCCAATGGGTTTGTAATTTCTACTGAACCCCTGGGACGTCCTGGAGATTCCAAGTAATGAATATGTTAATACGGTTGCTTTTCAGAAAGCGTTTTCATCTGTTAAGTAGGTTAATAAACTTCTATGATCACACTAGCTACTGTAAAAGTTTGAAAAACAATTGACCTCAGACTCGCGTTAAGATTGAGTGAAAGAAGCGTAAAATAAAGAGAGAATGTGCATAATTGGGATTGGTTAAGTGCGGGTGTGATTAGGATTTGTGAAATATTGAGGAATGAGGGACGGAAACGTCGAAAGTGGAGGAAGTGATTTACCCTCCAATCGGCCTTGTGACGTTCAGTAAAACTTTGAAGTAGTGCGTTATGCCAGCCTGTTTCTCTTCATAGCTCTGACAAACGAGTCGCGCAGTTGATCATAATATTATTTGCATCCAGGGTCCCTTGTTATCCAGAGAATGCAGGGTTAAATATATTTGCTATTAACTCGGCGTCAAACGAGCCAGCCTCAGTCTACGAGATGCTGGATGTGACCTGCTGCTTGGGAAAACAAGACGTGTCCGAATCCAATTTGTTACTCCGCCATGCCAGCGATTGCAGGCATCGTGTTATTATTGTCATGCATTGCGGAACATGAATGCAGACGCATCCAGTCGAGCTCGCCACTGCTGACGTTTACCAATTCACCAATTAAGCTCGCTTGCTGCAACGTAGATGATGATGATGATGATGATGATGATGATGATGATGATGATGATGATGATGATGAGAATGATGAGGATGATGAGAATGATGAGGATGATGAGAAGGAGGGCGACGACGACGACGCTATAGGGACCTCTACGCTAAGGACTATCCTAAAATACTTTATACATGACTATGTAGGCTGCATGGGGTGAACTCGAGTTTGGATGAATGCCCATTCTTTGCCCTTTCCTGCCTATGACGATGAAGTTTCAAGGGCAAGCGGGTCAGCTGTGAAATTTGGGGTTGTTCTTCTCCAGCTACTGCGTATCTGGAATCGGAGAACTTAGAGCATGTCGAGATAGCATAATTACTTAATAGTTACATATTTTTGTAAAGCGTCGAATTAAATAACATGTATTTCTCGTCATTGTTCTTTCTTTGTTTCTTCTCTTTATGTATGTCCGAGCGTCTTTAAAACATGTTCGTAAATCACCTTTCTGACCGTCCAGTGCTGTTTTTGTAAGCAGCGCTTCTACAGTTTAACTTTAAGGACAGATAGCCCTACTATTTTTTATTTTAAAACTTTTTGGAACTTTGTCCTTTTATTATCAAAACCACATATAATTCCAAGCATGAAACAAGGCTCATAGCCAAGGGGGCATTTTAGCCAAAAATAGGGGAAAAGGGGGGAGGGGGAATTACAGACATTAAAAAACAATGAACGGCACAAAAAAAGCTGCTCCATAGGCATCACAAGACAAAACTCTGAACTGTCAAACACCCGTTTTAGGGTTTACATTGGTTCAACATGGAAAGAAAAATATACACCATCGCATGGTTCCCAAAAGAAGACAAAAGGGAATGCACAATATATAAATAGTGACATAACTCCAATAAAGCGGCTTAAATTTAGCAACCTGCTGTTTGATTCAATATTCGTCGGCTGGTTAAATTTAAAGATATTTGAATGAGTCCAAAAGTATTTTCTATGATTGTCTTTCTACATCGAATTGTTGTATTTGTAATATCTATCATTAATTAATGTGATTTTATTAATTCGTCAGATATGGGGTGGCCCGGTACGTCGGTGGGTAGTGAACAGATTTTCTATGCCGAAGGTCGCGGGATCCACCTCCGCCTGGGTCCAACTTACGTGACTTAGGTTCCAGATTTTTCTCGACACCGAGGGTTTTTCTCCTTTTACTCCGGTTTCCTCCCTCCCTACAATAATGGCATTGGATGCATTCATTCTAAAATTTCCGACATAAAAATTGATTTTCATTCCGACTTCCGTAATAGCGATATTTTCAGATCGCCGCCCTTTGAGTTCGATTGAAGAAAATGCGCGTGATAGAGTCCTGTATTATGACGATTATGATAATAATAATAATAATAATAATAATAATAATAATAATAATAATAATAATAATAATAATAATAATAATAATAACATAAATAAATGTATTTATATAGCGCTTTTTTTCTAAATATAAAATATCACTTCAAAATGCAGTAATCACTATACAATAAAAGACAGAAAGGTTATAGCCAGAGGTTGCGTATTCGTATGACATAACATCACGAGGAGCAGCAGCGACCCTAAGCAGGCGCCCTTATGGTCATGCCACACGAGCGTCAAATCTTGAATCCAATTCATGAAATCACGACAAAATCCCTTGATTGTCGTGTGGCACCCTGTGCATCGCGAATCCAGACTCTTTGAATTGGCTCCGATTGCCGACTTTCAACATGTCCTAATTCCGCGAGTCTCGATTGTGTGATTCGGACCTTTTGGCCAATGAGAAGCAGAATACGAATCACGTGATCACAACACACGTACAACAAAACTTCAAGACCAATAACACTCAAGTTTGACTCGATATGCGACTTTCGTGTGGCACTGCGCGATTCAAGTCAAAATGAAATTCCGACTTCGAAGTCGAAAATTGCTCCGATTCGCGTCAAGTCCAGTAGATTTGACGCTCGTGTGGCATGGGCTTTAGTGGTAATGTCTGTGAGTGTTCTGTTGTTCGTAACCTTACAACAAGAACTATTCGTACCCTAAGGGCGGCACACTTCACTGCCGCTCCGCTCGATTTTCCGTCATATAATTGCGTAGCCGGACTTTCTTATCGCACTGCCGTTATGTGGGTTTGAACGCACTAGTAAAAATGTTGTTTTTTAAAATTCGATGGCAGGCTATTACGTTTTAATAGGAAAACAAAAGTGTTGTTTGTCGAAAGTTGGTGGTGGGCGAGGAAGGGGAATGACATCAGCGCCTCCGCTGCGGGCATTCAATTTCTTTTTCAATCCCATCCTTGAACATTTAGTTTTGTTCCATCCATGCCTTCCACACAATCGATGTCATTGAAAGTAAATTTCGCAGGAGTCTGTACAAGCATGCAAGCAGCGCCGTTTACTGTTTTTTCTTTCGTATTTATTTTGATTGGTTTATTATATAGAATTGTTTGTTGCTTTTTAAAAAAAAAATTTTCATTGAGCAGCTCTTAAGCTGGAAAAGCGCAATATAAGAACCATTCATTTATTCATTGATCATTTATTTGGTATATAGTGCTTTACCAGCTCATTGCGCTGGCTGAAACGGTATCTTTCTCAAGCCCTTTGATTGACTGATTAATCGATCGATTCATTGATTTTTGACACTTTATTGTCCCTTTTTTATCGGGAAATTCTGGGCCGCCTCCCCTGGGGAAGATGTAGTCGCAGCTTGTGGCGCGTGTGGTTTTGAAATTTTGTTGGGGAGCAAATCGGAGTACCCGGAGAAAACCCCAAGACGTTGCTCGAGTCGAAAGTAAATAATATTCTGAGAAACATAACGCCCAGAGGCGGGATCGATCCCACAGCTGTCAGGCGCCATTATTTTGGAGCCTGTGGACAAGGCCAGTTAGTCCCGCCTTGGACCACTCGGCCATAACGCTCGCTTGAGACTCCATATTTTATCTTGTGCTTGTAACTAGATCGTGGGTGCAACTCGTTTTATTTCAATGTATTCACAACTTTCCGGCACCTCTCATAAAAACTCGTGGGTATCGCCATTAAAAATTAAAACGAGGTTAGCATGAAACCAAGTTCCGGTCTAACTTGTTTTGCTTTTATCAAAGCTTGATGCGTGACTTTTAAATATGGCAAATTGCCGAAAACGACGATTGTTAGAGACAGAAAACGAGTGGGATAAGTATAAAAACGGTGGAGGAAGTACATGCTCAGTGAAAGGATGCAAAAAACAATCGTAGAGGCCTGTATTTGTGGCGACTTCGGAGGTGCGTCGATCATCGACAGAAAGTGAAACAGGACCTGAAGACTCTTGTAGTTTTCCATAGCTTCGCCGTCGCAATCTTCACAAAACACGAAGTAACTGACTATGTTGTGGCCAAGTGGGCTAAGGCGGGACTAACTTGCCTTGTCCACAAGCCAGAAACCAATGGCGCCTGACAGGTGTGGGTTCGAGCCAGCATCTGGGCGTTATGTTTTTCCGAATATTTTTTAAAAATTCACAAATAATGTTAGGTAGGTAGGGTTTAGGCGCGCCACTGGCGATAGAAAGGGATAATAAACTGCAGCAAAAAAAATAAAAATATGTGAGGGTACGATACAGGTGGCCAGTGACACATGTTATTATTCTTGAATATTTGGAAATAACTCACTAAAACACGCGGAGAAAAAAACCGGAAGTATGTTTTATTGAGGGGATTCCCGTTGGTGCATAGGATAGCAGAAAAGTGTGAATAGTCTTTGCGCATTTCAGCTTCGACTGCTTGTGTGACATGCAAGAGTTGAAGTGTGAAAACCAATACTTGGTGCAGCAGTTTTGCACGTCACTTGTTTAGTTTTGCAAAGAATGTATGGTACAGTGGTTCTAGCTGTTAGTGTTACACAATGCTCAAGCGGACAGAAATTTTTTTGGTTGGTTGGTTATTTTTGTAATATATTTGTTTAACGCATGTTTGATTTCTGTGGTCACTGTCTGGTGGAAGTATCTATGAACAGGCAAATCCGCTGCGTTTGAAAAAAAAAAGGTCCATAATTCATCAGATATATAAAATGAAATAATGTGATTTCAATGTTGTTGGGTTGTGGTTGTTGTTGTTGTTGGTGGTGGTGGTGGTGGTGGTGGTGGTGTGTGTGGGGTGTGTGTGTGGCTGCGATGTTGATGTGTTTTTAAAAATTATTTTCAGGCGAAATGAGCAGGCATTTTATTTGTCAGTGTTTTGTATTTCTGTTGACAGGTGAGCTACGTACAGGCAAACGAACAGTTTGTGTGTTTAGTGAATGGCGTGGCTGGCACAGCAAATTCCACTAGACCTTCTGAAGTCTATGGTAAGATCCTTCCTAACTCGTAATACGACACCTTTTACTTTTGGTGGGAAGGGCGGGGGTGGGCATGACGGAGGTTCAGTTCAGGTCAATCCCGCAGCCGGATAATCCGTTGGGAAGACATGAGGGATGCCGACGAAGTCAAGATTCCTAAATGATGCCGTCTCATACAGCTTCTTCCGGTTCATGGTGATGTTGGTGCTGATGTTGCTGTGACTGTTCACCAGCACCTTACTCTTTTTTGAGCTTACTCCATGCCATAAGCTTCTGCACCGTCAACAAACCTGCATGTCGGATCTTGGAGTTCCCGATCGCTGCCTAGTGTTATCAGCGAAGCGCAGGTTGCACAATGGTCTTGCTCAGTTTGGAAGTTCTGGAGGGTTTCTTCCGCCACGATGTTTTCCAGGAATTGGAAGAGGAGAGGAGACAGTACGCAGCCGTGGTTAACGCCCTCTGTGGTCTGGAAGGCTTCTCCAGTCTGTCTATTAAGCAGGACTGCACTGCTGGCATTGTGGTAAAATGCTTCGATTGTTTGGACCAAGCCTTCGTCAATATTGTTGCGCCGCACGACGTGCCGGACTCTTTTTAAATTCGATGAAGTTATGGTA
Organism: Oncomelania hupensis; assembly: GCA_036898135.1. Lineage (NCBI taxonomy): Eukaryota > Metazoa > Mollusca > Gastropoda > Littorinimorpha > Pomatiopsidae > Oncomelania > Oncomelania hupensis. Next base: position 13,797,008 of record CM072516.1, read on the forward strand.
TAGGTACTTTTGGTGTTGAAGTTGTTGATCATTATACGGCAGTTGCTGCAGATTTGTTCAACTTTGCTCCTTCCTTGTCTGAAACCTGCCTTCTCTTCTGCCTGGTTCTTCGATCTGTTCAGTATAACTTTCAGCATGGTCTTGCTGGGATGGCTATTAAGGATGACTGTCCTGTAATTTTTGCACTGCATCCTGTTTCCTTTTTTTGGGGGGTGGGGGTGGGGGTGGAACTATCAGTGATCAGTCCCCCCTTGGGGGTGCCGGGGGTTTCTGTATGAATAGTATCCCCACTTTCTGGAAATTTCGTGCTTAAAATTCTGTCGCTGTCTTTCTCCTTTGTTCTTTTTCATTCCTGCTCTGTTCTAGCAATCTACTACAAATCTTCTTCGCTATACCAGTCACCTACCTTTTTAAAAAAAAAAAAACTCTTCCAAACTCCTCATTTGTGTATGCGGTCTGTTGGGTCAGCTTAGGATATTGGACGCTTTCTGCCAAATGTTCACTGGGGCTTCCTATGATATTATTATTTAGCAATGTGGGCATTTTATATGTATGTGTTTAGTTGATATTTTGTAATGATGTTAATATTTTATTGTGTTTTTTGTAAACGGGGGTTCGATAAATTGGGAGTATAGCCTCAGCGTCCCCTGCGTGGGATACCTTTATTGTAGAGTGACCGATTGGTGGAGTACCTTCAGTGTTACCACTAGGGTTGTTTCAGTAGATCTTTTATACGGATCAGGGGTGAGTCGTCTTTCAACCAAGCTGTGGTCCTGAGTTTGTTATTCTGATTCGGCTCTTTGCAGTCCGCTGGACCCTTTAAGCAATGAATATGTGATAGAGTCCACTCGAGTGGCCACTCTTTGTTTTCCCATATTTTTGGCAGATGGCCAGTAAGACTCGCGTCATCTCCTCCCCGCCATGCTTCGGCAGTTGTGCTGCAATATTGTCAGGACCTGGAGCTTTTCCAATCTTCATACCGTGGGCTGCCTGCTCTGTGAGGCAGGACGGTAGGCTAAAAGCCAGGATTTTTTAACCTGCGCAAATTAACTTAACACGGGTCGCTAGCCAGTTGACACTCGCACAAATAACGTTGAAGTGAAAGAAAGAAAGACACGGAATTTTAAAAAAAAAAGAAAGTCTTTTCTATGTACGGGAAGATGGACAAGAAGGTGGAAGAAAAAATAAATTTCCTTCGTTAACATTCACACAGATAAAGCTGAAATGAAAGAAAGAAACGGACTCAAGAGATAGTCCTCTCTATGTACAGGAGATAGAAAAGCAGAAAAAGAAAATTTCACTTCGTCCACCCTTTTTTTCCTCTTGGACTTGTGTGAAAAGCGACAGCGCCAGCGTCTTCAGTGTTTGCGTGTTTCCCCCTGCTTTCCAATTTGGGCTTTTTGTACCTTATTTTCCTGCTCCACGACGGAGCTCAGCGGAAGCTGGCTAAAGATGCGTTTTAAGTGCTATTAATCACCGATATAACGCGAAAGGATCGGCCCCTTCCCATCAGCCCCTTCGTCTTCCCACGTGACCTGTCACAATGGCTATGATTGATCCGGGTCACTTTCGGTCTAACCAATCTGCGCGCTCAATCGATCTGCTCCTCGAGTGAAGGTCGGCTGATTTTGTGCGGAGTAGACCTATAGTGTCGGATAGTGCAGTGGTTGGAGCACTCGCTACTGTGTCGAAAGTGAAGCACCGTCCGGTGCGGTTAGCACTTGGATGGGTGACCGCTAAGGTGTGAAGCGACAAACAACAACGCCCCCAGTTGACTCAACTGTGATTGAGTACCTACTCTCTTGAGGATGGGGAAGGTAAAGCAGCGAGGGAGAGAGTTGGGCATCACCCTCATTACGCTGGCCCAAGATAAGTGTGATCTCCAACATCACGCTCCCCTACGGCCACAAGGCTATGGGACTACCTTTACCTTTTTTTTTTTAGACCTATAGCTACCTGACATCACCCCACCTCAGAAACGTTACTAAACAATCATCATCACCATCATCATCACCATCATTATCAGCAGCAGCTTTGTCATCATCATCATCATCATCATCATCATTGTTAGCAGCAGCTTTATGACATCATCATCATGTGGTCCTGATTCGGCTCTTTGCAGACCGCTGGACCCTATAAATAATGAGTAACTAACATCATCATCATCATTATCATAATCATCATCATCATCGCCTTCGTCGTCATGATGATATTTGTTTCTTATTTAAACTAAAAACCACAACAGCAACCTTATCTGTTTTAAATGTAAACAAATTCCGTTCCTGTTCCTCTACCTTTTGATGGATGAAGCTTACATAACCCTGCGCTTTTACCGTTACTAGTTTCAGCGATTAGTCGATAGTAGTCTTAAGTTTTATGACATTGGCCCACACGACGAATTGTGTCACGCCTGACATGAGGAACAGTATGGTTTCATTATCGATGGAAAAACCACATCTGTTCTCAATCAGCAAACAGGCGGAATGAGCCAGAAATGAGGAAATGGCGGTAGTTCTCTGCCCTGATCGTTTATAATGGCGGGCAAACTACATTTGAATTGCTGTGGCATCCTGTTTGTTTGTTTCCCTTTTTCACCGCACTGTCTTTTATTTGCATAATCTCCCTGTGAGATGCTTTCGGGCTTCTTTATGTCGTTTCCCATTCCCCATTTGTGGGAACGCAGTTAGGCAAATGGTGGCCTGTGCATGTGAGCCTCGCGGTAGAACAGTTGGTCTCCAATGCCAAAGTTAGCCTACTAGGGCCGTACGAACGGGGGTTGTGGGTACGGTTCTCGCAAGGATCGAAATGAATAAATTTAGGCTTTACCAGGTCCAGCTACTCCTTAAGATGAGAATAAACCGGGCATGTTCCACCGCACGGACTTTAGAGATCCTCACGCCCGTGTTCTACACGGATGGGTGCCAGAAACACCCATAAGCCCAGCATGCAGTATGCAGGTCCTGTTCTTCCCAACCATCACCCCCTGTCCTGAGTGGCGCAGCACTTCCAGCTGCTGCGCTTTCCGCTGAGAGGCAGCCCAACAATTCGCTCGCGTGGACTTTGATTCGAATAAACCCACATGAGGAGGAAAACCTTAGCACATGGTGTGGAATGTTTTATGTACAAACTTTCCTCTACTTCGCTTCCCCCTCTCCCCCTTCCCCCTCTGCTCGGCTTCCTCCCCCTCCCTTCCCCACCACTCCTTAAGATCAGTGCTTGCAGATAAGAATCTGTTTGAACTGACGGTCAGAATTACTGTTCAGAAAAAAAAAAAAAACGTTTATGTTCTACCTCAGGTCATCTTTGCTGTAGTGACAATGGATCGATAAAATATCATAATCATTTTTTGCAAACAAATTACAGCCAGACACGCGTACAACGATCACGCTTTCAGTGAACAACGCTTTTACAAATGAAAAAAAAAAAAATCACTGCCAATTCCAAAGTTGTTCTTATTTATTAGAACTTTCCAGATATAAAGGTTATAACATAGCTTCGCTTACACCAATGTATTTTCTTATCCTAGACACCAAATTTCGACGGATATAATAATGTTCGTCATTTGTAAGGCGCCTTAGCCTAAGGATCAAGGCGCTGGCCGATACAGGATCTAACTCAAACCGCCCGAGACGCCCACCCAAAATATAACGAAATTGAAGTACGAAAACATCGCAAATGACGTAAATTCGAAATGACGTAAAATACAACTTTTAAAATTTGACGTCATTCATTTGTCTGTAGTAAGATCCTTCTTAACCCTTTGGAGACGACATCATTTTGAAAGTAAAAAAAAAAGATGTCATTTTAACTTTTGAAGATCTGGCAGAAAGTGACAGGCCTAACCTTTTCTTTCACAAGTCAATCACAGTTTTCATTTTTTGAAAGTAAATATACTGAATTTCCAAAATGTATCAGAATAAAGTACATGAATGTCTTTTTATTCCCATATTCTTAGAAGGAAGGAAATAATTATAATTATGACTCACAACCCATGTTTACAAATTTGTTGCTACTACTGTTATAACGATTTCAGTTCACAAGTCCCGTTTTACAAATACATATCACACTCCTGCGATCAAACCTTTGCAATACGAAATTGCATAATAACAAAAACGTCCCGAAGACACTAGAGCATGAACTCGCTCAACGCAGGAGTGAAATGTATATATGTCCCGGGAACACAGTAGGCAAATAAACTAAAAATTGTCAATGCACTAGATGTAATCGATAAGTGTATACACCTCGAATGTCACTGGGACTGTAGCTGCTACGATTAGATGCATCCGCCGTAGTCATCCAATATTTCAAAGTCTGTGGTGAAGAAGCGAAGGCAAAAAGTTCACTGGCAAAAAGTCTATTATAATACAATCGGTGAAAAGTGATGGTAAAACCAAAAACAAAGTCGAAGTTAAAGTTGAAGTTGAAGGTAAAATCGAAGTTGAAGATGAAACCAAAGGCAAAAAGCGAAGGGTACACTGCAACATAACCCATACAAAATCTTCTAAGAATTTGAGTAACAATTTATACATGCTTCCTGATGCAATTGAAAACTCAACCATTTCCCTTAATAATAATAATCGCTAACTCTTGTATTGTAACAATCACAAATGTAAATCTAACGCATGTATGAATGAATGACTGCAACCTTGAATGTGTTGTATGCTTGGAAGAATAATGATTGTAATAAATATGGTATCACTTATTCGAGTATAATACTTCCCCATAATATTTTAGCCCCACAACATAATGATAACCAACAATGACACGACAAAATACGGACCACAGAAATAAATGACAACAAAGAGACACCCGACTAGCCAGTGAAAACACCCAAGTCCACACTTACTCAACTACCCGTGGATACGGTGATGCGGCTAAGGTCGGATACGTCTCTTCATCCGCAGCATTCCTTTTGGTACAGGTAGGTCAACGGTCAGGTCTACTAGTCGTCTCGATCTTCATTGACTAAAACAAACAGTCGAACTTGCACCAGTTTCAAGGTCGAACTCTTTCTCCCTCATCGTTCTCAAACGACTTCTGGTGAAAACTCAAGTTCTTGTCGTAGGGCACCGCTACGTGAGGATATCACGTACGTATTTCCTTAAGCGTACAGTTGACGGATAAAGGATTAGCAGGGACGAAAAATGATTCAACACACTGCTCCTAGATTCACTGTTCCTGGGACCTCCATGTAACGACCAAATACCTGTCTTCTTTCTCCTTCGTCATTTCCTCTTTTCTACGACAATAAGTTACGTCACACTTTTCATTTACTTTTGTCCCGGCTTATTCAAAGGCACACAAAACGATGATTCATAGGCACTTGCGAGAAGACTACCTATCTACAAACAACAATATAAAGTTCAAACTGAGTGTGGGTCGTGACACTGCTATAGTTGACGATTGGTGGTAGTTCATCTTCCGCACTGTCAAAAAAAAAATCCACTGAAATATAGTTCGGAACCCATCAAAACGATCGCCGATAACGATAATTTGCAAAACGGGAAGTTCCTTTTTAGACACAAAGCATCCGATTAACCAATTTCTTTCTTTGAGAGCGAATCTGAAACGATTCTTCGTATTTTTAGCACAGACAGGAAGGGTCAATCGTCTCCTAAGGAATAAAAAAAAATGGCGGCTAAACGAAAATTAATTCAGGCCACTCTGATAGAGAACTTGAAATAATATCGCATGTGGGAGCGCATTCTAAAAAGCTGATGTTACCAATGAATTTGAAATTCCACCATCAACGCTAAGCATCTTTACTCAGAATACAGAATATAGATTATTCAGCCAAATGGCAACAGTTACATTGCCTATTGAAAATTGCCCCGATGTTGATAAACAGCCACCACACACACACACACGCACACACACACACGCACGCACACACACACACACACACACACACACACGTCCACAGGCAAATATCATCATTCATACAGTCATATATCTCTAACACTCAAAACACTGTATAATACTTCAACCTTTAAAAAAAATTACAGAAATTATATTTACATTGGACACAATCACACTTGACATCAAAAATGGACATGTGTATATTATAGACAAGCCAGTTATGATATAGAATGCTAAAAGAAAGGAAGCACGCATTTACACATACAATCACAAGGTATATGCAGTGAGAAAACAAGAAACATCTATAATATGAATAAAAGTACACATTAACTTACAAAGAAAACATAACATAAGTTCTTGTTCCTCCTCAGCCAATCCATCAATCATCCGCAAAACGCAGGTTGGTGATTGCTCTTCCCCTTATGCTGACTGTGCCTTCGTTATCTGCAAGGGTATCTGACATGATGCGCTCTAGGAAGATGATAAAAAGTGTTGAGATCGAGAGAGTAGGCATCCATGACGCACACCGATTGTTGTTCTGAACCAGTTTCCGATGGCGCTGTTGTAGAGGACTGCACTGGTAGCCTTGTCATACAGGCTTTTGATGACTTCAATAAGTTTAGGGCTGATGTTGTACACTCTCATGGTTGCCCACAGAGCTGCATGCCACACTCGGTCAAACGCCTTTTTGAAGTCTACGAACACATGATATAGATGTTGTTGGTGATGTATGTATTTCTCGCTGATTATTCTGAGGTTGAAAATCTGTTCAGTGGTACTTCGCCCTGCCCTGAATTCTGCTTGTTCTTCAGCTATGATTTGTTCAGCTTGGGGTTTCAACCTGTTGAGTATTATTTTCAGGAGGACCTTTCTGGGATGGCTGATGAGGCTGATGGTGCGGTAGTTTTGACATTCCTGAAGGTTACCTTTTTTGGGAAGAGTGATGACAAGCGACTGGGTCCATGGTGTAAGCCACTCCCCACTCTGCCAGATTTTGTTACAGATAATGATGAGTGCGTCAATCATCACTTCTCCTCCTGCTTGAAGCAGTTCCGCGGGTATGTTGTCCACTCCCGCCGACTTCCCTTTCTTCAGCGATTGCACTGCTGCCTCAACTTTTTCTCGGAGAATTGGAAGGATTTCTTCTTCTTCTCTGTTCTCAGGACATGCTAGAACTGATGGATCTCCGTTTGGTGTGTGGTTGTAAAGGTCAGAGCAGTACTCTGTCCATCTGTCCAAGACTTCTTGTTCTTCTATAAGGCATATGCCAGACTTGCTTTGTATCGTAGAGACCTTGGACTGTTTAACACTTGTCAGCTGCTTTACAGTCTGGTAGGCCTTCTTGTTGTTGTTCTTGTTCAGACTGTTCTCTATTTTATGGCATTGATCTTCTATCCAGTTCTCCTTTGCTGTGCGCATGCCTTTTCGGATGTCATTGTTGATTTTTCGGTAGGCATCAGCTCCCTGTGAGGTGTTCTTTTTCTTTTTCATCTCTCTTCGTTTATCACACAGGTCCAAAAGTTCAGGTGTGATCCACAGCTTCTTCTTTGGTCGGTGCTTTCCAAGGATCTCCGTGGCGGTATCTGTCACAGCTGAGTTGAAGGTGGTGGTCATGGTGTTGACATCTACTTCACCAGCTCCCAAAATGAGCAGTGGTGCAAATTTCCCTCCAATTGTGGCCTGAAATATTTCTGCCATCTCCGGGTTTTGCAGTTTGTCCAGGTCGAGCTTCAGTCTAGTGCAATTTGCTGTGTTTACTCTCTTCAAGTGGGGCCGGAAAGGCATCAATACGAGATCGTGGTCACTTCCTATGTCGGCTCCTGGTGCGTGTTCTGCCAATGTTGATGCTTGATCTGAAGCGTTTCTTGACCATGATGTACTCGATCTGGTTGTGATGCTCACCGCCGGGACTGTGCCATGTCCATCGTCTGGATTTTTTTTGGAGACCAAGCGTGTTTGCCAGTATCAGATTGTTGTATCTGGCAAACTCCAACAGTCTCAGACCCCTGTCATTTGTCTCGTTGTTGCAGTTGGTCAGTTCAGTTCAGTTCAGTGGGTAGATTAATGTCCCCGGACACAGTGCGTATAGGGGTGCGCATCTTGGCCAACTTTGGCATTCCAGTCGCCTTGCACTATGATCATGTTCTTCTTCGGCACTTGGTCAAGGACAGCCTGTAGATTTTCATAGCAATCCTCGACTTCGCTGTCGTCATAGTCTGATGTTGGGGCATAAGCCTGGATGATTGTGATGTTGAAAGGGGCTGCTCTCAGACGGATGGTAATGAGTCTACTGGAGACTTGGCGGCAACCCATGACAGTGGCTAGAATGTTCTTGTAGACCAAGAATCCAACGCCGTGTTCGTGCACGTCAGCTCGCCTTGGCCCCGAGCGCATGGTCGTTGAACCTGTAGTAACATGAGGTTCCTCCGTCCTGGCCGGTGACTTCTGTGTAGAAGACTTTCGTCCAGGGATGCCGTGCTGACATCACCCCTGTTAGTCGCCTCTTACGACACGCCGGGAAACGTTGAGTCTGTTCTAATCAGTGCCCGAACCCACAGAGTTAATGTCCGCTAATAAGTTAGAATTATGCGTCCCTATTTTTCATCGTCATCATCATTATCATTATTACCTATCTCATCGTCATTTTTCTCCTTTGTTTATTTTCAGTTCTTCCCGAACTACTGGCCGAGCCAAGTTTGTTGGACGGGTCCCTGAAAAACAGCAGCGCCATAGTGGAATGGCGGAAATGGAACAAGAACAGAGACATCGGGGATCCAGAAATCCTCTGGTACAACATCCATGTCAAAGGACCTGACGACCACAAGTAAGCTTTTAATAATAATAATAATAATAATAATAATAATAATAATAATAATAATAATAATAATAATAATAATAATAATACAGGATGCTATACGCGCCTTTCCCCAAATCATTCAGGCTCAAAGCGCGGCGATCTATACCAACATACACGCTCACCTGTCTCATCCACCCTCACACACACCAAACACACATCCATCACTCAAACAGGTGGTGTAAAGGCAGTGAAATCGCTATTAAAAGTCGGAAAGAAAATCGAATTTTTATTTTTGAAATTTTTATATTGGCCTGCGTCCTGTACCATTATTGAAGGGAGGGAGGAAACCGGAGTGCCCGGAGAAAACCCTCGGTGACCTCAATAGTCTCATACCTAAGTCACATACGTTCGCCCCTTGCGGGAATCGAACCCGCGACCTTCGGCAACCGGCCACGAAACCACTGCGCCACGAGGCCACCCCTTATGGCCGCCTGTATCACCCGAAGTTTTGTTCTCCAGTCGAGCAGACTCTTGGAGTAGGGTCCCCTGTTTGTGGAGGCAAATAAAGCAGTGCCTTCTGTGACAGAGTGATCGAACGTCACAAAGACTGGACTACATATAGGCTGTATATTGAAACATTTAATAATGTCGTGGTCGTAGAATAATCGAAATTGTTGTTTTTGTTTTTGTTTTAATCGTAGGCATGCTTGGGGTTTGAATCTCAGATTGGTTCTTTCGGTATGTCATTCACCTGTATTTTTTTTATCAATCCCTTTTCAGTGTTTTTCTCAGCATTTTTGACTCGCGATAATAGCAATATGAGTCTATGTACTCTCCACACAACTTTTTTTTTCTCCAGATTTTTGCATATTTGTGCGAGATGAGTCCCAAATAGTGCAAAAATGATACCGGGGAAAAAAATGTACGTCAGCCTGTTTATGGTGACTAGGTAGTCTGATAGCGCTGTATTTGGAGCACTCGCTGTGTCGCAAGTTAAGCACCGTCCAGTGCGGTTAGCACTTGGATGGGTGACCGCAAACCGTGAAGCGACAAATTACAACGCCCCCAGTTGACTCAACTGTGACTGAGTACCTACTCTCTTAAGGGTGGGGAAGGTAAAGCAGCGAGGGAGAGAGATGGGCATCACCCTCATTATGCTGGCCCAAGATAAGTGTGATCTCCAATGTCACGCTCCCCTACGGCCACAAGGCTATGGGACCACCTTTACCTTTACCTTTTTAGGTAGTAAAATTATACACGCCGGGACGACCTTTGAGTTCCTCAGTTGTTATTTGCCGATTCGACCTTTCCTATGTATGTATTTTGAGTCTTATTAATATTGTCATATATTTTTGTACGCTTTTCTGTATGGGGGTGGCAAATTAAATGGAAGGGCTGACGCCCTCAGCATTACTTAGCTTTATTTACCTTGGGATGTGGTAGGATGGTCATAATATCGTAAATTTGTATTCGAATATGTGTGTTTTTGGTTGGATCGCTTACGTGTTTCTGATCTTGTGGGAGATGGACCCATTTGGTGTGACTGGCCCTGATTTCTCTCCAAACGAGTCCGCTGGACCTAATGCAACAATCATGTAATGTACTGTAATGTGTGGCTGTGATGTGCAGCTATCGTGTAGTCAAAACGGTGTTCGACTCGGCGTGCACGGAGAAGTGTCGTGTGCACCTCACTGACCTGCGTCCCAACACCCGTTATTCCTACTACGTCACGGTGCGGCGGGAAGGGACGGGAGGAGATGGCAAGCCCAGAGCAGTCAACTACCTCACCACCAAATGTTCAGGTGAGTTTACCCCCAGCCCCACCTCCTTCTCTCTCTCTCTCTCTCTCTCTCTCTCTCTCTCTCTCTCTCTCTCTCTCTCTCTCTCTCTCTCTCTCTCTCTTTCTCTCTCTCTCCCACAAAATTAAATGTTCCAATTCCAAGAATTGATCTCTTCAAAACTAGTCTAGCTTATTCCGGTTCCATTTTGTGGAATAACTTTCCTGAAGATCTCCGCACTCCAGCATCTAAATTTACATCATTTAGAACACGTCTCCTAAAACACATTAAAAATTAAATACACATTAATTGTTAATGTTGTTGATTGAGATTAACAACATTAATTTGATTTCAATTGTTTGAAAAGGATTTTATCTAATGATGACTTTGTTTATTTGTTATTGTTCCATGATGTGAATGTTATAACCTTGAGTTGTATTTAATAGTTATTGTTAAAGCCCCAAGGGCAAGATGTAAAAAAGTGCATCCAGCGCTTATTCTTTTACCCTTGCAAAATAAAATTGTTATCTTATCTCTCACCCTCTCTCTCTCTTTCTCGATGTGTTCGTCGTCTGACTCCTCCTCCTTATTTGTCATCACCTTCTTCATCAGCGTTATCATCGTCACCCTCATTATGCTGTTCATTATGCTGCTCCACTGTTCTCTGTTCTAGGGATTTTTCGTGTGTTGTTATTTCATATTCTTACACACGCATCCGCTCACGTACACAAACCCCAACACACACTCACACCTTAACGCACATCTCCCCTGTCCATTTCTCTGCACCCTTCTCCTTCTCTCCACTGTTCTCTTGTAAACATACAAACAAACAAACAAGGATGCTTATTCAGTACACGCGTGATCAGCTAATGTTTCTCAACCGCCACGACAACCACTACACGGCTAGTACAGACACAGTCGAAAACGCGCTACGCGCAATACGGATGAAAAGACGCGGGAACCGAGGAGGCAAACATCGACGCGGTGCACGCCGATCAAAACACACTCCTACCCCCACTCCTTCTTTATCCGTCCCCCCTCCACCTCTCTCCTCCCCCCTGCTCTTGTTCTGTCACCCTTCTCCTCCTACACTTCTTCCTATTTTTCTTCATTTTCTCCACTTCCTTCTTTTCTTGCCACCCTTCTTCCCCTTCTTTCTTCTCCATGCCTCTCTTCACACCAGCACCCCCCTCCTTCACTTTCGTCCTCTTCTGCGTCTGCTCTTTCTTCGTCTTCTTCTACTACCCTTTCCTCTTTCTGCTCCCTTGCCTTCCTCACCCCTCTCTCTCTCTCATCCTCTCCTTCTTACATCCCTCCCCCTCCCACCCAATCCCCCTACACTTCCCCTCCATCCCCTCTTTCTACCCCCTCACCTTCCTCCCCTTGCTCTTCCTCTTTTTCTCCAATCCCTCCCCCTCCCACTCCATCCCCCCACACTCCCCCACCACCCCACGCGTGTTCGGCATCGTCTGCTTCTCCCACCTCTTTTTCCCATCATTCCTCTAACCTGAAACTGTGTCTATTCAATGCTCAGTCTATCTGCAAAGATGGCAAGGCCGACGTGATTTCGGATTTCATCTCCGACAATGACCTAGATATTGTCGTGATAACTGAAACATGGCTCCGGCCAGTGGGTGACGAACCTACTATCGCAAGCGCCACTCCGAGTGGCTACCGACTTGCCTCCTTTCCGCGCGCTTCCAGGGGAGGCGGCATTGCCATCATTTACAGGGACTGCCTTTCTGCTCACCTCTCTTTCACTCAATCTCTGCCCTTCACACATCCCTCATTTGAATATGTCGAGGCCAAAGCAACACTCCCCGGCCACTCAGTCATTTTCTCCTGCATCTATCGCCCTCCGCCTAGCTCCCAAAACAAACTCACCAACTCTATGTTCTTTACTGAATTTGACCTCCTCCTCGACCATTACAGCACACGATCCGGCAAACACATCCTCCTTGGTGATTTCAACTTTCACTTTGACAAACCTGATCACCCGGACACAAAACGCCTATGCAGGTCACTTTCAAACCACAATCTTACACAACACATCACACAACCTACTCACCGTCTTGGCCACACCATTGACTGGATCATCACTCGCACCTCCGATAAACTCTTTCTCGACTCAGACATCTCCTCTGTACTCCCCTCCGACCACCTCGCTATTCTCGTCTTCCTCAATCTACCTCCCCCTCACAAACAACAACTCCTTGTCTCTCGCCGCAAACTAAAACCTGTCAACCGTGAGATCTTCTTCGCCGAAGCTGTCGACCTTCTCTCTGACTCTTCCTCCTCTGATCTTGCATCTCACTTTGATTCCTCTCTCCGTAAACTTCTTGACAACCATGCCCCTGTCACCTCCTGCTCCAGGCCCGACCGACTCCCTTCCCCCTGGCTCACCCATGAGATAGCAACGGCCAAGCGTGAGCGTCGGCAAGCTGAGCGCCGTTGGCGCTTATCTGGCCTAACCGTTCACAGACAGATTTTCCAAACCATCAGATCCAAAGTCTGCAGACTGATCTCTGATGCCAAACGCAAACACCTCCAAAACAAAATCCTAGAATCCACTTCTTCCAAAACTCTCTACGCTACGATGAACAAACTCTTAGGCACACCTAAAGAATCTCCACTCCCCAACACACACAAAAAAGAAGAACTCCCATCCGCCTTTTCCACCTATTTCTCTGACAAAATTCAATCTGCGCAACACACTTGACATTCTACCATCTCCGCCTTGCCCTCCTGACTCCCCCTTCACAGGCACCCCCCTCTCATTTTTCCGCTCTCTCTCTCAGGCAGAAGTTCTCAAAATCATAAAGACTATGTCTCTCAAAACCTGTGAACTAGACCCCCTCCCAGCTTCCCTGTATTTGGACGGTCTCCCAAAACTTCTGCCTTTCATCACCGATATCATCAACACCTCTCTAGAAACTGGCTCCGTTCCTGATATCTTCAAGTCTGCCATCGTTCGCCCTCTCCTCAAAAAACACAACCTTGACCCAAATGACCTCAAAAACTATCGCCCAGTCTCCAATCTCTCTTTTCTGTCTAAGCTACTTGAAAAGGTTGTCCTCAACCAGCTCAACGCTCACCTCACCATCAACAATCTCCTCAGTCCCTTCCAGTCTGCCTATCGCAAGCACCACAGCACTGAAACAGCCCTTTTACATATTCTGAACGATCTTCTTCTCTCAACTGACTCAGGCAACATCTCCCTTCTTACCCTACTCGATCTCTCTGCCGCCTTCGACACTATTGACCATTCTATCCTCCTCCACCGCCTTCAACACTCCTTTGGCATCACTGACTCCGCTCACTCCTGGTTTCTTTCCTACCTCTCCGACAGACGGCAGTCCGTTATCATCGATGGCATATCCTCTGACCCAGTTAGGCTCTCCTGCGGAGTTCCTCAGGGATCTGTCCTGGGTCCGGTCCTTTTTACACTCTACACCTCCCCTCTGACCAACATCATCCAGTCTCATCACATAAACCACCACTTCTATGCTGACGACTCACAACTACAAGACAAAGACAAACCTGACAACATTCAGGCACTCCTGACTCGCACGGCCGACTGCTGTGAAGACGTGAAGGACTGGATGACAGCAAACAAACTTAAACTGAACGACGACAAAACGGAAGCCATGCTGGTAGGCACACGCCAGAAACTCCCTCAGCTCCCCTCCTCTCTCCATCTTCAGCTTGACGGTACCTCTATCCCTCTCTCCGACTCTGCCAAGAACCTTGGCGTTATCCTTGACTCTTCTCTCTCAATGACTAGCTTTGTCTCTGCAACCGCCCGGGCCTGCTACTTCCACCTCCGTCGAATCAGTCAGATCAGAAAATACCTCACCACTGAAGCTGCCACCAAACTTGCTGTCTCCCTCATCCTGTCTCGCATCGACTATTGCAACTCCCTTCTTTCCGGCCTTCCCCGCTCCACCACTCTCCCTCTCCAACGCGTTCAAAACAATACTGCCCGCCTCGTCCTCAGAAAGAAGAAATCTGACCACGTCACTCCCTTGCTCAAAGCCCTACACTGGCTTCCCATCTCCCAACGCATTCAATACAAGACCTTGTCTCTCTGCTACAAGTCCCTCAACAACTCCGCTCCTCTCTATCTCTCTGACTTACTTCACCCATACATTCCCTCTCGCTCTCTTCGCTCTGCCTCCGACCCTCTCCGCCTCCGCATTCCTCGCTCCAAACTCAGCACGTTCGGGTCCCGCTCCTTCTCTGTCTACGGCCCACCCATCTGGAATACTCTTCCACTCTCTCTCCGTCAGAAACCCTCTCCCACCTCCTTCCAGTCTGCCCTCAAAACTTACCTTTTCAAGCAGTTCTAACACTATGACCCCACTACGCACCCCATCGCCAGCTGTCTCTTACATATAGTGTCTGGTCTGTTTGTGGTATGAGTATATTTGAGTGAATGTATTTTTTGCGTAATTGTTACATGTGTCATTGTCTAAAGCGTGCACATGCGTGCGTGAGTTGTGAGTGCGCGCTTAGAGTTATAATTATTATAAGATAAGCGCATTATAAATACAGTAATTATTATTATTATTATTATTATTATTAATTATCGTCACCTTTATTTTGACGATGTCTTTGTCATCGTCGTCCTCGTAATCTTTACTTTGTTTGTTTGTTTGTTTTCTTGCCATCAACCCCATTTTTTGTAACATGCACAAAAACCTATGGAGAACGAACTTTTTTTTTCGCGGCTGCAACACAATGTAATTCACACCCATATGCTCTTAGACATGCACCCAGTCTACCTGCCTTTAAACGTGCATTAAAAACACACCTGTTTAAGCAATATTATAAATAATTTTATAGAATTCCCTTGCATCAGCTGAGATATGACTTGTCAGACTGTAGTAGGTCTGTGTGTGGATGCTGTGTGTGTGTGTGTGTGTGGGTGTGTGTGGGTGTGTGTGTGTGAGCGTGTGTGTGTGTGTGCGCGCTGTGGTAACTAATTTGGCGTCTGGACGGTTGATTGTTGGCGCTGACGACGGAGTTGCTGTTTGATTGATTATTTGTATGCTGATTTTAATTAATATGATTTGTTTGCGAGCTGTTGTTTGTCCGAGTGTGGACTCTGTATATCATGTTATTTATTTTTATAATTAGATTTTATAGATATATTAGTGTTTAGCCTGTTTGAAAAAATTGTATATGTTAGATATGTATGTTAATCTATTATTTGCTAACAGTAACAATTTGTAATGTGTGAAGTTGTCAACCACACCGAGTGCTTGTTTTATTATATGTAATGTTGTGGTATATAAGTAAACAGTTATTATTAATATTAATCATCGTCGTCGTCAACGCCAGTTTTGTCATCACCGTGATTATCCTCTTCACCCTTCTGTTTTTTATGTCACTTTCACTACCATCACCACCACATCATCATCATCTTCATCATCATCAGCAGCACACTCATCATCATTATCATCATCATCATCATCATCATCATCATCATCATCATCATCATCGTCGTCGTCGTCACATTTGCCGTCGTATTCGTCATCTTCATCTCAGCACGCCTGCTCTTGTGATAGTGTTTACTATCAAAGTTTAGCGCAAGCTGTAACAGCTAACAGCTATTACACAAATTGGTAACTCAATCATGATCGATCTGGGTGTATTATTTTGTTTAATCTCTCACACCTAGAACAATGTAAAAGCTGCCTTTGATTGAACCCTCAATTTCTTCTAAGTGCAATGCCTGTAGTAGTTTACGCTCCGTTTGGATGGCATCAGCACTGAGTGGCTATAAATAATGGAATCTTGTTAATGCATTGACAGCGATGTTTGCCAAAGTGGTGTTGAACTCCACTTGATCCTTTTTTTTTTTGGGTCTCTCCCCTCTCTTTCATTATTAGCACAGCGAGAGCTAGCTCATTAATGCTTGTCTAATTGCTTTTTTCCGCTAATAAAAAGTTACAATAGTATGTGTGTGCAGATAATTGTTGCTGCAAATAATATAGTTCAGTCATAAGAAAGGAGGGAGAGACAGAGACAGAGAGAGAGACAGACAGAGAGAGAGTCTAGACTGTGTTCATGTGTTTGGGCATCGATTTTGAGGCGCTACGTTTTCCTGTTCAGTTTGTATTTTGCCAAGGTTTTATTTCAATTATACCACTCACGTTTCGTAATAGTTTTCACCGAAAATAATATACATTATAGCTATCGCTTATAGAGCAGACATTTATTGTATTGCTATTTTTGTGTTATACGGAATATTCTGTTACGGAGCCTAGGAACTGTCATACTCTCAAAGCAACTCATTTTTATAGCTCGTTACCCAAAGCCGCCAAACCTGGACAAACTGCGAGACTCGGAGGTGGGAGAAATATTCCAAGCCACAATTGGAAGGAAATTTGTACCAAAGCTCATTTTGGGAGCTGGTGAAGTAGATGTCAGCATCATGACCACCACCTTCTGAGATCCTTGGAGCAACGCCCACAGAAGGAACCGTGGATCACACATGAACTTTTGGACCTGTGTGACAAACTAAAGAGAGAGAGATGAAAAGGAAAAACGAACACCTCACGGGGAGCTGATGCTTACCGAAAAATCAACAGTGACATCCGCAAAGGCATGCGCATAGCAAAGGAGAACTGGATAGAAGGTCAATGCCAGGAAATAAAGAACAGTCTGAACAAGAACAACAGCAAGAAGGCCTGACTGTGAAGTGGCAGAGAAGTGTTGCAAATCTGGCTTGTGCCTTACAGAAGAAGAAGAAGTCATGGATAGATTGACAGAGTACCGCTCTAACCACTCACCAAACGGAGACCCATCAGTTCTAGCATGTCCCCAGAACAGAGAAGAAGAAGAAATCCTCCCAATCATCCGAGAAGAAGTTGAGGCAGCAGTGCAGTAGCTGAAGAAAGGGAAGTCAGCGGGATTGGACAGCATACCCGCGGAACTGCTTCAAGCAGGAGAAAAAGCGATGATTGACGCCCTCACCATTATCTTTAACAAGATCTGGCAGAGTGGGGAGTGGCCTACAGCATGGACCCAGTCCCTTGTGATCACTCTTCCCGAAAAGGGTAATCTTCAGGCGTGTCAGAACTACTGCACCATCAGCCTCATCAGCCATTTCTCAGGCCGACCTCCAGAAAAAAATACAACAGGTTGAAACCCCAAGCTGAACAAATCATAGCTGAAGAACAAGCAAGGTATATGGCAATGCGAGGTACCACTGAGCAGATTTTCAACCTCAGAATAATCTGCGAGAAATACCTACAGCACCAACAACATCTATATAATGTGTTTGTAGACTTTAAGAAAGCGTTTGACACAGAGTCTGGCATGCAGCTCTGTGGGCAACCATGAGAGTATACAACATCAGCCCAAACATTATTGAAGTCGTCAAAAGCCTGTATGACAGATCTACCAGTGCACTCCTCCCCAACAGCGCCATCGGGAATCGGTTCAGAATAACAATCAGCGTGCGTCAAGGTCTCTCCAACACTCTTCAACATCTTTCAGGAGCGTTTCATGTCAGATGCCCTTGCAGATCATGAAGGCACCGTCAGAATAGGGGGTAGAGCAATCTCCAACCTCCGTTTTGCGGATGATATTGATGGATTGGATAATATTGATGGATTGGATTGGAGAGGAACAAGAACTTGAACAGCTTGTACAGAGGCTTGACACCACCTCCAGAGCCGTTGGAATGGAAATTAGTGCAGAGAAGACCACAATGATAACTAACAACACCAATGGCATTAACACGGACATCAAAGTCCAAGGCCAATCTGCAGCGAACCGATCAGACACAAGTACACGCGCAGGCACTCGCATATACACTCAAACAAGCTCTCCTGGTCGGCCGGACGTCCTTCAGTTGCTGAGACGAGAAAAGAAAGGAGACCCACGCAGGTTAGTCGTCACGAAGAAAGGGGTAAACGATGACTGGGACGAAGACAGGCGATCACGTAGAATCCACGTCACGATGAAGAGCAGAGGTGAAGTAAGTAAAGGGAAGAAACGTATGATAAGCCTGCAACAGTTAATGCATCCGAGGTAATCGCAGCCTATCCCGGATGTATCCAACGTGCCCACTATTCCCCCTCTCATTCTTCCCCCCTCTCTCCATCTGTCTCGGTTGTCCTAGCTCTGTGCATCCCTAACTAACTATAGTCTTTCGTGATGACACTAGCTAACTACACAGAAAACCACCAAAATCGTCACCATACATATTCAATTAATATCAATATACTATCCGCACATAATTTTAAACGCGAGATGAAAATAGAATACGTGAAGATGAAATGGAATAATGTGCTGCACGAAGGATGGCTAAATAACTGTCATACACGTTAACGCCTCTACTCAACACCAGCCATGCTTACTACCACAGCCACGCCACAACCTAGCGCAACCTCACGCAAACATGAGCGCACAACACAGAGTGGCAGACTAAAAAAATGTAAGTTTTCACGTACCCAATACAGCTTAAGGAGAGCAGCAACTACCGCCGAGTTGCCCCGCCACGGTGCTGGAGATTGACACAGTACTAATGCACTACACACTACCAATCCTAGCAGTACCTCTAGTCCAACTGACTTCTAGCACAAGTGAAGTCACGTCACACAAACTCACATGCCAATAAGGAAAAGGTCACAAAATAGACTTTCAACACGCCCATTGGAATAAGCGAGGCTCTTCTTCGTTAGCTTTACTGCTCATCCAAAAAATGGTTATTCTCACAGACCAACAAAGTTTATTTTCAAAGACAACTTAATCTTCTAACAACGCTGCCAACTGTCTGCCAAACACTGTCACTGCCTATTCAGCCCTGTCAGTTTTCTGTAGAGAATTTCAATACATAAGAAGATCCAAGACACTCCAAAAAAAGGGTATTTCTTCTTTGAAACTCTAGCCTGCATTGCGCATATTCAAAAACGTATTATATTTTATCATACTCTGTCTTGCCCTAGGAAGGTTATAATCTTCGCTCACCTTTCGCTACAGACGCGTGCACCCCGCATAAATTATCCTTCCACCTTTTTGCCATTCCTATTCACTTCCACTATATCGTCCACTCTCTCTTTCCTGTACTTTATCCAAACTATCTGAGACAAAATACTTCTCGCTGCGCGACACAATCTCTCAACATGGTGCACAGCTTCAAATATTTAGGAGCAATTGTATTTGACAATGGGTTCCGACCGGACGTCCTCTCCAGGATAGCTCAAACAACTGCTACCCATTTGGAAAGACAGGACATTCAATCTACACTCAAAAGTAAGGTTGCTGTGATTCATTGTCATGTCCATCTTCCTATACTCTTGTGAAACATGGACTTTCATTGCACACCTACAACGAAGAATACAAAGCATGGTGTCTTGAGGTGCTACTAAAGACTTCTGGCCTTGCAAAGACCATCATGCAAGGCGCGGTGCAATTAGGCAGAAGAAGAGTGAGACAAAAAGAGAGGTTTGAGGATTCGAGAATGGACTGGCTTGACACGGAGCGAAGTCATGAGAGTTGCTGAGGACAGAGAAAGATGGAGTAGGCTGGTTAAACGGTCATCTGTGGTGCCCCAACGACTTTCGAGTTACGGGATTTGGATAGGATTGGACCCCCAAATCGTAGTTACATAGCCTCAGGGCTCTACTTACTCTGATGATTTTCCATGACCAAGAAACATCAATTAAAGATACTTACTTTCAAATATTTTAGCATCACATATCCTTTCAAAATATACATTAAGTGCTCCACTGAAAAAATGATTTAACCCAAAGTAACGTCTTAATTTGTTTTAAAGACTGTTTTTAATATAAATCGATAAAGTCGTTTATTTATGTGTTTATTAATAGCATACTGGTTTATTCTGAACAGGGGACTGTGAACATTTGGTGGTTACAAACCACGGATTATACGCCAAATATTGAAAACTTAGAAGTCGATTTGAGCAAGTTTCCACTATTATCATTAACAATGCAAATTCCAAGGTACACTCTTTTGTCACGAAAACTAACCAAATACGCTAACTCTTGAGACACAGGCCCTTTAAGCAAACTAGGTCAGTGGCAAGCTTGAAAAACAACTAGCGATTAATGACTCATCAAGAATTGTTTTGTAGTTTATTGTGGACATAGCCCTCGGTCTTTTTTGTATGCGTTCCTGCATCCATTTTTATTTGTTATTTGTTGAAGCGCCTGGCTGTTTTTTTTTTTCGATTTCGATTGAAGGGACGTTGATTGCGTGTGTGTGTGGTTGTGTGTGTGTTTATTGAGAGAGAGAGAGAGAGAGAGAGAGAGAGAGAGAGAGAGAGAGAGAGAGAGAGAGAGAGATAGATAGATTACATTGCATGGTTATTGCTTTAGGTCCAGCGGACTCTTCCGAGCCAAATCAGGACCAGAGAGGCGTTATCTTAAAATATTATAAAATGGATCAAATCTTAAAAAACAAGCCTTTTACTCTTAAATATTCAAACAAACTATCACACGCAACCTCTTGAAAAATCTTCTTTAAATCTGTGTATTAAAAATACGTTCTCTTGCTTCAAACAAATCACTAAAATCAGTCTTACCAATACAATCCAACCAACACAAAACAAGACGACATGATTTATATGCGATAAAACAAACCAACATCATGTAAAAATTGAAACAGGTGTTGACCATTGCATACTTTAAAAATCTCTTTGAAAGGTATTGAACCAAAATACCTTTCTCTTTCATCAAGCAGATCAGCACATTCAGACATGAAATGGCGAACGGGAAAGGATTTATCAATGCACCATGGTGGTTCTTCTCCTTTCAGAAGGAAACTGTGGGTGACATAAGTATGCCCAATATGAAGGTGAGACAAAACTGTTTCTTCTTTGCGAGTGGAAGCAAAGTTAGGCAAAGAAGCTGACAAATCGGGAAGAATTTGAAATAATTTGTTATTGATATGGTTAGACCAGTCATTCTGCCACAGCCGTTTACAATAAGATCCAGTCATACAACGCAGGTCAGAGTAAGGAACAAACTGGAAAATCTCTGAAGGGAAATCGAGATGCAGAGCTTCTTTAGCCGCTTTGTCCACTGCAATTTTGCCGCGGATGCCCATGGGACCAGGTACCCACATAAAAATCTTTTTACCCTCAGAAACAAGTTGTGTATGGAGGTCATGGATCTCTGCCAGAAAAGGGTGTAATATCTTTTTCATGGAAAGAGCCTGAAATGCTGACAGTGAATCAGACATGATTAAAAACGAGGTTTTTTTGGATTAATAAACCTGTTTCAGAGCTAGATGAATTGCCTTGAGATCAGCTATATAAACAGAACAAAAATCAGGTAGACGCTGTTGCAAAGGCTGGTCTAGATGTCTCACAGAGACCGACGCAGCAGCAATTGAGTCTCCTTTCTTTGACCCGTCTGTAAAACGTTTTTCATATCCTGAGTATAAAGCACACTATTCTAAATAAAGTTGGTTATAGACGGTTTCAGATGCATTGTTTTTGAGGAAAGCGGACAGTTGCCAGTTAATGTTTGGAGTACGTGATTTCCATGGAGGAGCTTCAGTCTCCGTTCCAGCGGAGGTTCGTTAGCTTCCACGTAAAAGCTTTCACAAGGGAAGGTGCGAAACGCACCCAAAGCAATGCGTAGTGCCTGATGTGCAACTGGATCTAACATTTTAAAATAAGACTTTCTAGCAGAACCATAAACAATGCAACCATAGTCTAACTTGGATCTAGTTAAAGAACGGTATAACAGCAATAAAGTTTTCTTGTTAGCTCCCCAGTCTGTACCACTGATAACCTTGAGCAAGTTGCAGGCCTGTTGACATTTAGTTTTCAAATCTTTCAGATGAGGAAGGAAGGATAACCTTTGATCAAAAATAACACCCAAAAATTTGACTTGCTGGACCGTCTTTATTGGAGTTTTATTGAGGGTAATATTAGGATCTTGAATAATTCCCCGGTAGGGAAAAGTGGAATACATTCGGATTTTGTTTCAGAAAATTTGAAACCATTTGTAATACCCAGTCTTCAAAGGCATTGACACATAACTGTAGCTGACGTTCTGCAGATGCCAAGGTTTTACCTTTGGCTATTAATGCAAAATCATCAGCAAACAAAGAATTGTCAATTCCCCGTTTCACTGAACGAATAATATTATTTCTTTTAATATTAAACAGCAAGGGAGACAAGATACTACCCTGAGGCACTCCCATCTCCTGTTCCCTCATATCTGATAAAGATCCTCCAACCTTAACCTGAAAAAATTTGTCTGTTAGGAAATAGGATATAAACAGAGGTAAATGTTCCTTCAATCCCACTTCTTGCAAATCTGAAAGAATGCCATATTTCGATGTGGTATAGTATGCTTTTTCCAAATCAAACATGATGGCAACGACATGTTCACCCTGGACGGATAAAAGTTTCCAGTCGAACCAGGTGATCAACAGTTCTTCGACCACTGAGTGTTGGATAATATATTATTTGTTTCGAAATACCACAGTCAACGAGAATAAACCATTCTTTCCAGCGTCTTGCATAAGCAGGACGTTAAGGCTATTGGTCTGTAGTTTGTTGGATTAGTATGGTCTTTGCCAGGTTTAGGAATGGGTACAATAATGGCATTTCTCCAAGAGGAAGGAAAGGTGCCAGTTATTCAGATCTGATTGAAGATGTCCAGCAGTTGAGACCGTGAGTACCTTGTTAAATGTGGTAGAAATTGATAATGGACATCATCCGGTCCAAGTGCTGAATCTGCACTTTTGTCATTTGCATCATCAAGCTCAACTACTGAGAACAAAATGTTGTAGTTTTCAGAATTATCAGAGGTAAGATAGATGACCACCACCTTCAACTCAGCTGTGACAGATGCCGCCACTGAGATCCTTGGCAAGCACCGACCAAAGAAGAAGCCTTGGATCACACCTGAACTTTTGGATCTGTGTGATGAACGAAGAGAGATAAAAAAGAAAAAGAACACCTCACAGGGAGCTGACGTCTACCGAAAAATCAACAATGACATCCGAAAAGGCATGCGCACAGCAAAGGAGAACTGGATAGAAGATCAATGCCAGGAAATAGAGAACAGTCTGAACAAGAACAACAGCAAGAAGGCCTACCAGACTGTGAAGCGGCTGACAAGTGTCAAACAGCCCAAAGTCTCCACGATCCAAAGCAAGTCTGGCATATGCCTTACAGAAGAACAAGAAGTCCTGGACAGATGGACAGAGTACTGCTCTGACCTTTACAACCATACACCAAATGGAGACCCATCAATTCTAGCATGTCCCGAGAACAGAGAAGAAGAAGAAATCCTCCCAATTCTCCGGGAAGAAGTTGAGGCAGCAGTGCAATCGCTAAAGAAAGGGAAGTCAGCGGGAGTGGACAACATACCCGCGGATCTGCTACAAGCAGGAGGAGAAGCAATGATTGATGCACTCACCATTATCTGTAACAAGATCTGGCAGAGTGGGGAGTGGCCTATACCATGGACCCAGTCGCTTGTCATCACTCTTCCCAAAAAAGGTAACCTTCAGGAGTGTGAAAATTACCGCACCATCAGCCTCATCAGCCATCCCAGCAAGATCCTCCTGAAAATAATACTCAACAGGTTGAAACCCCAAGCTGAACAAATCATAGCTGAAGAACAAGCAGGATTCAGGGCAGGGCGAAGTACCACTGAGCAGATTTTCAACCTCAGAATAATCTGTGAGAAATACCTACAGCACCAACAACGTCTATATCATGTGTTCATAGACTTCAAGAAGGCGTTTGACCGAGTCTGGCATGCAGCTCTATGGGCAACAATAAAAGTGTACAACATCAGCCCTAAAATTATTGAAGTCATCAAAAGCATGTATGACAAGGCTACCAGTGCAGTCCTCCACAACAGCGCCATCGGGAACTGGTTCAGAACAACAATCGGTGTGCGTCAAGGATGCCTACTCTCTCCAACACTCTTCAACATCTTCCTAGAGCGCATTATGTCAGATGCACTTGCAGACCATGAAGGCACAGTCAGCATAGGGGGTAGAGCAATCTCCAATCTTCGTTTTGCAGATGACATTGATGGATTGGCTGGAGAGGAACAAGAACTTGAACAGCTGGTACAGAGGCTTGACACCACCTCCAGAGCCTATGGAATGGAAATAAGTGCAGAGAAGACCAAAATGATGACCAACAACACCAATGGCATCAACACGGACATCAAAGTCCAAGGCCAATCCCTCAACACAGTGCATAGCTTCAAATATTTAGGAGCCATTGTATCTGACAATGGGTCCCGACAGGAAGTCCTCTCCAGGATCGCACAAACAACCGCTGCCCTGACAAGGTTGAAGCCCATTTGGAAAGACAGGACCATCAGTCTACATTCCAAAGTAAGACTGCTGCGCTCCCTTGTCATCTCCATCTTCCTATATGCTTGCGAAGCATGGACCCTCACAGCAGATCTCCAACGAAGAATACAAAGCATGGAGATGAGGTGCTACAGAAGACTTCTGGGCATTTCCTATACCCAACACATCACCAACGACAAAGTCCGACAGACCATCACACAAGCCATTGGACAACACGATGACCTGCTCACAGTGGTGAAGAAACGGAAACTCCGATGGTATGGCCACGTCACCAGATCATCAGGCCTTGCAAAGACTATTCTGCAAGGCACAGTGCAAGGAGGTAGAAGAAGAGGGAGACCGAAAAAGAGGTGGGAGGACAACATTCGAGAATGGACTGGTTTGACACTGAGCGAAGCCATCAGGGCCGCTGAGGACAGAGAAAGATGGAGTATGCTGGTTAAACGATCATCTGTGGTGCCCCTACGACCTTCGGGTTACGGGACAGGATAGGATAGGATAGGATAGATAGATAGATAGATAGATAGATAGATAGATAGATAGATAGATAGATAGATAGATAGATAGATAGATAGATAGATAGATAGATAGATAGATAGATTAGTGTGTTATTTTCATCGTACATTTTAGAAATAATGCCCTCTGGCAAACTTAAGTTTCTAATATAAATTCACGATCTCGCAATAATAGGTATGTAAAGGAAGCAACAATACGTATTGTGAATAGCTCCATTTTCAGCCTTTAGGTGAATGAAAGACTTATAGTTTTAACTTTTAAGGATACTTTTCTGCTTTATTATTGATTTCAAAGACAGGTTTGAGAGCGTAATGGCGAACGAGTGCATGATGGACACGTTGTATTTAAGATAGACAGAACCTGTAGCGACACTTGACGCCTTGGTTCACAGACTTCACGTAGCTTTGAGCGAAAATGTGCGAGAAGTGCTGCGTGTGCTACTGATGATCGCGACTATGTGGGGGCCTTACAACTGAAACCTTTACTTTGCTTAGATTGGAATGCTCGGTTGTTGTTTTTTTTTTTTTTTTTTTTTTTTAAATTTATTTTTTTTTTTTTTTAGCTCCAGGCACATGTGTTCGATTTTTATGCCCTCGTATTCTGCAACGTAAATTTAGAATTGTCGCCCCCTTTGTTACCGGCAAAAACAACAACAACCCTTTTTTTTCCTGCATATAATAATACCGGTAACCTTGTTTATGAATTGAGTATCATTCCTGCGGCTACAATTACGTCTTACATTCCACGGAAAACAAAATCGTTATTGAATTCCGTTTGGAAGCGACAGAACCAGCAGCTATTATGTTACCTGTGTACTATCCTACACTTTCGGGTTTGCGTTGCTACACAATTTTCTATTCTTATAGCTGGCTATCAGTTTCGCTATTATTGTTCTCCCCAATATCAGATTTACGCGCACTTTGCACCGACGTCATGCATTTAACAGTGCTGTAGGAGGGCGCTTGCGTATTTGTTTAGGAGTGTGTGAGAGGTCTTGGTTAGTTGTTTTTGTTTGTTCGCTGCGACTTTGTTGTCATATTTCAAGATATTTTGGAATAAGGTCTCCTGCCCATACTCTATATGTAATGTGTGTAATGTGATTGTCTAATAGTGTCCGTCTATATACAGCTCGCAAATTAATCTTCTGGTTGTTAGTTTGCTTCTACGTCTGTGTACAACGCTCTATTTAAATTTGCAGTTGAGATTATATTAAACGCATACACATACAATTATCGATGAGAACAGACGAAATCTTGAGTGGGTGTGTTTGCTCTCTCTCAGTGTGTGAGTGTGTGTGCGCGCGCGTGTGTGTGTTTGTGTGGGTGTGTTGTGTGTGTACTTGTTTACACGCCCTTATTTGGACAAACCAGTGAACATCTACCTAACTTGTTTTGACAGGCTTCATTGCTTTGACGTCAAACCAATGATCCGTTAGCGTTAGGGCTGTGTTACGGTAAGGGTTAGGGTAAGAGTTAGGGTTAGGGTTAGTGTTAGAACACTTTAAAGTACCTAAAAGGGGGAGGTACATGTAATATGACCCATTGTCAACACAACGTATGTGGCGTTTCAGGGATGTCATAATAACACCGTTAAAACAAGTAAGTGTATGTGTGTTTGTGTGTGTGTGTGAGAGAGAGAAAGAGAGAGATACATACACAATGTAGAAACGCCGTTATTGTTACACACTCTGTGTACTCTACCTACGTTCTTTTGACGGCCCCGTTATTTTGAATTCAAAACAGTGTTCCTGTTAGGGTTAGGGCTGTGGTGGGGGTTAGGGTAAGAGTTAGGGTTAGCTTCAAAATATTGACAGATTTCAAAACAATGTCTAAACAACGCCTGTGGCGTCCATGAGTCATAACGACGGCGTGTGTGTGTGTGTACCTGTGAAACTTCACGAATGAGGAACGGAATTTGCCTTTTTTAGTACAAAATGAGGTAATTTTGTCGTGCCCCGTTTGTCTGCCGTTCCTCATTTGTTCTAAGTACATGGAAGTGTAGTTGTAGAGCATCTGCACTACAAGTACACTTCACGAAGTGTAGTTGTAGTGCATGTGCACTACAACTACACCAGGTCAAGTGTAGTTGTAGTGCACATGCACTACAAGTACACTTGACCAAGTGTAGTTTTAGTGCATCTTCCAAGTTTTGTTCCAGACGGGTAGGATAAGGAACTTTCCTCGACGATTAGGGTAAGGCACCCGCCTCGACGGGTAGGTTAAGGCACCTGTTTAAGAAAAGGGTTAGGGTCAGGGCTAGTTGCAGCGCTGCAACTAGCCCTGACCCCAGGGGCGGATCAGTTAGTTTTTGGGGGAGGGTTTCCAAAATTCTATTAAAGGGACTTACTCGGTAAATTTTAATGATGGTCAAGAAACGCTTCAGATCAAGCATCAACATTGGCAGGACACGCACTTTTCCAGGAGCAGACATCGGAAGTGACCACAATCTTGTGATGATGTCTTTCCGGCTTCACTTGAAGAGAGTAAACACAGCAAAGTGTACTAGACTGAAGTTCGACCTGGACAAACTGCAAGACAGAAATATTTCAGGCCACAATTGGAGGGAAATTTGCACCACTGCTCATTTTAAGAGCTGGTGAAGTAGATGTCAACACTATGACCACCACCTTCAACTTAGCTGTGACAGATGCCGCCAAGAAGATCCTTGGAAAGCACCGGTCAAAGAAGAAGCTGTGGATCACACCTGAACATTTGGACCTGTGTGATAAACGAAGGGAGATGAAAAAGAAAAGAAACACTTGACAGGGAGCTGATGCCTACCGAAAAATCAACAATGACATCCGGAAAGGCATGCGCACAGCAAAGGAGAACTGGATAGAAGCTCAATGCTAGGAAATAGATAACAGTCTGAACAAGAACAACAGCAAGAAGGCCTACCAGACTGTGAAGCCGCTGACAAGTGTTAAACAGCACAAGGTCTCCACGATCCAAAGCAAGTGGCTTGGACAGATGGACAGAGTACTGCTCTGACCTTTACAACCACAAACCAAACGGAGACCCATCACTTCTAGCATGTCCAGAGAACAGAGAAGAAGAAGAAATCCTCCCAATTCTCCGAGAAGAAGTTCAGGCAGCAGTGCAATCGCTGAAGAAGGGGAAGTCAGCGGGAGTGAACAACGGAACTGCTTCAAGCAGGAGGAGAAGCGATGATCGACGCACTCACCATTATGTGTAACAAGATGTGGCAGAGTGGGGAAGTGGCCTACACCATGGACCCAGTCGCTTGTCATCACTCTTCCCAAAAAAGGTAACCTTCAGGAACGTGAAAATTACCGCACCATCAGCCTCATCAGCCATCCCAGCAAGGTCCTCCTGAAATATAATACTCAACAGGTTGAAACCCCAAGCTGAACAAATCATAGCCGAAGAGCAAGCATGATTTAGAGCAGCACGAAGTACCACTGAACAGATTTTCAACCTCAGAATAATCTGAAAAATATCTACAGCACCAACATCTATATCATGTGTTCGTAGACATCAAAAAGGCGTTTGACCGAGTCTGGCATGCAGCTCTGTGGGCAACCATGAGAGTGTACAACATCAGCCCTAAAATTGTTGAAGTCATCAAAAGCCTGTATGACAAGGCTGCCAGTGCAGTCCTCCACAACAGCGCCATCGGAAACTGGTTTAGAACAACAATCGGTGTGCGTCAGGGATGCCTACTCTCTTCAACACTCTTCAACATTTTCCTAGAGCGCATCATGTCAGATGCCCTTGCAGACCACGAAGGCACAGTCAGCATAGGGGGAAGAGCAATCTCCAACCTTCATTTTGCGGATGACATTGATGGATTGGCTGGAGAGGAACAAGAACTTGAACGGCTGGTACAGAGGCTTGACACCACCTCCAGAGTCTATTGAATGGAAATAAGTGCAGAGAAGACCAAAATGATGACCAACAACACCAATGGCACCAACACGGACATCAAAGTCCAAGGCCAATCCCTCAACACAGTGCATAGCTTCAAATATTTAGGAGCCATTGTATCAGACAATGGGTCCCGACAGGGAATCCTCTCCAGGATCGCACAAACAACTGCTGCCATGGCGAGGTTGAAGCCAATTTGGAAAGGCAGGACCATCAGTCTGCATTCCAAGGTAAGGCTGCTGCGCTCCCTTGTCATCTCCATCTTCCTATATGCTTGCGAAACATGGACCCTCACAGCAGATCTCCAACGAAGAATACAAAGCATGGAGATGATGTGCTTCAGAAGACTTCTGGGCATTTCCTATACTCAGAACATCACCAACGACAAAGTCCGACAGACCATCACACAAGCCATTCGACAACACGATGACCTGCTCACAGTGGTGAAAAAACGGAAACTCCGATGGTATGGCCACGTCTCCAGATCATCAGGTCTTGCAACAGTGTTCCCGATTACGCACAGTAGTGCGTCAATTACGCACAAAATATGAAAAATGACGCAGAAAAATGTGCATATGTGCGTCCTGTGGACGCACACATTTTTTTGAAAAGCTGAAGTCAAAAATACGACCAACGAGTGGCGATCTAATTCACGGCATAATCAGAATCCAACTGAGACTGCCATTGCAGACGATTAAAGATTGTGTCGGGAGTTGTCGTTCTTAAAAATCGCATGCGCGCGCATTGTAAACTTCCTCCAAGCAATCCATTCACCGAACAGAAGAAATCTTCGTGAATCCATTCTTTGATTCTATCATACACGATCATGTCACTTCTGACTTGGTTGACTGGGCCCAAAACCCGTTCACCCCGTTGGGGTGCCGGGGGTTTCAGTATAAATAGTATCTTCACTTTCAGGAAATTTAGTGCTTTAAATTCCCACTGTCGCTGTCTTTCTCATTTGCTCTATCTCATTCCTGCTCTGTTCTATCAATCTGCTATACTATCTTCTTCTTCGCTAGACCAGTCATCTACCTTTTTTCTTGAAAAACTTTCCGGGACAAGACTCCTTATTTGTGTATGAGGTCTGTTGGATCAGCTTGGGAATATTGGACGCTTTCTGCCAGGTGGTAGATGTTATTATTTAGCAATGTATGCATTTTATATGTAAGTGTTTTGTTGATAATTTATAATGATGTTTGTATTCTATTTTGTTTTTGTAAACGGGGGTTCGATAAATTAGAGTACAGCCTCAGCGTCCCCTGCGTGGGATGTCTTTATTGTAAAGTGACGGGCTTGTGGAGAGCGTTCAGTTTTACCACTAGGGTTGTTTCAGCAGATCTTTTATGCGGATCAGGGGTTGTCCGGTCCTGATTTGGCTCCGAAGAGTCCGCTGGACCTAAAGCAATAATCATGTAATGTAATGTAAACCCGTTCATCCACAGCAACATCAAGTACAGATCCAGAAGCTGTTGTGCAGGGTGCTCTTAAGGAGTTTGCAGCAACCAAGCGTCTCAGGCTTAAATAAACATTTAATACATGTTTTAATTTTTTGGTTTTATATGATTATGATAACTAATGTGACGCTTTAACAAAGTAAAAAAAAAGAAAAAAATGAGGCTTGGACTTGTTTTTACATTTCTTTTTCCGATTTGGGGACTCTCAAAATTTGCACAAGGACTCTTAAAATTTTATACCTGGGAGTCCCAAGGACTCTCATTTTTTGTGTGTGGAGGGAACACTGTGCAAAGACCATCCTGCAAGGCACAGTGCAAGGAGGTAGAAGAAGAGGGAGACCGAAAAAGAGGTGGGATGAAAACATTCGAGACTGGACTGGTTTGACACTGAGCGAAACAATCAGGGTTGCTGAGGACAGGGAAAGATGGAGTACGTTGGTTAAACGATCATCTGTGGTGCCCCTACGACCTCCGAGTTATGGGATTGGATATGATAGGATAGGATATGTTATTTACTTGTAAGATTAAATTATGAAAATAATAATTACCTCCTTTGCTCCCAAAATATGTACTGAGCTTTGCCACACCTTTCGAATCGGAGGGCTTCAACGACGGCGTTCGCGGCAGTTTGAAGCGCTGGCGCGAGTCGGAATGAGCAAGCAAAGGGACGGAACTTTGACTATTTGTTTTTTTGCTAAAACGTCAACGTAAGCCAGGGTTGCCCACACTATGATTTTTTTCAGCATGCGAGGTACTTTTAAAATGACCAAGCCAAAATGATCTACCTTCCACCAAAATGCAAAACATATATATAGTCATATAATATAGGCTGACGTCAATTTTTTTTTTTACTGCTACGCGATCTACTCAGTCACACTGCCTTCACGATGGACCGGTCGATCGCCATCGACGTATTGGGCACTCCTGTCCTAATCCATTATATTATCCATTAGGAATATCGTTTTCTTTCTTTTCATTTCTTCCGCTCGTGGCGCCCCCTCCCCCCCCCAACCCCCCTCCCATCACCCCATTCACCTTTAAAAAAGATAATAAAATAAATAAATAGAATGTCGCCGAAGACGGGAAAGATCAGCTTTGCTCTTTGTGGAGCACAAAAGACGGTGTTCGTCTGGAGATTGTTTAGAATGATTGCAATGATTGAAGTCTTTTAGGGAGAAGATTGCGAGGGCTTGCATATTGTGGGAAAGGTC
>CM072516.1:13833843-13873843 GCA_036898135.1 Oncomelania hupensis
ATGTGCTCACTATCAGCAGAACGTGTTTGACAGCAGTACAGTGTAGACAGTGTTTGTCTAGTGCTCTGTGGTTTTGCTGTGTTCTGGAATTAGGGTGGGACGGATATTAACGAAAAATAGTATCTGGTTCTGAGAAGAATACTAGTTTAAAGATTGCCAATTTCTAAAGTGATACGCTCGGTTGGAGTGTAGTTGTAGAAAAGCAAGCCTATTGGTAGTGTGGTAGGTAGTATTGAGGCATTGTCTACTACGGGAACTACACACTACCGGATTACCCTAATTGGATGTACTTTCGTAGACGAGCAGTGGAGAAGGGGCTACGGGGTGCGGTTACATCGAACCGTGTGGGTTAGTGCAATGGTGGTTTTTTCCTCACTGTGCTAATAACCAAGGGCAGGCTGTTGGGGTGTTGAATGATAGCTGTGTGTGAGACAGGAGGAAGGATGAGAATGGTTGCACTGAGGAGAGGCAGAAGAAAGGAAGAGTGCGACTGAAAGAGGGAGAATGAGGGAGAAGAAAGGGGGTGGAGTGTGATGAAGGTAGGACGGAAGTGGTTGCTGTTGTTGTCGTTGGGGATGTTTGATATGAAAAATGTGGTGGTGGTTACATGTATTCATTGCAGCATCGTTCATTCCATGCATTCATTATTTCATTGAATTGTGTGATATGTAATTGTTTCCAGTGACGATAACAGTAGAAAGCGAGAGAGAGTCAAGGACGGGGAAAATAGACTGCAGTTGGACCCCTCAAGTGTCAGAAGTTTAGTGGAGTAGCGTAGTGAGTGCGGGGGGGGGGGGGGTGAGTGTGAGGAGGGAGGGGGACAGAATCAGGTGAACATGACATTTACGATGCGACAAGCATGTTACAGGTTCGTCGAGGTTCGTCAAGGATTGTCGTTGAGGACTGAATTCGAGGCTCGAGTACGAGGATCGAGTTCGAAGTTCGCAGCTCAACGTTCGTCAATCCGCCAGTTCGTCGCTAGATAACGTGAGGCAGCAACGACGACGACACCTGGTCAAGTGGACCAAACATCATCAACATCGCCATTCGTTTGTCTACCACCTCTGTTGTCAGCGCCATCATCATCACTCCATCATCATCGTCAGTGGCGACCGCGGGTGGCAACGCTCCTTCGTTCGGACGTCAACGGAAGGGAGTGGATACTTTTGAGGAGACTTTACCAGGGACTGCATTTCGCCAGGTGGGCCCGTTTTGTGTTGTCCCTCTCCTACGCTTAACCTCCCCTGTCTGTTTGTGAACACGTGCCTCGGACTTTGGCTGTGCACGTTCGATTTGAGGACGTTGGTCGATTAGCGACCCCCGATCACCCACGAACCATTGCATCGTTCCATTGACCCATTGATTGTTTCATTACCATTTCTTCGTTTCATGTGTAAATGTTGTATGTGTATGAGTGTGTGGTATGAATGAATAAATAGCTTGAAAGTTGTATATTATTTGTTGTGTTTTCATCACTTCCGTCTGCGGGAAATCGCCATTCTGTCTGGGTTGTCTGCGTGTGGAAGGTGTTTGTTTGTGGCGTCTGCCCAGGGGGAGTCGTGGCGGTGACAGTTGGCAACAATGAGTTAAGAGTTACATTTCTGCACGCCAGATTATGTAGCGGCAGAGGCAACTCAGAGGTCCGTGGTGCAAACTTTTTAAGAATGCGCGTCCTATAGGACACGTGGGGTTGATTCTGATCTCTGCAAACTATGTGGTGCCAGCCATGGCTTATAGAGGTGACTGACATTTTAAGCGACGTTGTGCATATTGGATTTCGATTACTCTCATACCGAATAACTCTTTGAAGTAGCAAGCGTGCTATTTGGGAACAATCAATTAAATTCATTGAATTATACTGGGTAGTGTGACTGCATACTGTACATTTTCACGTCGCAAAACTATCCATAATTTACTGAGAGTTCGGCTACAGCGACCATACAGATTGCGACGTTTAGTGTATGTGCTTATACTGTTATCGTATGTAAGACAGTCTACGACAGATGTTTATAGCTATAGTCTTTCATTGCATCTTCTTCTCGCTTCTTGTATCAGTGCATTGCGAAGCCAGCTCAAAGTGCGAGCATGTCCAGACGAGTGAGACTGCTGGTTCTTGAAGTAAGGACGAGAAATGAAGTTGTACGTACAAATCAATTAAAAAGACACAACATTTGATGTTTCGTTTCTTTGTCACCCCCGCTAACACACCCGCGCGCTCTTTCACACACACACACACACACCTACACAAACACACACGCACACATAATATCTCTAATTCCTGCGCGCATCAAGTTATTTAATTTTCTTCCCATTTCGTACATCCACTACTGTTTTTGGTCCCAAAAGGTTCAGGAAGCAAGGTTCGGGATCTGAGAACCACGAAAAAAATGTGGTGATCCTCCACGAACCTTTCAATTACGTCAGGCCATAAGCCTCAGGTACGCTTTACGATCGTCTATCAACAGTCCGTCCTTTTTACCTCGGACAATGAGTTGTTGTTTTTTAAGGTCCCAAGACCCCACATTTCATCGTCACCAGATGCTTTTCAAATACACAATAAGTGTTGCCCAACCGAAAAAAGCTAAAGATTAATTTTTTTTAAAAATATAATAGCCTCTTTGGAAAGAACGGTTTTAAAATAAATCGATACATTAATTTGTTGATGTGCTTATTAATAGTCTCATGGTGGATTCTAAAAATAACACCGCAAGTAATGCGTGTATAGTAGGCACGGCTTGATTATTTACATAGCAAGGAACTTGAAGAGACGCCTAAAATTCGAAGCTTGGAGTTCGATTTAAGCAACGATTGTCCATAATATCATCTTTTCCTGTTATAACAATGCAATTTCTCAACTAAACTCATTACAAATAATAAACAAACATCTTTCCTACCCTGGCACTTTAACAGCTCGTTGTTGTTGTTGTTTTTATAATCCGACAATGTGTTTGAAGTGTTGACTCGTCTGGCCTTCAGAAGGCTCAAGACATGTTGCGCGAGACGAACGTGTCACAACAATCTTCGGTGTCTGTTTCCCCATTTTCATTGCGGTCTCACTTTGTTGCTCAAAAATTTCTTCTTTTTTTTTTATCAGCCGTTTAAAAAAAATTTTTTTAATGATGATGATGATGATGATGATGATGATGATGACGACAACAACAACAACAACAACAACAATAATAATAATAATAATAATAATAATAATAATAATAATAATAATAATAATAATAATAATAATAATAGTTGTTATTTGTTGTTGCTGTTGTATGTTTTTGTACAGGCAAACGAAAGGCGCCAGACGCTTATAGGTGAAGTTTTTGTTGGCGAAACATTACATCGTGCGAGAACACTTTTCCCTTTTAATGTACATATGTAGTCCATTTCGTTTTCTTTTTGAAAAATTTAATCTGTTTATTCATACCATCAATTAAGGAAGCAGAAGCGATGATCTTACTTGTAGAGGAAAGACCGACAGATCTGATATGTTTAGTTGTTTACCTCCTACTATGTTTTCATCTTTAAATCGTTATTCCGTTAAAATTATTATTATTACTGCTGGTTATTTTTTAGCATCTATATCCACTCATCAGCTATTTCTGTGAACTGTCCAACTAGTTTATTTTATTTATTAAAATGTTTGTTTTAAGATATGTGTGTATGAGTAGGTGTGTGCGTGAGTGCGTGTGTGTGTGTGAGTGTGTGTGCGTGTGTGCGCGCGTGTGTGTGTATTTTACCTTTTCACCCAATCCCACTCCACCCTTCTCTCTCACACTCTCTCTCTCTCTTTGTCACTCTCGCTCGCTCTCCATATCTCGCTCGCTTTCTATTTCTTCCTTGCTTCCTTTTTTAATTTTTTTTTACAGCCCTCAATATCAGTAAAGACACTCTTTTCACAAATTGAAAGCAGAATCAGAAGTCAAAGCTTAATGTGTGTGTAAACTGAGCAACAGCTAAAAAATGTGGCAATCAGAGAGAAATCAATGTTTTCTATTATGAAGCGAGATTGCAAGATGTTTGGATATTCCTTGTCTGTTTGCTAGCTGAGGCGAAAAAAGCTGGATGAAATGTGTTTCAAATGAATTGAACCAGCGAAGGCGGAAATTCATCTGTTGAATGAAATGTTGCAATCGCTTCATTTTGCGTGGCGGCCAATCTTTAATAGAATCTCCCCCTCCCCCCCTTATACCACCCTGTTCTCTGTCTCTGCCTGTCACTCTCTCTCTCTCCCTCTCCCTCTCCCTCCATCTTTCTCTCTCACTCTCTCTCTCTCTCTCTCTCTCTCTCTCACACACACACACACACACCTCTGTGTAAAACAATCAGACCACTGCTTATTCTACTACCTTCGTTAAATAATTAATTATCTTATCTTATCTTATCTTATCTTATCTTATCTTATCTTATCTTATCTTATCTTATCTTATCTTATCTTATCTTATCTTATCTTATCTCTATCCCTCACGTTGGCGTGTCGCTAGTGGACCTAAAGAAAGAAAGAAGTATGCAGGTAAAAGTTGAATAATGTGCAATACCTGTGGAAATCGTTGTCCTCAGTTATCTCTCTCCACTGCCAACACACATACAAACACACGCACGCGCATACACACACGCACACACATTTACACGACATACTCACGCACACGCGCGCGCTCTCTCTTTCACACACGCACAAGCAGGCACACACGAACAACACATACATAGCACGCTACAACACAGGCGCATTCTCTCACACACGTTCGCCCACACAACACGTCTGACCCTTCTGACGGAGTGACCGGGTTCTTCAACCTGACTTTGACGCGACACGGGGAGGGAGGTCAATCTTTGAGCACGGAGTCATTACAAAAATCTCACGTCACTGCACAGGCTTTAACATAAACAGGTCGCTTGGACCTTATTGCTCTGTTCTCTAGACTGGTCCTCTGTGCTTGAAACAGACAGAAAGACAGAAGGAGGAGGAGGAGGAGGGGATAAATAAGAAATAGGAGTGAAAGAAAAACAAGGTTGCAAGCCAATCAAGTTATCCCCAAACGATCACATGCATACCCCATATAATAAGCATTGTCAAAAGTTTTAAACTTGGAATGACAGGACACGATCTAAACTATTTGCAAGCCAGAAATGATCACAATCTGATCAGCCAATGTTTAGATACAGCGCAAAATGTGTTTAGAACATGGTGAAGCTCAGTGACCTTGACCTTTGAGAAAGTGCAGATATGAATGATCCAACATGCTTAGCAGCAGCATGCACAACGTAAAAATCATACATTTGGTTTCAGTTATTCTTGAGATAAGCTTAAGACCAAACGTGCCTGTTAAACAAAAAAGTAAAATTCGGAAAAGCGGTCCGACGGACGACCGATTGCTTACTGAAGGATGGCCCATGAGTTGAAGTACCCGTAAACCAAACCTCAATAAAAATCGTTCCAGCCGTTTTTGGAAAATCTTGAGCAAAACCTGTTTAGCAACAAAAGGACTGCAGTGACCTTGACCTTTGCGATAGAGCAAATGTGATGGCACGGGAGGCCGACCACAACCTTGGTGTAAGGTTCTTATACATTTTGGTAAAAATCCGTTCAGCGGTTCTTGAGATTTGGCAACCAACGGACCGGTCGACCGACCGACCGACGACATTTTTGCTCGATGCGCTGATGCCCGATTGTTTCAAGGTATTTTCAGATAATAAGTTTGGAAATACACAACAACAACAAAAAAGGATAGGAAGACTGTAAGAATAACAAAGAAAGAAAGACTGAAAGAAAGGCAGGAAAAGGAAGAAAGGAAAGAAGGAAAGAATGAATGTTGAAAGAAGGTGTTGATGGTTCCACTCCTCTTCACCCCCCCACCCCCCCCCACCCGTGTAGCACGGTTGTTTCAGGGCGGAAAATTAAATCTTTTCTCCGTGAGCCCCCTTCCGGGGAACCTCTTGCAATGGAAGAAGAATGAAGTTTGCCTAAACGGTCACGATGGCCAGAACATTGGCCTGCTGTTATCCACATTCTTCACAAAAGAAGAAAAAGGAAAGGGCGATGAAGAGAAGAAGAGGAGGAAGGACAGTTGAAGAAGGAGAAATAAAGATGAAGGAGGTCATTGTGTGTGGGCGACAAGTTTGCCTAAATGGTCGCGATTTCCAGAATTTTGAAGTTTTTCTTCACTCACTTTTTTTTCCCCACAGAAAAAGAAAAAAGAAGAAAGAAGAGGGGCAGGGCAGATGAGGAGGATGCGTAGAAGACGAAGAGAATTTCACAGGAAGTGGTGCCAAGCCGATGAAGGTTTGCTTAAATGATCACGATGCCCAGAACATTGGCCTGCTCTTCACCCACATTTTTCACAGAAGAAGGAAAGGGCGGAGAAGAGGAGAAAAAGAAGACGTGAAGGGGAGGGATCGGAAGGAGGGAGAGGAGATGTCACAGGAAATGGAGAAAAGCAGCTGAAAGTTTGCCTTAATAATCGCTTTTTGCAGGAATGTGAACTTATTTTTATATATATGTTTATACCGAAGAAGAGGAAGAGGAGGAAGAAGAAGAAGAAGAAGAAGAAGAAGAAGAAGAAGAAGAAGAAGAAGAAGAAGAAGAAGAAGAAGAAGAAGAAAATAACGAATTAGACGAGAAGGGTCGACAAAGCTGGAGAGGAAAACGAAGAGGTCAGATGAAAGAAGAGAAGAAGAGTAAGAAGGCTTGTGAAAGAGAAGGAGGATAAGCAGAGGAGGAGAAAGAACGACTAATGGGGAGGGGGAAGGAGGAGGACTAACAAGAAGAAGACAGATGAAGTAGGACAAGTTTAAACGAAGAGAAAGAGGGGAAAATGAAGTTTGACGGTCAAGAGACCCAGAAAGTTGGCCTCGTTCATCTTCACCCACGTTTTATCACCGAAGAAACGAAAAGATGAAGAAGGGGAGAAGAAAGAGGATGGCAAAAGTAGGATGAGAATGACACGACAGAAGAAGTATGAATTAAGTTTGACTAAAACGGTCACGATTGTTTTTATAACAGATTTAAAACAGGAAAAGCAGAGGAGGCGGAACCGGACCGGGACAAGAAGTAGAACGAATACGATTAAGATTGAGAGGAAGATGAGCAAGACAAGAAAGACGAATAAAAGATGAAGAAGCAGGACAAACAGGAAGAGGTATACAAGGAGAATAGGAGGATTGAGGAATAAGGAAATGAAAAGAAGGATAAAGTTGTGTTAAATTAATCCAAGATGGTCAGAATGTTGATCTTGTCATCTTCACCCACGTTCTGTCACAAAGGAAGAATTGGAGGATGAGGAAGAGGAGAAGGAGAAGAAGAGGGGAGGGGAAGGGGAGGGGAAGAGGAGGTTGTGAAGAAGAGGAAGAGATGTTGTGGGAAGAAAGGCTCAGTAATTTTATTTTGTGTTTGTTTTCGAAAAAAAGGTTGGATGTCAGGGGTATAAGGGGAGGTAGCCGGTGGCTAGAAGGGTACAGAAAGCGAAAGGAACCAGCCAGTTAATGCTCTAATATTAAAATGGAAAAAACAAACACCCACCCACAAATAAGCACATAACACGAGTTGGAAGACGCAAAATGAAGAAATAAACAAGAGGGAAAGGACAAAATGGGCCAAAAACAAACTAAAAAAAAAAAAAAAAAAAAAAAAAAAAAAAGGCAATAAAAATACGAACATAAACTGATAACAAAGACGAATAGCAAAGATAAAGAACACACAATTCGGAAAGAAAAAAAAAGGAAATAAAAGAGAAAAAGTGCTGGGCTCTGTGTCTCACACTCGCACACACACCCACGCGCGCGCGCGCGCACACACACACACGCACGCACCTACACTCACACACACACACACCCTGTATGAAACATGATTTTTTAAATAAATGGTGAGGTCATCATGATTACGTCACTCGATTTGCATAAGTTTGGTTTTATGTTGTAGGTATAGGGAAAGTCTAAGTCTATACTAAACGGTAGAAAATAGGATTAGAAAAAAAAAAGAAAAAAGTATGAGGTCTCCATGATGACGTTACACGATGACGTCACTCAGTAAACCTAATATAACATAATCTACTGAAGCGGTTTGTTTACATAGCGCTAAGAACAAATTATCGCCCTTGGAATCATTTATCACGGGAATCGCTGGAGGCGCTCGCCACTTCCGTTTCGCAGTAAGAGTCGAAATGAACCTTCTTTGCGTAGCTGTACTTTCTTTGTTGTAACTATCCAAAAGAAGAATTCTTATTTTCACGGTTGTAGCTCAGTGCGTTTCTCCGCCGTATGGACTGGTAGCGTGGTTCCTTGTCTTTATTCTTTGCCTTAGTGGTGTTCTACGAAGGGCCAATAAAGAGTGCCTGCATTCGGGCAACAGAGAGAAAGCAGGTCTGTTGACAAGCGAGAGGAAATGTCCTACACGGGTTTGCTCTTTTGATCTACTGCCAAATAGCCGCTGTCCCGCCAGGCAAGCATTGTCCACTCTTGACTTTCAACAGGCACGAAGCCTGACTGAGGCCTCTGACTGTGAAACGCTGCATTTCGCAAACAATACACAGCTTGACACTCTCATAAGGTTTAGGCCTGGATCAGTGGTTGTTTCAATCAATGCATAAAATGGTTAAGGATGTCCCGTAATCTTTGATCGTAAGAAAGAGATGAGATAGAGATATCATTTTTCTGAGGGCCGAGCCAAATCACGCGGGCGGTGCCATCTTGCCTTGCTGCTTTAGCGTTTCCGGTTCTAAAGAAAACAAGGTACGGCCACATCCCTACCCCCACCCCCTTATCCCGCCCCACTTCACACTCACACATACACTACACCTACCCTCATCCCACCCTCCATTAACTGCCAAAACAAAAATTACACTTTGTATTTCCGGTAAGTTTTCTGGAGACCTGCACATTTTTTTAGGGGGGGGGGGGGGGGGGGGAAGAAAATTTACGTCCCCGGACACGTTAAGCGTATAGGGGACGATACCTGCACATTGAGTATCGCACCCGTGTAAGTTTAGAACTGTGCCTGTTCACCTAGCTGCACGGGTGGGTGCCTTGCATGTTCTACAAAGGAGTTTACTGCAGGCAAATTTAACGAGTATACTTTGTTTGCGCAGAAAGTGAGCTTCGAATTCCGGTCGAAGTCAGTTATTTTAGTAGTGTACAGTCTACGGTGCATCCATGACGTCTGCATGCAGGTGACTGCGGGGAGGCGGTAGGTAGTGCAGCGATGCGGAAAATACATGAGAAGGCTTTTTAGGCCCACAACACGGGAGTTGCCTAGCGCTTGACGTAACTGGAATTAACTCACGTTCATGTACACATTATTTAGGAGTCCTTCACCAATCTTTTTTCTACATTCCGCTTTCTTACGCCGAATTGGCCACGCCGTAACTTCACAGGACGACCTGGTAACTGTACTTTTTCTTTATGTGATCGTTTTCATTCTTGACACACACGCGCAGAGAGAGAGAGAGAGAGAGAGAGAGAGAGAGAGAGAGAGGGGGGGGGTTAGAATTAGAGTTAGAGTTAGTTATTCAGTGCTTATGAGGTCCAGCGGACTGCAAAGAGCCGAATCAGGACCACAAAAGCAGGACCACAACTTGGTTGAAAGAGGACCGATCCGGATAAAAGATCTGCTGAAACAACCCTAGTGTTAACACTGAAGGCACTCCACCAACCGGTCACTTTACAACAAAGGCATCCACACATCTAATTTATCGAACTCTCCCCCCACCCTCCGTTTACAAAAACCAAATTTTTTTTATAAAATTTATTTACCTTATTGTCCCTTTTTCCATAGGGAAATTCTGGGCCGCCTCCACTGGGGAAAGCGTAGTCGCAGCCTGTGGCGCGCCCAAACCCAACCTACCTAACATTAGTTGTGATTTTGAAATTTTGCTGGGGGAGCAAACCGGAGTACCCGGAGAAAACCCCCGAGACGTTCCCCGAGTCGAAAGTAAATAATATTCGAAGAAACATAACGCCCAGATGCTGGATCGAACCCACACCTGTCAGGCGCCATTGGTTTCTGGCCTGTGGACAAGGTAAGTTAGTCCCGCCTTAGCCCACTTGGCCACAACGCTCGTACACATCATTATAAAATATTAACAAACACATCCATTTAAAATGCTTACATTGCTAAATAATAATATCATAGGAAGCCCCAGTGACCATTTGGCAGAGAGCGCCCAATATTCTCAAGCTGACCCAACAGACATTCATACACAAACGAGGAATTTTGGAAGAGTTTTCAATAAAAATGTAGGTGACTGGTCTAGCGAAGAAGAAGATAGTATAGTAAATTGATAGAACAGAGTAGGAATGAGAAAGAACAAAGGAGAAAGACAGCGACAGTGGGAATTTAAAGCACTACATTTCCAGAAAGTTGGGATACTATTTATACAGAAACCCCGGCACCCCCACAGGGAGGGGAGAGAGAGAGAGAGAGGGGGGGGGAGGGGAGGGGATAATTTTATTTAACAACGGTAAAAGAGTAAGCACTGGGTGCATTTTTGTTACATCTTGCCCTTAGGGTTAAACAATAATAATAATAATAATAATAATAATAATAATAATAATAATAATAATAATAATAATAATAATAATAATCCTATCCTATCATATCCAGTAACTCGGAGGTCGTTGGGGCACCACAGATGATCGTTTAACCAGCGTACTCTATCTTTCTCTGTCCTCAGCAACCCTCATGGCTTCGCTCAGTGTCAAGCCAGTCCATAATAATAATAATAATAATAATAATAATAATAATAATAATAATAATAATAATAATAATAATAATAATAGTATAGTAAAATAATTTATAACAATAACATCATAATGTAACAATATAATCAATATCTGTGCACACATCATGCACATACGCGAACACGCACGCACACACACACACACACACACATTTATTTAAAACAATCTAATGAATATTATTAATGTAGAACTCTAATTAAGTAACTAATTAATTAATTTCTGATGTGTTGAAAAAGATGTATTCTAAAATATTTGTATTTATTGAGAGCGCTGCGGAGCACTTCTGGAAAGTTATTCCATAAAGTAGAACCTGAGTATGACAGACTGGTTTTAAACAGATCAATTCTTGGAAATGGGATATTTAGTTTATTAGAAAATCTGGCAGTGTTTCTAAAAATAAAGAAGACAAATAGGGGGCTGCATTACCAGAAAGGATCTTCGGCATGAACATTCCTTTATTAAATCTTAATCTGATGGCAAGAGGTAGTATGTTGATCTGTTCATAATTATTCGGAGAGATTTCATTTTTTATGAATAACCGTTTTAATTGCACGTTTATGAGTTCTAACAAAGTATCCCATATAGTTTAAGAATAATTAAATAAATGGCTGAATATGTCCCGAATAAAATAGTTTACGACAATGCAAATTTAAGAAATGTTTCAGCCTTGATAATTGGTAAGTCCTTCTAGAAATAGTTTTACTAATATTTAAAATATGTTGCAACCAAGACCGATTAGAATCTAAAATCACGCCAAGAAGTTTATGACATTATCCTACTCTATCCCGTAACTCGAAGGTCGTTTGGGCACCACAGATGATCGTTTAACCAGCATACTCCATCTTTCTCTGTTCTCAGCAACCCGCATGGCTTCGTTCAGTCACAAATTCTCGAATGTAGTCTTCTCGCCTCTTCTTCTGCCTCTTTGCACCGTGCCTTGAAGGATGGTCTTTGCAAGGCCTGGTGCTCTGGTGACGTGGCCATACCATCGGCGTTTCCGTTTCTTCACCATACCTGTTGAGTATCATTTTCAGGAGGACCTTGCTGAGATGGCTGATGACATTGAACTTCCTCAACTAGTTTGTTGCAAAGTTTTAAAGGAGGGAGTTTCATAGATAACTTTTCCTTTTTTGTCTCGTTGTAATTAGCATGATTTTGTTTTGTCTGGATTAAGTTTCATGTGATTAAGTTCAGTCCATTGCTGTAGTTCATTTGCCCCTTTTTGCAAAGAGGAGGCTATATTACGCATTTCTGTATTCTTGGAGTGTAATGTGATGTCATCCGCAAAGAGTTCACAAGATGTAGAAATATGAAGGGGAAGATCATTTATATATACAGAAATAATAAAGGCCCTAAAATCGATTCTTGAGGCACTCCAACAGTAACAGCCTCAAACTGTGATTTTTGGTTATTTATAAAAACGCACTGCTCTCTTTCAATTTAGAAGATCAATAGATTTAAAGGTAATACCATATAATTGTAATTTACGTTAGAGAAGGTCATGGTCAATCACATCAAAAGCTTTTGCGAAGTCAACGAATATTACTCCGTAAAGTTTATAAGCATTAACATTATTAAGCCATTGTTCTATCATAGATGTAAGAGCTGTATAACAAGAATGCTTAGCTCTGAAGCCAGATTGATTTTCGTGTAACAGGTTGTTTTAAGTTAAATGATCTAGAATATGGTTGTTTAATTTGTTTTCTCTAGCGGCTTTGATAAGATAGAAAGAGTCGAAATGGGTCTATAATTTGAAGTGTCAGAACTATCACCGGGCTTAAAAAGCGGAATAACTTTAGCTTATTTAAACATTACAGGAAAACATGATTTGTCAATGCATAAATTGTATAGATAGGTTAAAGTTTTAGTAATAAACGGAGCAGACAGTTTTTATTTTATTTTACCAGATAGTTCATCAACTCCTCTTGAATTTGTTTGTTTCAGGTTTTTAGTATTTTATGAACACATTCAGTTGACAAAAAAGGAATATAAGTTTTGTTTTTGATGTTTTTGGACTGACAAAATTCTGCTAATTTATGTAGATTATTTTCTTTTGATTTGTCAGCAGTTA
The DNA here is from genome assembly GCA_036898135.1 of Oncomelania hupensis. NCBI lineage: Eukaryota > Metazoa > Mollusca > Gastropoda > Littorinimorpha > Pomatiopsidae > Oncomelania > Oncomelania hupensis. The sequence continues at coordinate 13,846,640 of CM072516.1, forward strand.
TAATTCTATCTGACGTGTTGACGAAATGTAAATTCAGTGTATTACATTACATGGTTATTGCTTTAGTTCAGTGTATAAGGGGATATATTCGTAATTACTGTTGATGTAGGTACTTTGTTAGTTATTGATTAATTAATTTCCAAATAATTTTATAACTGTTTTGGGGGATATTAAATTTTTTTTTTTTTTTTTTTTTTTTGGTAATATTTGTTTTCATTTTCTTTCTCTTGAGTAAAGTTACTGCATTCCCTTTTTTAAATTTTATTTTTATTACCATTTTTTAATTATTCTCAGAGATTAATAGCTTGTTGTAGTTCATTGCCTAGTCATTTTGTCTTAGAATAATATTTAATAACCTGGTTTCTTGTAATGTTGTAATAAAGAATAACCAGACACTGCTATTTCTGACTAAAAGGATATGTCACATAACCATGATTCAGAGAAACTAAAGACATGAAATGGCGTGTTTTGATTTTTAAGAATGGATTATATTTCGTGTTTATTGATTGCATGGCAGATATTTAGACGACAAATGCAAAGTCCGTCTTTAGATGGCCAGGGGGTATTTAACATTGTATACAACAACACAATTTATATTTTACGGGGATAAAAAGTATTGGTGCTTTGAATTAAATATTATCATACCCTTATAAACTTTAAAATAATGTGACATATAAAAAAAGGTGTCTATATTGGTTAATAAAAAAATAATGGCCTCAAAACTTAAATTAAAGCACAATAATGAACGTTGAGTCTTAACAGGTGTCTCTTGTCACCAAGAAAAGTCACAGCGTAAACAAGAACTGACTCGTTGAAATAAAAGACGCTTGCATACACTTAAAATTAATGAAGTTCAGAGAGAGAGAGAGAGAGAGAGAGATAGAGAGAGAGAGAGAGAGAGAGAGAGAGAGAGAGAGAGAGAGAGAGAGAGAGAGAGAGAGAGAGAGAGAGAGAGAGAGAGAGAGAGAGAGAGAGAGAGAGGCGGGGTGGAGGGGGATGCAGAGCGCAGTGGGTAGAGATTTTCATTAAAGAAAATAAAACGTTTCATAAATACGTAACTCCCGCAATAAAAGTAAATAAGGAAAAAAACCAACGTATCTCCTGGCAAATACATCTAGTTTTGTACGCGAAATACGCGTGGTCTCACATTCCTTCCTAGCAATCGATAAACTAGGGCGCGTGTTCTGCAACTAGGAAATAGACAAGCAAAAGAAAATAGGTGAGGGTCCATAAAGCTGTAATTTGCGATACATAGAAAATAGAAAGAGGCGAGCGTTCTGCAGTTAAGCAACGCGTTTGAAGGTTTATCATCAAGACTCCCCGCTTGTCCTAGCTGTTGAAGGGCATTTAACGCCCAATCTCTGACGCGTGTGTGGTCGCCTTTAAGAGCCAGTGGAAATGAGCTGTTTGCATGGACACATCAAAGTTGGTTTACTGTTCTTGGAGAAAAGTAAGTTCGCCGTTTAAACGTCCTAACTTAGCTTTACCATCAAGACTCCGCCGCCGATTATCCTCCCTGTTGAAAGACTTTGAACGCCCAATCTCTGTCGCGTGTGTGACCGCCTTTTAAGAGCCAGAGGCATTGAGCTGTTTACATGGCAACATCAAAGTTGGTTTACTGTGTAAGTTCTTGGAGAAAAGTAAGCTCGTCGTCAAACTTGGTGATGGCCATAGAAGCGAAGGAAATCTTGAACAAGGGCACAAAGGCTTCAAAGAGCACGTTAAGAAAAGCAAATCAAGTACAAGGAGGTATAAGGGGGGGGGGGGGGTGAAGAACGATAATTATTTCAGCTGAATCTTTTCAAGCATATATTTAACAGTTCCGGTCTCTCTCGTCCCTACCTGCCTTATTTTTATTCAGACCCCGCCTCTCTACCCCCTGCGGACCCCAAACTCGCTCTCTGTCTCTCTCCCCCTCTCTCTCTCTCTGTCTGTCTCTCTAGTTCTCTCTGTCTCTCTAGTTCTGTCTGTTTCTCTAGTTCTGTCTGTCTGTTTCTTCTCTCTGTCTCTGTCCCTCTAGCTCTGTCTGTCTGTGTCTCTCTAGCTCTGTCTGTCTGTTTCTCTATCTGTTTCTTCTCTCTCACTCCCTCTCTCTGTTTCTTCTCTCTCACTCACTCTCTCTCTCTCTCTGTTTCTTTTCTCTCACTCTCTCTCTCTCGCGGATCCGTTTCTTCTCTCGCACTCTCTCTCTCTCTCTTCTCTCTCACTCACTCTCTAACTCTGTTTCTTCTCTCTCACTCACTCTCTCTCTCTGTTCTCTGTCTCTCTGTTCTCTCTCACTCACTCTCTGTTTCTTCTCTCTCACTCTCTCTCTCTCTCTTTCTCTCTCTCTCTCTCTCTCTCTCTCTCTCTCTCTCCACTCGCCCTCTTGTGCGTGAGTGTGTGCGTGCAGAATATTGGGAACAAAAACGCTTTGTGACGTTATTTTCTATATTATGCATTCGGATAATTATTTATCTGAATTCGCTTGCATTTATTATTTATTTAGCTGTCGTTTGAAGTCTGTATTTTATGAATATTGCTGCTTGAGATTGCGTTCAGAGGCCAAATTTGACGTACTTCACGTTAAGGTGGTTGCAATCTAGTTTCTTGTAAAATTTTGTTTCGGCGATTATATTTCGCGGCAAAATTATTTTCTGCTACAGGTAGAGAATCCCTAGTACAGCCTGATTAGCTTTGACCAGAAAGCCATATGATATTGCTTATCCGTTTTGCCCAGATTTGAGGTTGTGGTATAGGGCTAAGATGCACTGTAATATCCCGAGTATTTGTGTCTGTGTTGGCCGACATTTGATATGTAGCTCTCTGCTTGTAATATGATATTCAGTATGCATATTATGAGCATCACAGAACCTTATTAAAAATACAACAAAATTGAAACCTTGCGACAACACTGGTACGTGGCGCTATATTGCTTTAAAGCTTGGAGCGTGTCTACGGACTGACGCTAGACAAGGCCGAAATCGTCGTCATCGTCATATTCCTCGTATTCTCATCATCACCATTAGCACCTAAGGTTCCGTTTGATTAGTACAATTAGAAGGGCAATGTTGCTGATGGAATCGTCCTCAATTTATCTCTCTCTCTCTCTCTCTCTCTCTCTCTCTCTTCCCTCTCTCTCTTCCCTCTCTCTCTTTTTCTCTCTCTCCTCTCTCTCTCCTCTCTCTCTTTCTCTACCTGCCCCCTTTCCCCCCTCCCACACACTATCTCTCTCTCTTTCGTTTCTCTCTCTCTCTCATAAACATACAAGAGAGAAAGAAAAAGAGAGTGAGAGAGAGGGAGAGTGAGAGAGAAGATGCTTAATGATCAGAATCATTAAACTGGGCTTTACAATTAAGTTTAAAGTTTAGGATTTTGGAGCATTATTAGTTGTAATTACAGCGAATTATTTTTTCTCCTATTAACACAAAATATTGATTTAAGATTTGGTCTTCTAAGAATAACTAATAAGGATTTTGTGTTTAACGAAGTGAAAGATTACACGAAAGTTAAAATTCTACGTGGTGTCTTATTCACCATTGTGTGTGTGTATGTGTGTAAGAGATAGAGAGAGTGTGTGTGTGTGAGAGAGAGGGAGAGTGCGTGCGTGTGTGTGTGTGTGTGTGTGTAGATGACATGAATATTCCATTTTATTATTATTATTATTATTATTATTATTATTATTATTATTATTATTATTATTATTATTATTATTATTATTATTATTATTATTATTATTATTATAACACCGTTTATATCTGGCCAGCAAGGATGGCCGAGTCAGTGTCCGTGGGTTTCATATTTGTAATGAACTATTGTGTGAAAGGCTGAATCCCGCTGTCAGAGCATTGAGGAGTTCTTTCATCCTATAAGACGTTTTCCGTGGGCTTAAGACATATCCTCTGAATTAATCCCACATTCTTTCTTGAAAATGGATGCATTCTGCCTCTCTTATAACTCCCGCAGTCTAATGTATGGGTAGAGTTCCACTCCCAAAGAGGTCTTGCCATGCATTTTCCTCGCCACAGTGAGCAGCAAATGTTCCGAAGATAAAATACATCTTTGGAACTTGAGTACCGAATCTCAAGTTTAAAATAGTAATATATAAAACTATACTTATTTATATATATGGTCTGTTTAGACAATGAATTTAAAAAAAAAGATGATGATGATGATGATGATGATGATGATGATGATGATGATGATGATGATGATGATGCGTGCGCATCTCATTTAAATATCATAGAATTCGGAAGGCGGGTATTGTAATTAGAACAATGAAATTAAAAGTATTTTAATACTGTTTTCAAATCTAGGGTCCTATTTTATTCCGTTACTCAAAGGTCGTTGGGGCACCACAGATGATCGTTTAACCAGCGTACTCCCATTTTTCTCTGTCCTCAGCAACCCTCATGGCTTCGCTCAATGTCAAGCCAGTCCATTCTCGAATGTTGTTATCCCAACTCTTTTTCTGTCTCCCTTTTCTTCTTCCTCCTTGCACCGTTCCTTACAAGATGGTCTTTGCAAGGCCTGGTGCTCTGGTGACGTGGCTATACCATCGGAGTTTCGTTTCTTCACCACTCACTGTGAGTATTTCATCGTGGTGTCCAATGATTTGTGTGACGGTCTGTCGGACTTCTTCATTGGTGATGTGCTGGATATAGTAAATGCCCAGAAGTCTTCTGTAGCACCTCATCTCCATGCTTTGTATTCTTCGTTGGAGATCTGCTGTGAGGTTCCATGTTTCGCAAGCATATAGGAAGATGGAGATGGCAAGGGAGCGCAGCAGCCTACATTGGAATGTAGACTGATGGTCCTGTCTTTCCAAATGTGCTTCAACCCTGTCAGTGCAGCAGCTGTTTGTGCGATCCTGGAGAGGACTTCCTGTCGGGACCCATTGTCTGATATAATGGCTCCTAAATATAATGGCTCCTAAATATTTGAAGCTATGCACTGTGTTGAGGGATTGGTCTTGGACTTTGATGTCCATGTTGATGCCATTGGTTTTGTTGTCATCATTTTGGTCTTCTCTGCACTTATTTCCATTCCATTGGGTCTGGAGGTGGTGCCAAGCATATGTACCAGCTGTTCAAGTTCTTGTTTGTCACCAGCATCCGCAAAACGAAGGTTGGAGATTGCTCTACGTTCTATGCTGACTGTGCCTTCGTGATCTGCAAGGGCATCTGATATGATGCGCTCTGGGAAGATGTTGAAGAGTGTTGGAGAGAGTAGGCATCCTTGACGCTCATCGATTCTTGTCCTGAACCAGTTCCCAATGGCGCTGTTGTGGATGACTGCATTGATAGCCTTGTCATACAGGTTTTTGATGACTTCAATAATTTTAGGACTGATGTTGTACACTCTCATGGTTGCCCACAGAGCTGCATGCCAGACTCAGTCAAATGCTTTCTTGAAGTCTACAAACATATGATATAAATACTGTTGGTGCTGAAGGTATTTCTTGCTGTTCCGTGGTACTTCGCCCTGCCCTGAATCCTGTTTGATCTTCAGCTGTGATTTGTTTAGCTTGGGGTTTCAACCTATTGAGTACTATTTTCAGGAGGACCTTGCTGAGATGGCTGATGAGGCTGACGGTGTGGTAATTTTCACACTCCTGAAGATTACCCTTTTTGAGAAGAGAGATGACAAGCGACGGGGTCCATAGTGTAGACCACTTTCCACTCTGCCAGATGTTGTTACAGATAATGGTGAGGGCGTCAATCATTGCTTTTCCTCCTGCTTGAAGCAATTCCGCGGGTACTTTGTCCACTCCCGCTGACTTCCCCTTCTTCATTGATTGCACTGCTGCTTCAACTTCTCGGAGAATTGGGAGGATTTCTTCTCTTCTCTGTTCTGGGGACATGCTAGAACTGATGGTTCTCCGTTTGGTGTGTGGTTTTAAAGTTCAGAGCAGTACTCTGTTCATCTATCCGAAGCTTATTGTTCTTCTGTAAGACATAATTATGGTAGACTTGCTTTGGGTTTTGGATAGCTTGGCTGTTTAACCCTTGTCAGCCGCTTTACAGTCTGGTGGGCCTTCTTGCTGCTGTTCTTGTTCAGACCGTTCTGTATTTCCTGGCATTGCTCTTCTATCCAGTTCTCCTTTGCTGTGCGCATGCCTTTTCGGACGTCGTTGTTGATTTTTCGATAGGCATCAGCTCCGTGTAGGTAGTCTTTTTCTTTTTCATCTCTCTTCGTTTATCACACAGGTCCAAAAGTCAGGTGTGATCCACGGTTTTATTTTTGGGCGGTGCTTGCCAATGATCTCTTTGGCGGCATCAGTCATGTCACAGCTGAGTTGAAGGTGGTGGTCATGGTGTTGACATCTTGACATCTACTTCACCAGCTCCAAAAATGAGCGGTGCTGCAAATTTCTCTCCCACTGTGTGTCTTGGAATATTTCTGCCACCTCCGGGTCTTGCAGTTTGTCCAGGTCGAACTTCAGTCTGGTGCATTTTGCTTTGTTTGCCCTCTTCAAGTAGAGTCGGAAGGACATCATCACGAGATCGTGGTCACTTCCGATGTCTGCTCCTGGGAAAGTGCGTGTCTTGCCATTGTTGATGCTTGATCTGAAGCGTGTCTGGGCCATGATGTAGTCAATCTGGTTGTGATGATCCCCGCCGGGAATGTGCCATGTTCATTGTCTGGATTTTTTTGTGGAGACCAAGCGTGTTTGACAGTATCAGATTATTGTATCTGGCAAACTCCAACAGTCTCAGACCCCTGTCATTTGTCTCGTTGTTGCAGTTGGGTCCACATGTGTCTCCCCATTTGTGGTGCGCATCTTGTCCGACGTCTTCGGACGGAGGTGATAAGTGTGCTACTGATGGACAACTTTGAGAGACAGCATCGTCATAGGAACCTGGAAGTCAAGACCCTAAATGCGGAGGGAAAATTAGAAGAACTGGCCCACGAGCTGGACCACTATCGATAGAACATTTTAGGGATCAGCGAACTGCGCTGGAAAGGCCTAGTTGAAACAAGGATCTACAAAGGCTACAGGCTTTATTTCAGCGGGAGAGATAACAGGCACGAACACGGACTTAGTCCTCCACAAAGACATTCTAGCCACTGTCATGGCTTGCCGCCCAGTCTCCAGTAGACTCATTACCTTCCGTCTGAGAGCAGCTCCTTTCAACATCACCATCATTCAGGCCTATGCCCAAACATCAAACTATGACGACAGCAAAGTCGAGGATTTCTAAGAACATCTACAGGCTGTCCTTGACCAAGTCCCGAAGAAGGACATAGTCATAGTGCAAAGCGACTGGAATGGCAAGGTTGTCCAAGATGCGCACTAGAGTCACTTTAACAAGATAAACGTTCAACTTTTAGAAATAATGTTGATCAAAGGAATATAAATGAGAGAGAGAGTGTGTGTGTGTGTGTGTATCGAAAGAGAGAGAGAGAGAGAGAGAAAGAGAGAGAGAGAGAGAGAGAGAGAGAGAGAGAGAAAGAGAGAGAGAGAAAGAGAGAGGGCCCGTAGACTCGAAAGGATGTTGACTAACTAGATTGAAGTCACGTTATGAGATTTTATTAAACTTTTTTTTGACAGAAGGGGCATACTGAGTGATGGAGATCTGTCACGTATACGCTTAAACAGGCGTAAGTTTCGGCGGGCACTTATTAAAGAGGACAGATTTTAACGCATTAATATTAGGAATGGCAGGCAGTAGATAAGTTTTGACAATGTGTGTAATGGCCTGTTGAAGACGCTAGACTGTCCTCTCATGATAAGGCAAATAGATCTGTCTTACATCTTATGCAAGTGTACACACTCATGTCCTTTACCTAGCTTTTTTAAGTCGAAAAGAAAAAGGGAGAGATGAGGTCGAGAAACACCTGTAAGAAAAAGGGACCTTTAAGGAAAGAGGGATATCGGACGATCGCTGTGAAATTCCGGAAAGCAGTAAGTGTTGAAGACCTTCTACGGATATGAAAGCTTTTCTCACAGGAATCGACTTTCTGTAATGAATCTTTATATAGTCTAGTCTTTCACCTCCCACCGTTTCTCTGCAACTGTACTCAAGCATTTTGTCAAAAAGGTAGGTGACGGGCTCAAATAAAGACGCATACATTTAGATCGTTCAGGACCGCTCAGTTGTCTGTGTTGTTAGACGGTGCGCACCAGCAGCAAGTTGGCATTCGGGGGCCTGACTTAAATCCTATCATCGGCCAGCACCATGAGCAGCTCTTTAAGCCGATAAAAGCGCTATATAAGAACATTTGCCTTTGGACACAACTGTATGGGCTTGTTGCACATTATGTGTTTCAATGTCTGTGTGTTGAAGACGTCGATCGGGTCTGAAGCCTCAAAAGCACCAAGACTTTCAATTCCTTACGCAATTGTTGTTATGTGGCCTTATTTGAACTGGCCTCCACGGGAAGGAGAACGAAAGGGACAAGAATGAGAATGACAACATTAGGAAGACTAACACATTATTTATTCCAAAGGCTGTCTCATTACTTAATAAATGACATGTGTGTGTGTGTGTGTGTGTGTGTGTGTGTGTGTGTGTGTTTTGTTTGCCCAAAATAATCTCATTTCACATTTTTTTTATAATGTTAGCATGCATAAGTGTAATTCTATTCATATGTGACTGTGCATTTTTATCCTCATTGTCATTATGATTGTTGTTATTATTATTGTGATGTTTATTCCTTGTTGATTGTAATTGTACACCACAATGTAATTTCTTGTAAAAGATAATAAAGTTGTCTTATCTTATCTTATCTTATCTTACATCGATTCGCTCTTCAGGTGATCAAAATTTTGTGAGCTTTCAACGTAAAGAGGCGAAATAAGCATGATTTGTTGACAAAGCAGATAGGCGATTTTGTTACTTCAAAAGGGGACACAATAAGCATGATTTGTTGACAAAGCAGATAGGCGATTTTGTTACTTCAAAAGGGGACACAATAAGCATGATTTGTTGACAAAGCAGATGGACGATTTTGTTACTTCAAAAGGGGACACAATAAGCATGATTTGTTGACAAAGCAGATGGACGATTTTGTTACTTCAAAAGGGGACACAATAAGCATGATTTTTTGACATAGCAGATAGACGATTTTGTTACTTCAAAAGGGGACACAATAAGCATGATTTGTTGACAGAGCAGATAGACGATTTTGTTACTTCAAAAGGGGACACAATAAGCATGATTTGTTGACAAAGCAGATGGACGATTTTGTTACTTCAAAAGGGGACACAATAAGCATGATTTGTTGACAAAGCAGATGGACGATTTTGTTACTTCAAAAGGGGACACAATAAGCATGATTTTTTGACATAGCAGATAGACGATTTTGTTACTTCAAAAGGGGACACAATAAGCATGATTTGTTGACAGAGCAGATAGACGATTTTGTTACTTCAAAAGGGGACACAATAAGCATGATTTGTTGACAGAGCAGATATACGATTTTGTTACTTCAAAAAGTAACATATTAGTATACATATTTGGGAAGTAACAAACCCGTCTATCTGATTTGTCTTTTTTCGCCTCTTTCACACAATCTATGTCATGTTTGTTATCTGTTTGGACTCCTTCCACATCGCATCCTGCACCACAGTTTATGAATTCAAGGAAATTGTTTTTTTGGAGCGTTTCTTGTGTGTGTGTGTGTGTGTGTGTGGGGGGGGGGGTGTTTGTGTGTGTGTGTGGGTGTGTGTGAGTGTATGTGTTAATTGTGTCCTATCTCTGCCCGTCCACCTTCTACGCGTATCTGTTGTTGTTTTTTCTCCATATATTTCATTCCACTTTCCATCCCTGTTAACGAATTCTGGTAGGGATTAGGGGACCTTTCAGCTGTTTTACTGGGTTACTTTGAAAGCACTTCCCAGGATTTGGGTGAACGCGGTAATAAAGCTTTCCTGGGATCTAGAGAGAAGCTCCCGTACACGGAGCACAGTTACGCCCCTCTTTAAAACACTGTTGCACTTCCTCTCTCTCGGTGCTCCTAAGAGCTACGGTTTTGTCCTTCATAACTAAGCCTTTTCGAAATTTCTGCGCTGTTTGGCATATATTATTATATCGTATATTATTCATTGAGCGAACAAAAAGAAAGCTTTCCAATAAAAATGTAACAAAACCTGAATTAATAAGCCTGTGACTAAGCTTTTAACATGTCACGTTGTGAATATGCTCATTTGCGTTAGACCTTGTTGATGGGACTATGCACCTATCAGAACAGCGACATCCAGAAGGACCAAAAAATAAAAAAATAAAAAAGGCGACATTTTAACTTGTTCAATTCATTGATCAAGGGTTGCAGTCAGCTTTTTTTTGTTCCCTTCGAGTCTTTCTGCCTCAGCACTTTGGTTTGAAGATGAGTATCTTCAACACACAGAAAGCGGGGTATCGAGAGCGACGTGCTGTTTAAGGTGTAGGCTTTTAACAGGCCCTGATTCTCAGTAAGGTTGACTGTCATCAGCAGACGGACACCTTCTTAACTGAACACGGTGATTAATTTTTTGTTGTGTTTACGTGCTGTTTTCTCTGTGGAACTTGGAGGAGGAGGAAGAAGATTCAAGTCAGCAGTTCAGCTGCCTTTTATTACCTCTTATTAGAAATGATGACAGGCGTTAACCATTGCTTGAATAAATACAAGACATTCAGACGTGAAAACATGAGGTGTAACATGTAAAACTGCATGCACACATAACACGCTTCATATCTAACGCATTCGTATCTCCGCTTACACACACGTTTTATTTTACATTATAAAACCAACATTATGTTACCTAAAAGTGAACCACCTGTAAACATATATATTACAGTATAAAATGTGTGTCATAAAGAAGAGTTCATCAAGCATTCTTTTCCTTCACACACACACACACACACACACACGCACACACACACACACCCGCACACACACATCCACACACTATATCATTTAAAAGGTCAAATCAAGCTTTTCCAGAACCACGACACTACAACCACACTTCCAAAGCAGCCAAACTCCAACCTAACAGTCACACCAACAATCGACTCACTCCCCTAAGGAAGGAGAAGAAGAACAGTGAGGAGGAGGAGAAAAAGAGGATGAGGAGGAGGAGGTAAAGGCGAATATGAAACGATGTACATACTTACTAGGAAATATTTCTTTCGTCAACTTTCGATCGTAAAGGCGAGAAATACCTGACTAGAGAGAGAGAGACGTGATCTCCTTTTTCTGCAAGCCAGATTTGTGATGGCGCTGCTGGACAGTTGCTTTACGTTCCCCGGTTCGCAAAAGAGGCAGATTTTCATTTACAGTCGTGAAGTGATAGTTGGCGCTGTTGGAACTGTTGTGCGACGTTCCGTTTCTGAATGAATGAACATTAAGGTTTAAGCGTCTACACCCACCATTGGCGAAATGGGAGGCGGGGATAAGCATCCAAGGGGAACAAGGGGTAGGGACCTAAATCAACACTGAACCACAAGAGCAACCTACTGCTAAAATGGACAGTGAAAAAAGGACACTTTTTATTTCGCTCACCACGGGATTTGAACCTGGGTCATCTGTGTTCCCCACTGTAGATTGTTCTAACCTATAAAGGGAAAAGTGAAAGCCCCAGTTGAAAACCTGTCTTTCCTTTATAGGCATGACCGATTCACTGCGGCAACAGTACCCCCGTTGGAGTGCCGGGGGTTTCAGTATAAATAGTATCCCCACTTTCTGGAAATTTAGTGCTTTAAATTCCCACTGTCGCTGTCTTCCTCATTTACTCTTTCCCATTCCTGCTCTGTCCTATCACTCTGCTATACTATCTTCTTCTTCGCTAGATCAGTGACCTACCTTTTTTCTTGAAAACTCTTCCTGGACAAGACTCCTTGTTTGTGTATGGGGTCTGTTGGATCAGCTTGGGAGTGTTGGACGCTTTCTGCCGGGTGGTCACTAGGGCTTCCTATGATGTTATTATTTAGCGATATAGGCATTTTATATGTATATGTTTTGTTGATAATTTATAATGATGTTTGTATTCTATTTTGTTTTTGTAACCGGGGGTTCGAGTAGTTGGGGTAAAGCCTCAGCCGTCCCCTGCGTGGGATGTCTTTATTGTAAAGTGACTGGCCGGTGGAGGGCGTTCAATTTTCCCACTAGGGTTGTTTCAGCAGATCTTTTATGCGGATCGGGGGTTGTCCGGTCCTGATTTGGCTCGGAAGAGTCCGCTGGACCTAAAGCAACAATCAATCAATAAATCAATCAATCTGTGTTCCAAGCGAACGCTCTACCACTTGAGCTACGGCTGTGGGCATTCTGTTTCTCTCCACGTTAGATACTAAAATACAGGCTACAAGGTGGCTTTAGTGTTCTCATTTTGCAAAAAGGACGCTTTTGCTAATACTAATCCAAGTATACTGTTACGATTGATACGCGCACGGTAATTACGAATGTTGTGTTTAGGCGCAAGGCCTGCTATGATACGCTTTGTTTGTTTGTGGTTGTACGCAGTTGTTAGAAAAGCCTTGCATAATGTTCGTTGCTTTCCGTCGGTCGATAGTGGTGCAGAAATATTGAGAACTTTATGTTCACGACTGACTGAAGATTCTAGATCTGTCTGTCAACAGAGGATAACTATGACCGCCTACTAGCGTCTAAACTTGGTAATATCATGAGATACTTACAAATATCATGGAATAATTACAATTATCAAATGATAGTTACAATTAATTTTCATTGAAAAATTATAAATATCTTCGCGTGATCATGTTTAATTTTTAGTTTGGGCTCTAGCAATCCGCCTGGACATGCGCCGAAACCAAAAAATGTAATTATCACATAATAATTACAATTTTCACTTGATAATTAAAATGTTTACGTGTTGATGCTTAATTCTGACTAAGGCGGTTTACTAAAACGTTCATTTACAGGTATCAGTGATAATAGTAATCAACACGTGTTCTGTGTAATTCACATTATGATTGCCTTCTAGCGCCAAAACCTGATAATTACAAATATCATGTGATAATTACAAATATCATGTGATAATTACAAATATCATGTGATAATTACAAATATCATGTGATAATTACAAATATCAATGACATGTTTACAATCAACACGTAATGGCATGAACACGGGCATCAAAGTCCAAGGTCAATCCCTCAACACACTGCATAGCTTCAAATATTTAGGAGCCATTGTATCAGACAATGGGTCCCGACAAAAAGTCCTCTCCAGGATCGCAAAAACAACTGCTGCCATGACAAGATTGAAGCTCATTTGGAAAGACAGGACCTATCCTATCCTATCCTATCCTGTCCCGTAACCCGGAGGTCGTAGGGGCACCACAGATGATCGTTTAACCAGCGTACTCCATCTTTCTCTGTCCTCAGCAGCCCTGATGGCTTCGTTCAGTGTCAAACCAGTCCATTCTCGAATGTTGTCCTCCCTCCTCTTTTTCGGTCTCCCTCTTCTTCTACCTCCTTGCACTGTGCCTTGCAGAATAGTCTTTGCAAGGCCTGATGATCTGGTGACGTGGCCATACCATCGGAGTTTCCGTTTTTTCACCACTGTGAGTAGGTCATCGTGTTGTCCAATGGCTTGTGTGATGGTCTGTCGGACTTCGTCATTGGTGATGTGTTGGGTATAGGAAATGCCCATGAGTCTTCTGTAGCACATCATCTCCATGCATTGTATTCTTCATTGGAGATCTGCTGTGAGGGTCCATGCTTCGCAAGCATATAGGAAGATGGAGATGACAAGGGAGCGCAGCAGCCTTACTTTGGAATGTAGACTGATGGTCCTGTCTTTCCAAATGGGCTTCAACCTTGTCAGGGCAGCAGTTGTGTGTGCGATCCTGGAGAGGACTTCCTGTCGGGACCCATCGTCTGATACAATGGCGCCTAAATATTTGAAGCTTATGCACTGTGTTGAAGGATTGGCCTTGGACTTTGATGTCCGTGTTGATGCCATTGGTGTTGTTGGTCATCATTTTGGACTTCTCTGCACTTATTTCCATTCCCAAAGCTCTGGAGGTGGTGTCAAGCCTCTGTACCAGCTGTTCGAGTTCTTGTTCCTCTCCAGCCAATCCATCAATATCATCCCCAAAACGAAGATTGGAGATTGCTCTATCCCCTATGCAGACTGTGCTTTCGTGATCTGAAAGAGCATCTGACATGATGCGCTTTAGGAAGATGTTGAAGAGTGTTGGAGAGAGTATGCATCCTTGACGCACACCGATTGTTGTTCTGAACCAGTTCCCGATGGCGCTGTTGTGGAGGACTGCACTGGTAGCCTTGTCATACAGGCTTTTGTTGACTTCAATAATTTTAGGGCTGATGTTGTACACTTTCATTGTTGCCCTTAGAGCTGCATGCCAGACTCGGTCAAACGCCTTCTTGAAGTCTATGAACACATGATATAGATGTTGTTGGTGCTATAGATAGGTGTAAGACAGGACCATCGGTCTACATTCTAAGGTAAGGCTGCTACGCTCCCTTGTCATCTCCATCTTCCTATACGCTTGCAAAACATGGAACCTCACAGGAGATCTACAACTAAGAATACAAGCATGGAGATGAGGTGCTACAGAAGACTTCTGGGCATTTACTATACTCAGCACATCACCAATGACCATGTGTGACAGACCATCACACAAGCCATTAGACAATATGATGACCTGTTCACAGTGATGAAGAAACGGAAACTCCGATGGTGTGGCCATGTCACCAGAGCATCAGGACTTGCAAAGACCATCCTGCAAGGCACGGTGCAAGGAGAGAGAAGAAGCGGGAGACAGACAAAGAGGTGGGAGGACAACATTCGAGAATAGACTGGTTTGACACTGAGCGATGCCATAAGGGTTGCTGAGGACAGAGAAAGATGGAGTACGCTGGTTAAACGATCATCTGTGGTGCCCCAACGAACCTCGAGTTGGGGGATAGGATAGGATAGGAACGGGCTTCTTGGATAACAAATTCGAGTTACACAAGGTTCAGACATCGGGGCTGAATCGATTTTTGCCGTGTAAAACTAACAGAACTCCTTTTTACTTACCCTTCCCTTTAGTACTGGGCATGTAGCGTATGCTTTAACCGCTAGGTCGCCGATCCACCCAAATGCTCTGAGATTGTTTTGGAGGAGATTAATCGGTAGCTTGTCAGAGTGAGATTAGTGTTAATGCTGCCGCCTTCTGTGGGGACCGCTATGGGGACCGCTATGGCTGACAGACAGTCAACATACCATTAAGCCCACTATTTACCCTTTCCCTACCAAACTACAGAAGATGCACGGCAGATAAGGCTAAAGATGCTGGAGATAAGGCTACCAGAGTCAGTATCGTCCCCTATACGCTTACTGTGTCCGGGGACGTAAATTTTACTCAAAAAAAAAAAGGCTACCGATGCTGCAGATTAGGCGACATATGCTGCAGATACAGTATTTAGCCGTTCTTCACTTAATTGCGCGAGGTTGTTTTGAAAACGCTCGCCTGTGACCTTGACCTACCAGGCTACAAATGCTGCAGATGCAGTATTTAGTGTTTTCTTGTTTATTTGACGAGGTAGATTGTAGTAAGCTCGCGTTTACCATTTGCCTATATCAGCCTACCGATGGTTTTGCAGATATAGTATTTTGCTTTAACAAGATGGATTTCAGTAATATCACATGTATCCTTTGCCTACCATACTGCAAACATAATATTTAGAATTTCTCTGCTTTTATAAGATATAGGCCAGTAAGATTACCTTGACTTATAATTGGTATAATGTTTTAGTAGTCTTAAAGTTCATGTGGCTAGCGTAGCAAAATACTTTTATAATGTTTGTTTAAATATTCCGCAATCTAGTACTACCACTACTACTACTACTACTACTACTACTACTACTACTACTACTAATAATAATAATAATAATAATACAGAACGCTATCACGCGCTTTTTCTTCTATCGAGCTCAAAGCGCGGCGATCTGAAGAGATCGCTATTACAGAAGTCGGAATAGAAATCAGTTGTTGTTTTTTTTTTTTGCAATTTTAGATTGACTGCAACCAATACCTTTATTGGAGGGAGGGAGGGAGGAAACCGGAGTTCCCGGAGAAAACCCTCGGTGTCCTAAAAAGTCTCATAAGTTTGACCCACGCGGGGTTCAAATCCGCAACCCTCGGCTTGGGAAACCAGCTCACTACCCACGGAGCTACAGGACACTATTCAGATGTTTGCTTGCAGGTAAACAGGTTTGTCGCCTACTGGGATATATACTGAAGCTAACTGTGAACCCGAGTGGATTATCTATTAATATTGAAGAAGAGTTAAATATCTATTGATTTTGTGGAGCTACATGTGTGCGTCTTTCAATATTCTTTTCAAACTTGATCTCACCAGGTCTGATAGTCAGATTGCCCCTGCAGTACTTAATATTGCAGTAGGTCTTTAACGCTCAGGATGGGGATAGTAGCCATGCTGTGACATAAACATGACGGAGAAGGGAACGCACTGCACGTGCATAGTGATGCTGTAAATAAGCTTCCCGCTGTCTGGCGGCGCTGCTGGGCAGTGATCTATGAGTTCAGCTTCTCACAACAGCTCCATAACAAAGGGAGAGAAGCGCATCACAACAAGGGAGACAAATCCTATTAAAGTGACGTAGATTTGTGTCGCCACGAGGCAGTCCTGTTGCCTTTTTAGCTTTTTCTTTACTCTAGACCGCGTAGACATACATGTACACGTGCCACCAGGCCCCTTGTTGCCAGCTGCCAAAGATCGAAGTTTTTAACATGTCTTGTTTTTTTTTTCTTTCGCCGTTTCTCCTACCGTTGTCGCCCTACTTCTTTTCCTCGTTCTCCTCCTCTTCCTCCGCCCACTAACATTCTTCTTCTTCTTCTTCTCCTCCTCCTCCTCCTCCTGCTCATTCTTCTCTTTCTTTTTCTTCGTCGTGTTCTTCTTTCTTCTTCAACCTTCGTACTGTTCTTTTTCTTGTACTTTCTCTTCTCAAGTCTGTAAAGTTCTGCACAAAAAAAAAAAAAAAAAAAAAAAAAGAGTTTTGGAACGTTTGGGTGACGGCCCATGCATCCTGAATAATTCTAAACTTCAGGTCGACATACTCGGTGTTTTTTTTGTGTTAAATTGCTCCTACATATTTCTCAAAAGTTAGAAAGAGTTTGTTATTGTTTTTGCTGTTTTGAACTGAAGTTTTTGGTGCTGTTGATGGTGGTGATAATGATACGACGACGAGGACACCGACTACGAGTCGACGACGGTGATGATGATGATGACGATGATATTGATAGTGACGATGACAGCAATCATGATGATGCTCTTGTTGTCCTTATTGTTGCTTCTGGTGCTGGCGATGATATGTTGGCTAAGTCCAGTGTTCCCTCCACACACAAAAAATGAGAGTCATTGGGACTCCCAGGTATAAAATTTTAAGAGTCCTTGTGCAAATTTTGAGAGTCCCCAAATCGGAAAAAGAAATGTAAACAAGTCCAAGCCTCACTTTTTTTTACTCTGTTAAAGCGTCACATTAGTTATCATAATCATATAAAACCAAAAAATTTAAACATGTATTAAATGTTTATTTAAGCCTGAGACGCTTGGTTGCTGCAAACTCCTTCAGAGCACCCTGCACAACAGCTTCTGGATCTGTACTTGATGTTGCTGTGGATGAACGGGTTTTGGGCCCAGTCAACCAAGTCAGAAGTGGCATGATCGTGTATGATAGAATCAAAGAATGGATTCACGAAGATTTCTTCTGTTCGGTGAATGGATTGCTTGGAGGAAGTTTACAATGCGCGCGCATGCGATTTTTAAGAACGACAACTCCCGACACAATCTTTAATCGTCTGCATTGGCAGTCTCAGTTGGATTCTGATTATGCCGTGAATTAGATCGCCACTCGTTGGTCGTATTTTTTACCTCAGCTTTTCGAAAAAAATGTGTGCGTCCACAGGACGCACATATGCAAATTTTTCTGCGTCATTTTTCATATTTTGTGCGTAATTGACGCACTACTGTGCGTAATCCGGAACACTGTAAGTCTAACATACATTTTATATATCTATATATCTATATCTATCTATCTATCTATCTATCTATCTATCTATCTATCTATCTATCTATCTATCTATCTATCTATCTATCTATCTATCTATCTATATATATATATATATATATATATATATATATATATATATATATATATATATATATATATATATATATATATTAGAGAGAGAGAGAGAGTATATATATATAGAGAGATAGAGAGAGAGAGAGATCTATAAATGAGATATATAGATAAGATAGAGATCTATAGATAGATAGATCGATAGATAGATAGATAGATAGATAGATAGATAGATAGATAGATAGATAGATAGATAGATAGATAGATAGATAGATAGATAGATAGATAGATAGATAGATAGATAGATAGATAGATAGATAGATAGATAGATAGATAGATAGATAGATAGATAGATAGATAGATAGATAGATAGATAGATAGATAGATAGATAGATAGATAGATAGATAGATAGATAGATAGATAGATAGATAGATAGATAGATAGATAGATAGATAGATAGATAGATAGATAGATAGATAGATAGATAGATAGATAGATAGATAGATAGATAGATAGATAGATAGATAGATAGATAGATAGATAGATAGATAGATAGATAGATAGATAGATAGATAGATAGATAGATAGATAGATAGATAGATAGATAGATAGATAGATAGATAGATAGATAGATAGATAGATAGATAGATAGATAGATAGATAGATAGATAGATACAAACATTGTTGCTACTGTTGTGCAGACGGGATGAGAGGCGGGCCCGTAGAAAACATAATTTCTGAACCTCTTGACCATATACCAGAATTGCAGTGGTTATGTTGTTTTATTGGCCTAGGTGTGACCAGACTGTCATTCAGGCCAAAGCCCACATTGTGGAAGACCACCTTGTATTCAGCATCTGGGATAATAAAACTGCATTAGCGTGGTCTGGCGTGTCTCCGTTGGATTTAACTTTTACCCCACATCACAAACTACACCGCAAGGGCATTGGCGCACGGCACGCCTGACGTTTACAAACACGCACACCCTCCTTGGTTATTTTGTTGTGGAGATTTTGGATTTTTTTGTTTGTTTGTGTGATCCGTTATTGTTTTGTTTGTGAGAGTGTGTGTGTGGGTGGGTGTGTGTTCATGTGCGTATGCGTGCGTGTGGAGGGGTGTGAGATGATGATGATGATGATGATGATGATGATGATGATGATGGTACAGGCCTACGAAGCGCTGTCGCCACGTCAGAAAGAATGCTCACATTCGGCTACAAGGGTGGGTCTCTCTGCTGTTGCAATTAAGAAGAAGAAGAAGGGGGTGAGGAAGAGGAATAAAAGAAGGAAGAAGATGACAACGTTAACGATAACCATGCCGTGGCGTAGCTTGGGGAGGGGGAGGAGGGGTTTAAATTCAAAAGTCCCCCCGTGCCCCCACTTGGGGGGGGGGGGGGCCAAAGGAGTGTCCGAATTTTTTTTACATTAAATTACATTAAATATTACGCCACTGCCATGTAATCTTGCTATTCACGTTGTTATATAAGTTTAGACTTATATATTTATTCAGTACATTATCTCATGTCATGATGTCGAATGTCAAAATAAAGAGGCCCCCAAATCCCTAGCTACGCCACTGTAACCATGGTAGAAAGCCGTGGATGACGGACCTTAGTTAGGAACTTACCTTAATGAGGCGGGATTATGCAGCCAATGCCTTTTGTTTTTCGGCGCTGTGATGCATCACTCGTTTCTTTCCGACACAGGCATTATTCTTGTGGAGGAGACACTTGCGTCATTGGCATTGTATTTCGCCGCACGTCTGGGTTCGATTTTCGGGTAATCTTTGCTCAACTTCTTGTTAGCAAAAAAACAGATGACGGGAACGACCTTGAGGCTGACACGGCTTATTTTGTGCCGACCTTCCCCCCTCATCCCTCTCCACCTCCCCCTTGTACCACACTTACACCACACTTCCACCTAGGCTTCTGCTCGTTCAGATTATGGAAAAGTTGAAAGTTGTTGACAACATTGCACTAAAAATGAGCCTGGGTAGATCAGAATGCGATTTTTTTAAATGGTCTGAATCCTATCATATCCTATCCCGTAACTCGAAAGTCGTTGGGGCGCCACAGATGATCGTTTAATCCCATCTATCTCTGTCCTTAGCAATCCTCCTGGCTTCTCTTTGTGTCAAGCCAGTCCATTCTCGAATGTTGTCCTCCCACCTCTTTTTCTGTCTTACCTTAGAGTGTAGACTGATGGTCCTGTCTTTCCAAATTGGCTTCAACCTTGTCAGGGCAGCAGTAGTTTGTGCTATCCTGGAGAGGGCTTCCTGTCGGGACCCATTGTCTGATACAATGGCTCCTAAATATTTGAAGCTATGCACTGTGTTGAGGGACTGTCCTCGGACTTTAATGCCCATGTTGATGCCATTGGCGTTGTTGGTCATCATTTTTGACCATCAGTCTACATTCCAAAGTAAGACTGTTACGCTCCCTTGTCATCTCCATCTTCCTATATGCTTGCGAAGCATGGACCCTCACAGCAGATCTACAACGAAGAATACAAAGCATGGAGATGAGGTGCTACAGAAGACTTCTGGGCATTTTCTATACCCAACACATCACCAACGACGAAGTCCGACAGACCATCACACAAGCCATTGGACAACAGGATGACCTGCTCACAGTGGTGAAGAAACGGAAACTCCGATGGTATGGCCACGTCACCAGATCATCAGGCCTTGCAAAGACCATTCTGCAAGGCACAGTGCAAGGAGGTAGAAGAAGAGAGAGACCGAAAAAGAGGTGGGAGGACAACATCCGAGAATGGACTGGTTTGACACTGAGCGAAGCCATCAGGGCTGCTGAGGACAGAGAAAGATGGAGTATGCTGGTTAAACGATCATCTGTGGTGCCTCTACGACCTCCGGGTTATGGGACAGGATAGGATAGGTCATCATTTTGGTCTTCTCTGCACGCTGGAGTATTCGAGAAAGGTCGAGAAGGAGTTTGGCTCTATGAACACTCGTGCCGCCTTTCAGCACCTCAAGGTCATGACTGAGGATGGCGACCCTTCTGGCACTTCCCAGACAGCTGTACCTGATCCCTTGTCATTCGCCACTGATCTCAACACCTTCTACAACAGGTTTGATACAGCCGACTACTCTGCTGAGTGCAAACGATTGATGTCGGAGGCTCCTGTTGTGGAGGGATCAGTGAGCGTATCTGAGGAGGAGGTCCGCCTTCAGTTCCAGAGGCTCAGACAGTCAAAAGCGACTGGACCGGATGGCATATCTGCAAAACTTCTCTATAATTGTGCAGACTCTCTTGCCCCAGCCTTCAGGCCAATATTCCAAGACTCTATTAACTCTGGCATGATCCCTACCCTCTGGAAAACCTCCCACATCATTCCTGTACCCAAAAAACCCAAACCCACAGAACTAAATCATTACCGCCCTGTCGCCCTCACACCCATTCCCATGAAATGTCTTGAAAAAATCATGCTGAAAAACCTTCTCCCTTTCATTGAACCACACCTTGACCCACTTCAATTCGCTTACCGCTCGGGCAGGGGAGTGGAGGATGCAATTGCCACCTTGCTTCATAAGCTGCTAAAACACCTGGAGACGCCTGGGCACTACGCGCGTATATTGTTCGCTGATTTTTCATCAGCGTTCAACACCATACAGCGCCACACAATGGTCCAAAAACTCCAGCAGTATGATGTTCCCACTGTCATCGTCCACTGGGTCCTTGACTTCCTGTCCGACCGTCGACAGCAGGTGAGGGTTGGAGAGACTTTGTCGCCGGAGCTCACCACAAACACCGGTGCACCGCAAGGATGCTGCCTGAGTCCCTTCCTGTACATTACATACACCAACGACTGCAGATGTGATGTACCAACATGCTCCTGCACTAAGTTTGCCGATGACTCCGCCATCCTGGGACTACTTTCCGATGCTGAGTCAGAGCAACAGTACAATCTGGCTATTGGCAACTTCACCAGGTGGTGCTCTGATCACTTCTTGGAGTTGAACATCTCGAAGACCAAGGAACTTGTTGTGGATCCACGTCGTGACGCCCAGTTGGTGGCTCCGGTGGTGATCGGAGGTGAGGTAGTAGAGATTGTGGACACTTTCAGGTACCTCGGTGTCACCCTCGACTCTGCTTTGACGTTCAAGGAACATGTGGCGGTCACTCAGAGGAAGTGCCAGCAGAGGATGTATGTCCTTCGGAGGCTAAGGTCTTTCGATCTTGCTCCTAAACTAATTCTGAACCTCTACCGTAGCATCATTGAACCCCTTTTAACATACTGCAGCATCATCTTTTTTTCCCTTGTTGTCTGTTACTGAGAAAAATAAACTGATTAAAATATCCAACACTGCATCAAAAATCATCTCCCTCCCAGTTCCCCCCATATCTGACATCCACAACAAAGCCCTACTCCGCAAGGCACGTACAGTCTCTGCTGACGCATGTCATCCTCTACACTCTGAGTTTGAACGACTCCCATCTGGAGTCCGGTGGAGAGTCCCAAAGGCAAAAAAGGCAAAATTTCAGCGTAGTTTCGTGCCAACTGCTATTGGCTGCCTGAACAAAGCCAATGGCAGAAGCAGAAGTCGTTAGCAGATCAATGGGAAGACTGCACAGCATTGTAATCACCCCCCCCCCCCCTTCTACTACTTACTCCTCCTGACAGTACTTTTTCTGCTTAAATCTGTTGATGTACTTTACTTGTACTGGCACTTGTGTGTGTGTGTGTAGTGTCATTACTGTTTTAAATATTGTAACCTACAATATAAAATATATGGTATACACTTTTAATACACAAAATAAATAATATGTGGATTTGTGGATTGTTTCCTTAGAACTGATTTTTTTTTTTTTTTTTACTTTAAACAGTGTAACATGTGCATGGTCTATTGATTTATAATTATAGCCTGGCATGCCCTCATAATCAAGAAGTAGTTTTAGGTGTTTTTTTAAGTTATTATATCTTATGTTTGTTATTAAGTAGTAATTAATTAAGGTATTGTTTGTTCCATGTTAGTTTATAGTTATAGTCAATGTTTGGAAGGTTTGATATTGTAGACTAATGAACGTAGTCCAATGTGTTTTGTTTACGTAGGCCAAACAAGGTCGGGGTCACAGGTTGCGAACCAAACTTAGAACAAGTACGTAGCCTACCTGCTTCCTGTTGCATTTAGATCCACTAGTAATCTTCATCGTATGTCCCTTCCTCAAGTGATACCTCAATCCTAGTATTCCATCGTAATCCCATCAGGTGCACAACACGTTTGCCTCACCTATTTTGATAAATAATATCAACTGAAATTCCAGCACCTTCTCATAGCTGCCACTGTTTCCCTCTCAATTCTACATCACTTAGGCTTTCTGCGCATACCATCCGCGCACAGGCCAGGGTTCGCGACCTGTGACCTGACCTGCCCGTGAGGCATGTCTCATAGGCATAAGCCTACGTCTATTATTATTATTATTATTATTATTATTATTATTATTATTATTATTATTATTATTATTATTATTAAGCGTTTTTCATTAAGATGCATTGTCATTTTCTTTTGATTAGGTAGATGTGTTATTGGTTTATTTTTATCTTGATTGAATTATGTTCCTGTTGCTGTGGCATGCGGTGAGGATGTTGTGTGTGTGTGTGTGCTCGTGTGTGTGTGCGTGAGGACACGCGTGTATATATACGCGTGTGTGTGTGTGTGTGCGTGTGTGTGTCTGAGATGTGCAAATATTTATCTATTCAAGGCCTGGATACTGTGGGTGTGGATGTGTGTGTGTGTGTGTGTGAGTGTGTGTGTGTGTGTGTATGTGTAGGTGTGTGTGGATATATTAGGTGGCAGTGAAGCTAATGATATGCTTGACTGTATATTGTTCTTATGAGTCATATCTTATCTTATACCTTGTATTTTTAAACTGTTTATGTTTTTAAATTTAATATTTAATATTTTGTAATATTTATAAAAATATCGCAGGCTACTGATGTCACCCACATCTTCCATCTTTTTGGAATAAAGAATTGTTGACTTGACTTGACTTATTTCCATTCCATTGGGGCTGAAGGTGGTGCCAAGCCTCTGTACCAGCTGTTCAAGTTCTTATTCCTCTCCAGCCAATCCATCAATGTCATCCGCAAAACGGGGGTTGTGGATTGCTGTACTCCCTATGCTGACTGTGCCTTCGTGATCTTCAAGGGTATCTGACATGATGCGCTCCAGAAAGATGTTGAAGAGTGTTGGAGAGCGTAGGCCTCCTTGACGCACGCCGATTGTTATTCTAAAACCAGTTTCCGATGGCGCTGTTGTGGAGGACTGCACTGGTAGCCTTGTGATACAGCCTTTTGATAACTTCAATAATGTTAGGGCTGATGTTGTACACTCTATAATGGTTGCCCTCATAGCTGCATGCCAGACTCGGTCAAACGCTTTCTTGAAGTCTACAAACACATAATATAGATGTTATTGGTGCTGTAGATATTTGTCGCAGATTATTCTGAGATCGAAAATCTGTTCAGTGGTACTAAGCCCTGTCCTGAATCTTGCTTGTTCTTCAGCTATGATTTGTTCAGCTTGGGGTTTTAACCTGTTGAGTATTATTTTCAGGAGGACCTTGCTGGGACGCTGATGAGGCTGATGGTGTGGTAATTTTCACACTCCTGAAGGTTACTCTTTTTTGCAAGAGTGATGATAAGCGACTGGGTCCATGTTGTACGCCACTGCCCACTCTGCCAGACCTTTTTTTATTTTTTTTTTTAACAGATATTGATGAGGGCGTCAATCATCCCTTCCCCTCCTGCTTGAAGCAATTCAGCGGGTACTTTGTCCACTCTCGCTGTCTTCCCCTTCTTCAGCGATTTGACTGTTCGCTCAACTTCTCGGAGAATTGGGAGGATTTCTTCTTCTTCTCTGTTCTGGGGACATGCTAGAACTGATGGGTCTCCGTTTGATGTGTAGCTAGAAAGTTCAGAGCAGTATTCCGTCCAACTATCTAAGACTTCTTGTTCTTCTGTAAGGCATATGCCAGACTTGCTTTGGATAGTGGAGACTTTGGGCTGTTTAACACGTGTCAGTCGCTTCACAGTCTGGTAGGCCTTCTTGCTGTTGTTCTTGTTCAGACTGTTCTCTATTTTCTGGCAACGATCTTCTATCCAGTTCTCCTTTGCTGTGCACATGCCTTTTCGGATGTCATTGTTGATTTTTCGGTAGGCATCAGCTGAATAATGGTCTGAATAACGTGAAGATAGGACAGTGACGTTATGTATAGTCATTTTACTATGACGTATTTGTTACGAAGGGGGACAGTTTTATTCTCATGATCATTGTTAATGTTATCAAAGTGAATTATGTGTAATTGTGAACCACAGTGTTATTTCCTGATAAAAGATAATTATGTGGCCTTGCCATGTCTTGGTGTATAT
Organism: Oncomelania hupensis; assembly: GCA_036898135.1. Lineage (NCBI taxonomy): Eukaryota > Metazoa > Mollusca > Gastropoda > Littorinimorpha > Pomatiopsidae > Oncomelania > Oncomelania hupensis. The sequence goes on from CM072516.1 coordinate 13,872,070, forward strand.
GTCCCCTTGCCTTCGCAGTGATGTGGCCTAATTTTCGACGACGGAATTGTGTATACACTTATCGGAGAGCTTTCACATTAATAATGTGGATTAATTAGTTCTTCTATGATCGTGCTGTATACAGACTAGTTTAATTTTGGGGAGGAAAAAATGGCCTCATACTCACTAAACCTTATTCAATATGTGCGTAAGCGTCATTGTAACTTCTTAACGAGCTACTGTGTTATGTACCGACGTTATGCATCACGATCGAGAGATTCTTTGTCCTGAGATACTGCGTATGCACATGACCTTTGAAGATTCGTTTTTGTGTGGGTAAATCTCGGTGATTATTGAGTACGTGGCTTTGCGTCTAATTGGCTGGGTCGAGTTTCCAACAATAAAGGGCTTCTGTGATATTTGAAGAAGCATACATGCTGTGTTACCCATTATCGATCACTCTCTCTCTCTCTCTCTCTCTCTCTCTCTCTCTCTCTCTCTCTCTCTCTCTCTCTCTCTGTTTATATTTCTGTTTCTTCTCTGACTAATTATAAAATGTAATTTTCCTATAATTACGATTTTATTTGTCGAGTAGGCATTACTTTTTTTTTTTTTATCATATATATATATATATATATATATATATATATATATATATATATATATATATATATATATATATATATATATATATATATATATATATATATCTATATATATATCTATATATATATATATATCTATATATATATATATCTATATATATATATATAGATATATAGATAGATAGATAGATAGATATAGATATAGATATAGATAGATATATTTTTTTTAAAGATAATTTTGTTTTTTAAGAAAGGGAATTATTTAAAGCATTACCATCAACTTTATAGACAACATCATCTGCAAATTTCATCCTGTTCGCTCATTTACAATGCTAACCCACTTTTGCATATTCTGGGCATATTCTGGAAAAGCGTTTCATAATGTGGAATTGTTCTTCTTCTTCCTGTTCTGAAAGAGTCGCCTGAGATAGAAAACAATGCACCTGCGTGAAGTGGCATTCCCTGGTGTTCTAGTGATGGCGCTTCCTGTGCATGAATATGTATTACATGTTCGAACACCCATATCAATATGCTGCCAAATATTAGCGTGTGTGTGAGTGCGCGCGCGCGTGTGTGTGTCTGTGTGTGTGTGTGTGTTTGCATGTATGGCAGAAAACTTGTAGACCTATGAATGTTGATGTTCAATGTAAAAGACAACCACAAAACGCCCAAATAAGTCGCCCTACACACAGAAAACAATATCTTCTTCTTCTTCTGCCCAGTTATATCTTCTTCTTCTTCTTCTTCTTCTTCTTCTTCTTCTTCTTCTTCTTCTTCTTCTTCTTCTCCTGCTCTATTTCCTCGTTAACACGAGTTTTCTTGTTTTGTGTTTGTCACCTACCAGCATTCAAATTACCTTCTGCTGTTCCTACGCACGTTACAAAGCTGTGACAGAAATTAACACGCTCAGCGTTTTATCCAGCGTCCGTGCTGATTCCCGTAGCATTTAATCTGCGGTGATGTGAGATTGCTCAAGCCAACGGTCATCGTCCTTTGGACAGCTGAGACATGGCCAAGGCCCCTGAGAGAATCACCCAGCGTAAGCTAACGGCGACTGACAAACCTCTGCCCTTGGTTCTTTTTTCCTTGACTACAGACGCTTAACTTGTCTCTCCCCTCTCCCGACCACACTGCCTACCCCATCCCCTCTCCCTAATCGACTGCCTGTGAGCAAGGAAAAAAAAACATTG
>CM072516.1:13878843-14003843 GCA_036898135.1 Oncomelania hupensis
TGAACAGTATCATGACAACGTTTTTCATCATTTATTAGTACCATCTTTATTAATACCTCATCAATGGATAATGCAATCAGTTTTCTATCATTATTACTTCAACTATGAATGTTATTATAATTATGTTCTTGTACGAGCATACAGAGGAGGATTGATTTAATAATGTGACAACATTAAAGTTAAGTGCGAACCTGCGTTGTGTGTTTCAGGTCCCATCCGCCGACTCCATCAACTGCAACCACATCGCCAAGTACGTGGTAGAACTACACGGACCGAATGGCGTGATCGTCAAATGGGACCTGCCTGCCGGCTCCAAGCAGAAATCCTTCAACGACCTCCTACCCTTCACCGACTACTGCGCTATGGTGTACTTCTACAACGACGGCAACTTCCCATCCCCCAACTCGGAGAAGATGTGCATCGTCACTCCGGAAACAAGTAGGTCCCAGATTATTCCTAGATACCACCATCCTCGCCGTAGCTCGGCCACTGACCGTGAAAATCTTGAGCAGAAATTTGAAAAGCTTGGAAAGGAAGACAAAACGCTTGCAAAGAGAGGCGAAGAGCTTGCAAACGGATATGGCATTAATCTAAAGCAAACCAATATACTTGAAACGAATTTTATCAACGCGTTTCAAAAAGACGGTGAAACTACTAGTTCACTAATGGAAGAAAAACGCGAAAAGATACAAGGTGAATGGAAGGTGACAAAGGGGGAGGAGGGAACCGCTGACAACTTTCAGACATACAGGGAGGAAAGGGTGGAAGGTGTGTTGAGGCGTGAACAGACGCACGCAAATGAGATGCCAGTTGGCGACCGAGATCATGCAAATGAGATGCCAGCTCGCGAAACAGCGCCAGAAAATACGCTTGCGCTGGAATCGGAAATCGCTGACCAGGCGGCTATGGAAGATGGTCAGGTTGTGGGCAGTCTTCAGAAAGGGCCGGACGCAATGAGCCAACGCAGAAGCGTGCAGACATCTGGACAAGTGTATTTGGATGATGTGTATGCTGCAGGGACCGTTGACCAGGTGGTCTATTTACCTGACAGGCGTCAGTGGATCAGATGGTCTGTATTAGACCCGGGAAGGGTTCAGGTGCTGGATCGAAGGTATCAGGTGCAGATTCCAGATGATAGCACAGGGGGTGCGATAGCAAAAACGGAAGATAAAAAAACTCTTGTACAAAGGCTAGATGATATGAGGACGGTAGAGCAGATTCAAGATCATAGAAGAGTTGATAGATACAACGGAAAAATGTATTATTTCACTCCTACACCAGAGGGCAGAGGAGTTCATGGTCAAGGGTCACACAGTGCAATAGTATCGGTCCAGCAAAGACCACGCGATAGAAACATTCCTCATCAAGGGACAGTTGGTGTAAGAAGATATTTAACTCAACGTCAAGAAGAGGATACCGTTCGTGTTCAAAGACCAGATGAAAAAAAGGTAACGGAAAGACCAGATGATCGAAGGGTCTACGAAAGATTAGATGACAGAATGGTCGTACAAAAACCAAATGCTAGAATTGTTACTATCGAAAGACCTGGTGACAGTAGAACTCTTGGGCACATACCAGATCCAAGAAGAACTTCTGATCAAATAACAGATGACGGAAGACAGCATTATTACCGAAGACCTGAAGGCAGTCTGTCCGCTACTGAAAGACCAGACAAACGATTGGCAGTTGTCCAAAGACCAACTGGTCATATAGAAGTAGAAAGCATAAGGCCAGGAATACAAAGACACGACACTCGAAGATACGAAACAGCTGATCCACGCAGCTCAGAACGAGGCAAAGAGCATGGACGTGAAGATTCTCGTAGTCCCTCTGACACGGACAGATTTCCCTCAATCACAGCTAGTGTGGCCAACGAGCCTACACGGTCGGAGCGGCTGCCTGTGTCTGGCCAGGTGCCGGTAAATAAAGCAACGCTACTACCTTCTGAATGGAACCCTAACGGGTTGGTCACGCCTCGAGTCCAAAGTCATGGTAAAACCGAGACGCAATCATCATCAGTTAGTCTACCAGAGCATGTTTCCACTGCCGACAGGTTCAACCACAGACCATCATCTAGGCACCAGGCAGCGACTAAAGAACATACTCCGTTATGGGAGCCAGGCAAGAGACTCCAAGGTACGACATATGAAATGGATGACAGAGTTAAAAGACCAACCATTACAAAAGAAAGCACTCGGGAAGTCGCGACAAGGCAGAAGGAATTACCGGTTTCGAGATATGACGACAGCTCAAGTGTGGATCAGTGGGCAAGACAGAAACAGTGGTCCAGTCCTAGTGGCGGAGCTCGAAGTAATGGGATACCACCGTATCATCACTGTGATTATGAATTCTTTTTCTCCATTGCTTGGTTTGGCTGATTTCAGTACCCATTTCTGTGCTTGCTGCTTGACTGGCTGGTTTGGATTTCCCAGTTTCTTGCTCATTGTGTTCATTGGGTTTGGAAAATGACCTTAGGACTGAGTTATAAATGAACTCCCCGGTTTTCATTCGTTTGGCTGTTGATTATTTTCTTGCCTCTGGTGCTAGTTTCATTGGAATGGAATGGTTTTCCTAGTTATCTGCTTGTTTGTTTGGAATGGATCTCCCAGTTCCTTTATTTCATTTGATAACGTCATGTTTGGGCGATGTGTTTTCATTTCGCAACACAGCAGTAAATCGTTCTCTTAAGATCAACGGAGAAGAGTAGCCTTTCTTTTTGGACTTTTTCTTGACGTGACTGCAAGAACAAACAAAACAAAACAATTGTGGAGAGTACATATTTCATGGTTATCAAGGTTACAGGCATAAATAGTCTTGCTGATTTATGCGCGGATATGTCTCTTTTTTAACTTAATGCATTTAGTTGATTGAACGTTGAAGTCGCTGAGTAGGCATTCCAGGCATTAGTGAAAATGGAAAACGTTAAATGACGTGCAATGCGACAGTTGATTGAACTTTGAAGTCGCTGAGTAGGCATTCCAGGCATTAGTGAAAATGGAAAACGTTAAATGACGCGCAATGCGACAACGTATTTTGTTCCGGAAAGAAAGAAAACAAGTTTTAATATAGAAAAGAGGTTTCCATTGTTTGAATAATGACCTTACGAGGACGGGTTCGGCAATGGAACCTTGATAAATAACAGAATTTCGTGCTACCTTTACTTAAAAGAAAGGCAGCTGACTGCACAGAATGACGTCACATCGCGTGACTTGCTGTGTTGGGTGTCCTCCCTTAGCTTTTTACTCATGACGTCATTTCCCGTGGCACTTCCTGTTTTTATGGATTGGATTTTGAATGTCACTGCATGGTGTTTGCGGTTTTCCTATTATTTCTCTTTGCTGCTGATACATACATTTTCTTTCACGCTTTGTAGCCATTATTTGTGTTTCTTCATATCCGTCAAACTTCCAAACTTCAACAGACTACAAAAACTCCACATTTTGGCGAACAAAAGCGGTTTACAATACACTGAACACCTCCTGATCTAGGTTTGCCATATGTCTTTCGAATAAGGTTCGGAGTGTTGGACAAAACAGGCGATTTCTTTAACAGTATTTTACCTTTTTGCTTGCGATAAAGAGTTATGAACCAACATGGCTAAATGTAGCAGCGCGTATAGTATCATGCATCATGTATGTCCTCTCGCTTTGTCTCTTTATTTGTATTGGCCAATTCAGTCTGTTCAATAAACCCTTCTATCTTCTTCAACAATATTTAAACACCTTGAGAAGATAAAAGATCGAAAGGCAAGGGGATGGATTTGGCAGCGGTTGAACTGGGTTTGATGCCATAAACATTTTTGTGTCCAGTGTTTAAGAGTCTACTACTCGTACTTTCATGTACACTTGTAGTTGTACCTTGAGCAGTTCTCTAAGCTGATAAGTGTACTATATAAAACTCCACGTACTGCTCTTACGAAATGTTTGCGTTGTAGCTAACATGTGAGGTATTTATCAAGATTTTGTGTTTTTAATCAGTATAGTCCTTCAGATTTCGAAGAGCAGACTTCATTTTGTCTTTTTTTGGCATCTCGCACACCGTCAAATCTCTATCACTGTATCAGTATGGTTAGAGCAAGTACACAATTCAGTTTACAGTTTATTTTTATTTCTACCCGCTTACACTGTTACAAGAAGAGGTGGTTTGGAGAATCATGGGTAACGGCTCCGCATGAGTTGAAATTGATCTGTTTTGTATTTAACAATGTGATCATGTTGAGAGTGTACTTTCTCTTCCCACCAGGATCTTTCATGACTCGTTATAACAGGTTTCCTTATTACTTAATTCGAGATTTTTCACATAATCTATTCTACCCCCGGGCAAGTGATTTTCCTCTTTGAATAAGAATCTGTTGATTGAAACTATGACGATTTCTTGCTATCTTGATTTCTGAGCACGTGAACCTCAAGAAATGTCTGTGTCATATTGCTGACCATTTTAGGATTATTGATTTGAAAGAAAGTCGTATGATAGAGTAAATTCAGTTATTTACTATGTGATTCATGTAACAAGATATAAATTAACGTCTTTCTTTCGCATCTCAACCATCTCCTAGTTCCTTAGCATTTGAGAGAGCCTTGTAAATTGCTTGAACACCAACAGGCTAGTTTTCCTAGAATGACTGTGTTTGAGTAGGATGCAAACGTTCGACTATTAACCCTGGAAGCTGATCTGCATTATTTTCTCAGCTTGACAGCGTTAGAACAATGAAATTGCGGAGTGAATTAGTCACAAAGATTGCATTATCCATTTACGATATATTAATAAACAATGGTACTAATAAATGACGACATTATGTTTTTATGATACTGCTCATGATAGTATTCATTAATGACAAAAAGAAGCAAATTAGTTCTGTTTTTGTACCTCCAATGGTAACAATGATAGTTCTTGCCAGTTGTAACTGTACACGACATAATAATAATAATAATAATAATAATAATAATAATAATAATAATAATAATAATAATAATAATAATAAGGGTCCATATATTGCGCTCTTTCCTAAACCCAATAACCAGTACAAGTACAACAGTGCATTTTGTTGACATTCTCTCCAAAGGATTTTCGCACAAAATGCATACTGACAAGGCTTAACACATTACAAAAAAGCTATTGAAGTAATGATGTGGGATATAATTATGAGTAAAACTGATTGAACATTGTTGGTAAATGACATCTTTTTATGAGGGTTTGCACACATGTACTTTAACTGACCATGACTGACTTTCTGTTGTTGTCCAAATGTTCAATGATTTGATTATAAGCTCATATCAAGAATGTGTGCAGCAGTTTTCATTTCTAACTATGAATTTGTCATTTTGTCTATCCCAGTCCCTTCGGCGCCTACCAACGTGAAGATGGAGAGGTCGACCAGCACATCGGTGACGTTGTCCTGGGAACGGCCGGACCCCGCCAACGGCAACATTACCAAGTACCACGTGGTGTACTGGGAGCTAAACAACGCTGGAACTACGGAAGTGGAGTGGCGCTCCAACAATCGTTTCGTCGAGCATACCATCGGAGGACTAAAGCCATTCACGGCCTACCAAGTGAAGGTATGTGCAAGTAAATTTACGACCTCTTAGAGCCTAGGTAACAGAAAAAAAGACCTTGACCTGCAGGATGTTCATTTTGTAAAGACATGCGAGGAATAACTTGGGTATCCTTTATCTTCAAGAGATGGGGTGTGCCTTAGGAAGAATCCCACACAATCTCCAATGCCCAGCGGAAGTGTATGGGTTAGTTCTCCACCTGAGACGAAATAAGTAATCAGTTCCCCGAGGGTTTTCCCTGGTTGCTCTCTCGCTCCATAATGCTATTGGATACAGTCATTCTAAATTTTCAGAAACGCTAAATTAGTTTTCTTTGCCCTGTTATTTTGTTTAGCCGTGAGTCTTCCCGTTGTGTGAATGTGGGTTTATGCATGTGGTTGTTTGAAAATAATATTAATAGGCGACACGACCACTTTTCACTGTACTTTTGTAAATAAAGATTTCTTGACTTACGTTGACTTGACTCGACTTTTCGTCTTCTAATCACGATCTCTTTGCATTTACATCAATTATTTCAGTGGTGAGTGTGGGTTTTCCCGTGTATGTAATCATGTGTGTAGCATGTGAACGTGTATGTCGGCCGCAGATCCCCGCGCTTTGAGTCCCCTTTAGGAGAAAAGCGCGTATAGCGTACCATCCATTAGTAGTAGTAGTAGCAGTAGCAGTAGCAGTAGCAGCAGCAGTAGCAGTAGTAGTAGTAGTAGTAGTAGTAGTAGTAGTAGTAGTAGTAGTAGTAGTAGTAGTAGTAGTTTTTGACTCCCGACTCTCGGCCACCACCCTGAAAACACAGCCCGACCCGAGCTGTTATTTTCATTTAGAGGGACATACAGATTTTGCCCTGCAAGGCGGTGAAGCGTGTTAATAGTAAACCGGGTTGCCGGCTACTAGTGCTACGACACTCCATACAAGTGGCTGCCACTGACTTGCATAAAATGCCTGCCGATAATGTAGTCCTGTTCACCACCAAAAGCAGAAGGCAGCAGCAGGAGCCACCCAAGGCTAGTCTAACCAAGAAATGCAAGGTAGACAACCTCTCTCCCAAGCTTGATCCAATCGCCTCCCATTCCGCCACAGATCCCACAGCTGAAATTGAACCATGTCGTCATTTCCCAGTTTGCAACAGATATGTTTGGAACCGACCGACACTGACTACACTCAGTCAGTCTCCATTCACTGACTTAACGGTGAAAAATACTGCATTCAACAGTTACCACGGTCCAGTATCATTGTGTTCCCGGTCTTTGAACCACTTGTAGCCGAGCGGAATATTTGACTGCCGTCGCTCGGCCACCACCTGGAGAGCACAGCTCAACCCGTTATTTTTCATTTATCCCCTCGTAAGAGCCCCCCCGGGGGGAGGGGAAGAGGGTTTCGGGGGTTTCAGTATAAATAGTATCTGTGACGGTGGGTCTATTGTTTCTGGGCTCTGCACAATGGACTGCTATTACCCACTCGTCTTTGTCTGAGGAGATCGGCTAGTGTAATCACCCTGTGACTAATCTTAATACATTTATAAGTTTAGCGCGGTCTGTGTACGGATAGGGTTATAGCGATAGGGAGAAAATGGTAAACGCTTCACTGACACACTAGCTCTCACACGGCTATGAAACATAGGTAGTCCAGCCACTTGTTAACAGTAAATATCACACATTTATTTCCTTTACTATATACATAATTCTCTAAACACTCTATTAACTTAAATGTCCAAGTTCACTTCGAATAGGTCGTTCCTTGATGGGTCTATGCTGATACTGTTCTTGATATTTGCTACTGTCTCATCATTGGGCTATTTGTTCTGGTTGGCCTAATGTTCTTGTTTCTGGAGAGTGGACTACAGCACAGTCAGAAACTGACTTGCATTAAATGCTTGCCGACAATGTAGTCCTGCTCACCACCAAAAGCAGAAGACAAATGGTCAGCCTGGGAGAATAAATGTCGTGTCACCTTGCCCTGCTTAACCCAATGGCCACACCAAAGGATTCTGCACAGTAGGAGCCACCCAACGCTAGTCTAACCAAGAAATGCAAGGTAGACAACCTCTCACCCACGCTTGAACCAGTCGCTTCCCATTCCGCCACAATGATGATGATGATGATGATGATGATTATGATGATGATAATGATAATGATGATGATGATGATGATTATTTGTGGTCTCTGACCTGTCATAGCTATGCTTTTTAAATGTAGGGTTTAGCTTATTAAATTTAATCATTTGGGGAAAAACCTCGCTGTACTTCAAAATCTTTGATTTTATTTGCACCAAAGATTAGCTTTCTGCTGTCAGTAGCAAGGTCAACTGGTAGGTGACTAATGGAACTCTTGTATAAATCTACGATAAACTTTTTTTTTTTTAAATCCGTCTACATTAGATATTGTTGCTATAAACTTGGGCCTGCTTTTTTCGGCAACAACGTCAGAAAATTAAACTTCGAACATTCTGAATTAGGGATCTCCATTGTTCTTGTAACGATTATCTCGTCTCCGGTGTTTTCGATTAGTATTAAATCCATTGTTGCCATTTTATAGGCAGAAAAACAAATATCTGGCGTTTTCTGATTTGAAGTCGTCCACATTGTAAGTTAAGATCTTCATTGATTTTGCTGTTTCTTTTTTTGTTTTTCTTTATGGCATTAATATAAATGTCGTCTGTCTAATTACTATAAGAATTGTTTTTCCCATATTATTCACGAAGAACTGCTCGGTTCCAAGGTCTGACACAAAATGCTATGTTCAGCATACACACACACACACACACACACACACACACACACACACACACACACACACACACACACACAAACCCACCCACATATTTGTAGAAACGACGTTCTGATGACTATTGTGAAAAAAACAAGGATTATTTTGACACACTTTCCATTTCTTTGACATTATATTGACATTTTCCAATTTTTGAAGCTATCCCTAACCCTAACCCTTAACCTAACCCTAATCCTAAAACAGCTCTAACTCAACGGGGCACTATTTTGACGTCAAGAGGTAGAGTAGTAGAGGAGATTTCTTATTCCTTACTAAAAAATTAACGGATAAGAGTTGAGAGTTAATGTCGTAAAAATCCTATTCTAACACGCAAAGAGAACGTCTTTCCGCATTATGTTAAGAGTTTGCGTTTTTTTTTGGTATGTTTTTACTTTTAAATTTTGTATTTTATTTTATTTATTTTTAAATTTGGGTGATCTAATAGGAATTTGGGCTGTTTCCATTCGCTGCTTGCCGTCTTGTTGAAATCAGAATTAGCAATTAAGGAAGGAAGCTCTTTTCTGGTGGTTGTTTCTAAAAGTGCTGCTTTTGCGGGCGTTTTAAAGCTTAGACGCGTTTCATCATTACCAAAATGATTGTTTCTTTTCTTGTCTCCATGATGTTTAGGTCCTCACGGACGCCTTTTCCAATTTCCTGCCTGTAATGCTCAGGTCAGAATGACCTTATTTTCCCCTTCATTCGCCACTGTTATTTTTACCCCAAACTAGCGTCATTTCTTTTTTAGGGGGACACCAACCCCACCTCCGCCTTTCTGCACAAATCCAATTAAGGGCAAAATAATGTCTTTGATGCAGAAACAATGTTTTTGTGGCTGCAAATGCTGGGCTGTCATATGATTGGCACGCTCTCCCTCCCTCTAAAACATTTCTAGGGCTCACCGTCCCTGCAAACCCAGATGCTATCAGGTTTCAAAGCAGTATTTCCAGGTTGACTCGGCGCCGTAATTCGTTACCTGATAAAGCAAATTACCAAACTTAAAGGGCTAGAGCATTAAGGATAGTGTTTGCGTGTGTGACAATAAGTTTACTCTGGAAATGGCTGGGGTTGGAGCACCCCAAAAAGGTGGAACACAAATGCCAAAGACATATAGTTATCTTGCTCTTTTGGCTTGCTTTCAGGATCGCTCACTAGTTGAGCCTATCGCGTTACGTTAGTTAAAATGACGTATACAGACTGCTACAACAGAGGAAGGCAGCGGAAATCGGTGACGGTGGTAATGATGTGGTCAGTTGGAAGACTCATGAGGAACATTACATCAAAATATGTTTGTGTGTATTTTACAGGTGATAGCAGTCAATGGTGCGGGGAAGGGTGAAGCAAGCAAGATCATAACGGTCAAAACTGAAGAAGATGGTAAGAAGAGTTCAACTTCAAAATGGTAAAAGATCTGAACTTATTCAGACAATCAAACAAGTACGCCAACGAGAGAGACGGGGACAGAGATTACCTGAAGAACGTAAACACAGTCTTGTAAACAGTCTTATCGCAACTATACACGATGGTTTATTTTCACGTGTACCCTAGAGCTAAGTGGATGATCATGGGTTGATTGAGATGTATTAGGTGAGATGTGTCCATGTAGTTTGCGATATTGTGTTGGCCTGTAGCAGCATTATCGCGAGATATATTGATTTTAGACTTTAAAAAAAATGCGTACCTGTTTTTACCCCACCATCCCTAACCCACCCCCACCACGTTTCTTTTGGGTTACATTTGAATCTTCTCTTTAATTCCTCCACAGTGCCCGGCAAAGTGCGGAACCTGCGAAACATCACTCGCACGGAGAGGTCCATAGAACTGGAATGGGCTGCCCCTGTTGCTACTGGCGGCACCATTCTCAATTACTCGGTGAGGAGAACACTCCCACGCTTATTTCAAAACCTAAGGATGTAAACCACGATATGAATGTTTGCATTTCTTGGCTACAAGTACTAAAAATGTTGTCTTCCTGATATAGAGTGAAGGAAAGTAGTCCGGAAAGGTAGTCACCTTTCCATCAAAATATAAAGCGGCAACTTCGAAGAAAAATCTTCTTTGAAAACACGGAGTGAATTGTTAACGTCCTGCAGAACTTTTCTAAGAAGGGAGTTCTGCTTTTGAATAAAATTTACAATGCTTTGTTTGAATTCGCTCTTACCCTCGTAAGAGGGCATATTATTGTATGTTTGTCTTCGGTGGATTTTTTAATCTGTTTTTGTCATTGTACATTGTAAATGCAGAAAAGGAATTCCATGTCCTGTTTTGTATTACAACCCTCTCCCCCCCCCCCTTTTCCTCCCCCCACACACACATACACACACACATACACACACACACACACACACACACACACACACACACACACACACACACACACACACACACACACACACACACACATTTACACGCACCTCCATTTTGTGCGAATGAGGAAAACAAGGAGGACCCAAGCACAATATATAAATTAAGAAAAGAAAGTAAAGAAACCAACAAATAGACCTAAATGGAAAACATGGAAACACCATTACATATAATATTTATTTATTTATTAATTAATTTATTTATTTATTTAGGTAGTCTGCGACCCCCATAACAAAAGCCTGTCTCCTCACACGTCCATGGCGTCACAACCGCACAAGCGCCTAGGACCGGAAGTGACGCGGTACAACATGCAAGGATTGTTTCCCGCCACGCAGTACCTGTGCTCCGTTCGAGCCCACACCGCCAGAGGACCTGGCGTTCCGGTCAACATATTCGTGTGGACCAAACCTGGAGGTCAGTTGTTATAAAACGCCCGTTAAACGTTTATTTTTGGCGGAGATACATTGACTCACGCGCGTATAGCGGTGTGAGGCCATTTCCAATTAAGTGGAATAACGGTTGTAGATCATAAAGATTAAAGCCCTAGTGATTCTCTATAACTTCAGTCCTCTTTTCTCTAGAGACATTGCTTACATAAACTACAAGACTGTTTACTGGTTGTGGGCGATTGTTTGATGGTGGTGGTTGGTTTGTGGTTCGCTGGTTGGTTGGTTCTCGGAGCCTGTTGTTGCTTTTTCTTTGTTTGTATTTCGTATTTCTTTGTTTATTTCTTTCTTTGTTTTAAATCAACTATTTAATGAGGGCTCGCTGTTTTTATGCAAGCGTCTGGCTTCAAAAACGTAACCGGCTGTGACATAAACCTTCAAAACCCAGCGCCATTATGTATGAATGTCCGAGAAACAAAATGGTTTCTCCTACAGTAATGATGCAGTACTGTGGGACTATGCTTGTATAGAAAACGTGAAAAGAGTCGGCTAGGTGAATCGCGACGTGTTCAGGTCATCGGAGACTGACAGTAGTATTCCCTCTCCTGTTGAGGTTAGGAATTATATCAGCATGTTGTGGTAGCGATTTACCTGCGTTATTTACCAAGGCAGAAGGAGTAACCTATCTGGGCAAACATGGACTATAGAACTATCCATGATGATGAAATCAGTAGTCAGAGGAAAGAAAATCTTTATATTTTGGCTCTACTGCTAGTAGGTCCTAGTTCCAGTTTGCTGCGTCGTTACTGAAACCATGGATACAGAGTTTCTTTTACTTCGTGACAGAAGAGTGCCCATTCCAGGGAGATAACTCAGCAGTGGATTGTTATTGAAGGGGTAGTGTGTGGAGAGGTACTATGGCACTACGTGTCGGACAAGATGGGAGACTGATTGGAAGTTTGTCTGCTGGACGGCTGAGCACATTGACCTACTAGTTCTTCCTTTCCTCCTTATCTTGTTGTGTCTGTGCCCCCAAACCCTGCACCATCACTTTCATCTCTCCATCCCCAAAATGTGGACCCTCTTGATCGATCTAGCTTATAGAGCACGCGCGCTCACACACTCACACATAAACTCTCTCTATCTCTCTCCCTCAATCCCGCTCTCAGATCAATGTGATTGTAAGCTGTATGCGATATTGGTTAAAGTTAACACGTATGGAACCTCACCGTCTCCCTATAAAGGCGTAAATATTGTTGCAGACGTTAGATGAGAGGGGAGCAAATACAAGGGCAACGAATGTAGGTCATGTCTGTTTATGTATAAAAATGGTTTTGTATGGTTAAAATCAAGGAGGGCAAGAGATAAAATGTTTTTTTGAAAAAATGTAAACAGCGACTTGTGGATTGCAGATGGCAAGACTGGCGTACTCGTGTACAAAACAGTGACAGGTATACAATGTATTGTTTATTTGGGGGCAGTAATCATTGTGTAAAAACTTATTTGGAAATATGTCTTGAAAGGTATTTAATGTTTATAATAACAAATTTTCGTGTTGATGTGTCAGATAATTGTGTTCGTTACTACAGATATGGAAATGCCATACAAGCAGCTGTAAAATGCCCACTTTTTAAGGAAAACGAAGAAGATGAAGTTCACTTTGTATTATGTTGTCCAACCTTACATAACGTTAAAGTACAATTTATTACTGAAAAATATTATAGAAATCCATGTGCCTTTAGATTTCGTATTTGATGGCATCAAGTAATCCGAATATAATTAGGAAACTAAGTGTATACTTGTACAAAGCCTTTAGACTAAGAGAAATTGCTCTATCGTGATTTAATATGAATGAAAAGGGTATGTTTTTATATGTTTAATGATGCATACACCCTTCATGAAGGGGCGATGCCTAAATGAATAATCACTCAAATCAATCTCTCTGTCTCTCTCTCTCTTTTTTTTTCTCTCTCTATCTGTGTCACTGTCTCTCTTTTTCTCTCTCTCTATCTGTGTCACTGTCTCTCTCTTGTTTTTCTCTCTCTCTCTCACACACTCTCACTCTCACCATGCTCTCACACACTCTACTGCAAGCCATTTCATCGTCCTCATAATAAGTGGGCTGTCGTCATACGTGGTCTCCATGGATGTCATCTGTCCTATCAGTCTGTCAGTCATCTGGCTGCCGATATTCTTACTCCTAGTTTTGATTCTCTCTTCTTTTTGCCCATCCGACTTATCTTGCGCACATAATAACTCCTTTGTTTTGCTGTGCAATGTGTCTGTCTCACCAAACACTGTCTGTATTCCGTTCTAAGTTCCAGAGCGTGTCTTCTTGGTAATTGTGCGTTATATTATAGTCTAGATCGGTTTTTTGGTGCCACTGCCATGTTTGTATTATCTCATGTCGCGCAGTAATGGATTATATGGCTATGACATACAGGGTCTCTGGGTCGAAACATACAGTTAATCTTACACCCGAAGTTGTACTTGTTCTAATCGATAGAATGCCCGCCAGCAAAACCTGAAAATTCAGATAACACGAATTCGTGTTAACTGGGGTTGACTGGGACATGCATGTCTTGTCGTTCCGCAGATAGCTAGTTTGAATCCTGTAATGGCCGGCTTTATATGTATATAGATATACATTCTGTTCTCCATCTACTCTGACAGACCCACACTCTGCGACTAATAGGTTTTCGAAGAGAGAGAGTTGCTGTTCTAAGTCTAGGTTGTCTTTGACAACACCACTGTTACACCTAATTTCACTTTCCTAATCAAACCTATACCTTCTGGCCCTTTGTGAAATACCATTTGAAACTGTATGGTCTGTTAGTATTTTCTTTTATTTTCTAAAGCATCAACGGTTGAGAACAAACAAACAAACAAACAAATTAGTCTTTGTAGCCGAAAAACAAAACCACTGTAGTGATAATATTTGTAGCTGTATACTGAGCAGTCTCTAGGAGTGGTCAGTTCTGTAGAGAGGTAGGAAAGAGAGTGCCTGGCCAATGATGGAAGTGGCCCCCAATCGTCTGAGCTCTCTTTGTATCTTCGCCCTAAGGGTACTGACCGTTCAGTGTGTTAGAACGCACTACCACCACCCCGATTCTACAGACTGATATAGATCTGAGTTTGTTGACACAGAAAAAACCATAGCTGCGAGATTGTATTTAGTTGTTTTTTTATTGCCACGTTGCAAAGATTACATGCAAGGCACGGGGCAAGGAGGCGGAAGAAGAGGGAGACAGAAAAAGAGGTGGGAGGACAACATTCGAGAATGAACTGGCTTGACGCTGAGCGAAGCCATGAGGGTTGCTGACTGAGGGCAGAGAAAGATGGAGTACGCTGGTTAAACGATCATCTGTTGGTGTCCCAAGGACCTCCGAGTTACGGGATAGGATAGGATAGCAGGGGCGGATTTTGCTATTGTTGAGGGGGTGTGCGCTCTTCCCTGAAACTATTAAGGCGAAGTGGCGAAGCCACAAGCGCGAGCTTGCGAAACAGGCGAGTGAAATAGGGGGGTCCGGGGGCATGCCCCCCCCCCCTCCCCCCAGAAAAAAATTGAAACTAATGATTAAAATCTGTGTAAGCTGGTGCATTCTGGGCATTATTATGAGGACTGAAAACAGTATTGTTTTGTGCTAAAAGACCTCTTTTAGCCCCCCACCCCCACACACACACACACTGCTCTGCAAACTCTGATGCTAAAATTTACAATAGCAGAACATCTTGCATAAAGGTTTTAAAAAAAGACAGGTAAGGTTACTACGAATAAAACAAGAAATAGGCAGGCACTCACGTCAGTTTTATTCAAAACTGACTTGATGCATGTTTAAGAAATACCTGTAGATCTAGATCTGATGAATAAAAAAAAAACTAAAAATATATTTTTAAAAAACTAATTTGAAGGTACATGAAACTGTGTGGTGAGTGAGAATTAGCTTTTTTTTCTCTCTTTTTTTCTTCTCCTTTTCTCCCTTTCCCCCATTTTTTTTTTGACCTCTAAGGGGATGTGCATGTGCACAAGTGCACAACCCCAAAATCCGCCCCTGGATAGGATAGGTTGCCACATTTTTCTTTTTCCGTACATGAAGTTTTAGTAGCGTCGTCAACAGAAGTATTTTATCTCTAGTCTTTCTCACGAGTAAGTGTCCGTCTCCACTTGATGGTGGGTTTGGGGACATTGTCTGGATATATCATTTCCTTAAGTCTTTGCCTAGTCTAGTGCTGACTGTGAAGATAAACGGACCCAGGGTCTCCCCCACCATCGATCAGCAGTGACACGCTATCAGCGAAGCTGTGAGAGGGTCAGCTGGCCGGGGCGAGTGGACAGATGGTGCGGATACTGCTGTATCTAGCCCAGTCCGTCGGGTCAGTTCAGCCGTAGGGTCTGTGGTCCAACTCAGGTCAGCAGTCCAATCGGTGGGGTCAGCGTCCTAGAGCCAGATGATTGAGTGGACGTCGAGCAGTGAGAAATCACCGTGTTGGACTGTCCAGCAAGATAGAGCTGTTCTTGAGGACGAGGGTCAGAATGGACTAGCGTAGACGCTACATCTGTGGGTAATGTGCAATAGATGAGAGAAGCTCATATTTCCCCTTCGATCGTTTTCCAGACGGCTAGTGGCTAAGAAGATGATTGAACCTCTGAACGTTTTTCTGACCTTTGTCGCTTACACGGTAACTTAGAACCTTTGAGAACCATTTACTGATTTAGTGACAAGTTTATCAGATTAGGTTTCAGATAGGTTTAAGATTTTAATCATTTTATTCGTCTTGTATGATGGTCATATTAAAACATACGTTTATTCCGATGAATAGAATAAGAAGCTACGATAACAGCAACAACGACCACGGTACAAGTTCACCTTTGAGTTCAGCAATGCGAGTAATATGTGGCTGCACATTTATTTTGTGATAATTGACTGACAGCGTCTGACATTCGTTGTAGCCGAAATTGGCAAACTCGTCTGAACTGTACTGCCCTTGACAAGTTAATAACGCATTCTAGGGCCAGACGGAATGAGAAGACAGCGTGTGACAGTAAAACGGTGTTTACTATATTACTCACTGCGCTATACATAAGAAGTTGCCTTTCGTTCCTTGCATTTGACCATAGTAATATACTTTTTGGGGGGTGAATTAGTTGTTTGTGGTACTACATAATCAGCATGTTTGCTGCAAGTGCGTTTATCGTGGACGCAGTTGGTTCGCTCCTGCCTTCATCAAACTCTCTGTCAAATACTGTATGTCGGTGGGTAGTGAGATGTGCGGATCTTTTAGCTAGAAAGCCAGTCTATAAAGACAATCCCCATAGAATGTTTTAAAGCCTAATTTACAACATAAAAGATACAAGATATGTTATTGCCAAGTGAGCAATACGCAAGGGCTGCATTTGGTCAACGCTGCAGCACCATACACAAAAGCGCACATACAACGTAGTGAACAAGTTGAAAGCAAATCACAATAAAAGGATGAGAAGATTAAAATCATAAAACAGATGAATTGTACAAGTAACAACAGGGCAAATAAATAAGCCTAGTTGCCTGTCAACACAGACACACAGAGACACGCGCGCGCGCACATACACACACATACGCGCGCGCGCACCCACACACACACACCCACACACCCACACCCACACACACACACACACATTGCTAAAATTCTAACAAAATTTATTCCCAATAAAGGACAGTCCCTTTCTTCCCTTTTGAGAATTTGATGTGATAGTATATAAGAGTGTTCCAACTGAACTGCCGAACCAGTTTTCCCTTTTTACTGCCGAACCAACAGGACTCGCCATATGTGACCCAGGCAGAGCCCCAAATTATTAGTTTGAGAGTGGGCGTCGAGCCTAGAGTGTACCGTACCGCTTGGTCAGCGTATGGGTTGACAACTAACGCGCTTGGCCTCCTATCCTTCTTTGGCATTCTCGCGGGTTTTCAGAGAAAATTAGAGTGAGGTCAGAGGTTAAGGGTTAAAGCGGGTTTCGGAAAGCAGCAGTTTCACCCCGTCCTTCCAAACCCCGCCACCCACTCTCCCACCCTCCCACCCTCCCACCCTTTCTTTCGCCGTCTTTCTGCATCCACTTATTTACCCCACCCTACCCTAACCATTGTTCTACCTCCACACACCCTCTCAAACAAAGGAGTCTTTTTGGGGGGGGGGAGGGGAGGAGGAGAAGGGGTGAGGGGTGAAGGGCGGGAGGGTGGAGATTGTCATGGGAGGTCGTTTTTGAGCGGAATTGGAAAGCCGTCATGGAAAAGCAAAGTGTTGATTGGTCTCTTCCTTCGCGCCCTCCACAAGTGCGGGGCACTTGTCAATAAAAGCTTGTCGTTGATCACAGTTTTCACGGGTCGATGTCTGCTGCGCTGCTTGTATTACTCCGCATGCATTGCGCCAGGTTTTTGTTTTTTTTTTCCTTGAGTTATCTTTTCCCGCCACGCTGTTTCTTCTTCCCTTAGCTCCAGCCTTTGGTTGGGGCCGCTGTTTCTACTTCCCATGTTACTTAGCTCCAGCCTTTGGTTGGGGCCGCTGTTTCTACTTCCCATGTTACTTAGCTCCAGCCTTTGGTTGAGGCCGCTGTTTCTTCTTCCCATGTTAATTAGCTCCAGCCTTTGTTTGAGGCCGCTGATTTTTCTTCCCATGTTACATTTTTCCAGCCTTTGGGTGGGGCCAATGGCCTTTCTCGTAAACACTGCTTGATCATTTTACTCTCTCTCTCTCTCTCTCTCTCTCTCTCTCTCTCTCTCTCTCTCTCTCTCTCCCCTCCCTCCCTCCCCCTCTTTTTTCATTCTTATCACTCTCTACAACAGTTTATTCCCTGTATCTTGCTCTTTGACACTTTCAGTGCTACTCAAGCTCTGATTGTGGACACTTGGGAATGTCTTTGTCTTCAATAAGGGTTTTGGCAGCGCAGGCAGTCTATGTAAAATTTCAACCTTACAATTCGATTTCCTTTCCGTCTTCTAGTAACGACTTGCTTTACACCAGATGTTTTGAATGATGAATCATGTGTGTTTGTTGCACATGAAGGAGTGTCTGTAACATGTGAGCGTGTATGTTGGTTACAGATCGCCGCGCTTTGAATCTGATTTAGGAATAAGGCGCATCTAAAATCCATAATTATTTTTAATATTATTATGATTAATAATAATAATAATAATAATAATAATAATAATAATAATAATAATAATAATAATACTACTACTACTAATAATAATAATAATAATTATTATTATTATTATTATTATTATTATTATTATTATTATTATTATTATTATTATGTATAGACTACGCAGTTTAAATATCAGGAAATAATTATGGGGTTTAGTATGTTTGGGGTATTTCGAATCCTTGTCTTCGTTATTCCAATCTGATCGAACGCGAAGCGAGTTTCGAGTCATTTGGACTGACAGTAACATCGATTTTAAGCAAGTAAAACTGTTAAACCTCAGCTTTTAAATGTTATGTCAGTAGTCGTAGCTAATTTGGAGGGGGAGGAAGGTGGAGGGGGGAAGGGGAAGAGTGAAAAAGTGAGAGAACTGTGTTGTGTGTTTGTGTGTGTGTGTGTGTGGGTGTGTGTGTGGGTGTGTGTGTGTATTTGTGTGTGCAAGCGCGTGCCTGTGTTTATATGAAGTATACTATTTACACGGAAGCGAAGTACTTGCTCTAGATTTGCAACTTTCATGAACGTAGTTTTCGAAGTCGTGTGCATGATTGTTTTTGCAACGATGTATTTTTAACTATAATTCTATAAACTTGACGTGCTCTGCTGCTGTTCCTCAGAATGTTATTCGCATCAATTTATTTTTTCTTTCCCGTTATTAAGATTATTTTGAGTTGAAATTTTTTTTTGCTGTTTTATGGGCAATTTCTCAAGAAGTTTCACTTTGTCGGTCTAGTTTGTTCGTCATTCTCTCGAGAGAGGACAGGTGATTGACACTTTCTGCGTCGAGACTATTCTCAATATAATCCGCTGAATGCGTGCTTAAATCATTTACGTTGTTTATGTGTTTTCATTGAGCTAATTTAGACGCTGAAATACAACAAAAGGGCTTGTCTGTAAATTTCTTACGCGTAAAATTGGCAGTATAAGCTTTGCTTTAAACCTGTCCACCCCCGTTGGGGTGCCGGGGGTTTCAGTATAAATAGTATCCCCACTTTCTGTAAATTTAGTGCTTTAAATTCCCACTGTCGCTGTCTTTCTCATTTGCTCTTTCTCATTCCTGCTCTGTTCTATCAATCTGCTATACTATCGTCTTCTTCGCTAGACCAGTCTCCTATCTTTTTTCTTGAAAACTCTTCCGGGACAAGACTCCTTATTTGTGTATGAGGTCTGTTGGATCAGCTTGGGATTATTGGACGCTTTCTGCCAGGTGGTCACTAGGGCTTCCTATGATGTTATTATTTAGCAATGTAGGCATTTTAAATGTATGTGTTTGGTTGATAATTTATAATGATGTTTGTATTCTATTTTGTTTTTGTAAACGGGGGTTCAATAAGTTGGGGTGAAGCCTCAGCCGTCCCCTGCGTGGGATGTCTTTATTGTAAAGTGACTGGCTGGTGGGGGGCATTCAGTTTTCCCACTAGAGTTGTTTCAGTAGATCTTTTATGCGGATTGGGGGTTGTCCGGTCCTGATTTTGCTCGGAAGAGTCCGCTGGACTTAAAGCAAAAATTATGTAATGTAATGTAAACCTGTCCTATCCCATCCTGTAACTCGAAAAGTCGTTGGGGCACCACAGATGATCGTTTAACCAGCGTGCTCCATCTTTCTCTGTCCCCAGCAATCCTCATGGCTTCGCTCAGTGTCAAGCAAGTCCATTCTTTCTCGAATGTGGTCCCCTCACCTCTTTTTCTGTCTCCTTCTTCTTCTGCCTCCTTGCACCGTGCCTTGCAGGATGTGTTTTTTCAAGGCTTGATGCTCTGGTGACGTGGCCATGCCATCGGAGTTTTTGTTTCTTCACCGCTGTGAGCATGCCATCGTGTACATGTTGTCCAATGGCTTGTGTGATGGTCTGGCGGATTTCGTCGTTAGTATTGTGCTGGGTATAGGAAACGCCCAGAAATCTTCTGTAGCACCTCATCTCCATGCTTTGTATTTTTCGTTGTAGATTGCTATGAGAGTCCATGTTTCGCAAGCGTAAAGGAAGATGGAGATGACAAGGGAGCGCAGCAGCCTTACCTTGGAATGTAGACTGATAGTCCCGTCTTTCGAAATGGGCTTCAACCTTGTCAGGGCAGCGGTTGTTGGTGCAACCTTGAAGAGGACTTCCTGTCCGGACCCATTGTCTGATACAAAGGCCACTAAATATTTTAAGCTATGCACCGTATTAAGGGATTGGGCTTGGACTTTGATGTCTGTGTTGATTCCATTGGTGTTGTTGGTCATCATTTTGGTCGTCCCTGCACTTATGTCCGTTCTAAAGGCTCTTTAAGTGGTTTCAAGCCTCTGTACCAACTATTTAAGTTCTTGTTCCTTTCCAGCCAAACCATCAATGTCAACCGCAAAACGGAGGTGGAGATTGCTCTACCGCCTTTGCTGACTGTGTCTTCATGATCTGCAAGGGCACCTGCCATGAAGATGTTAAAGAGTGTTGGAGAGAATAAGCATCATTGACGCACGCCGAAATATAACATTAACGATCAAATGACATTTTGAAAAACTATATAATTGTTTGATTTGATAAAACAAAGTAACTTTGATTCCCCTTATAACTCCTCATCTCTGCCATCCTTATCGCAGTTATTTAATATGTGCTCTCCTCTTTAAAGCAGTTGGTTTCCATTTTAGAGTTTACTTTCCCTTGAAACAATTTGTACAATAAAGCCACCGACCCGCGTGTACACCCACATGATTATGTACACTGCACAGACAACTAATAAAGCAACAATAAGAAAACGCTGATAAAAATCCATAAGACAAGAGAGAGGACAGGCACGCAGACCTATATGATATACGGTTGACGTTTATACTGGTTACTTCATCGTACATTGGATACCTGCTGTTTTTACATTCGGTTGTGTCCCTTGCAGACGTTGAAGTGATGGAATGGGAATGAGAGCGTATGAGTTAGCCTCACTAATAACAACTGAACAGAAGGGTACTACGAGGCAAATTACGTTAACAAGGACGATGATTTTAAATAATAAGAATTTTAAAAAAAATGTAATTAGAGAGGCTGTAGTTATAGCGTTAGACGTGCCTCCAAGGACACTAAAGAAATATTGGTGAGATGCGAATCGAGGTAACTCCCAAACACTCTCCACCCCTCCCACCCCAAACCCAAAGTACATGTTATTTTGACCTTTTTATTCAGTACAGTGTTATCTCTCTTTCTCCCTCTCCATCTCTGCCCCCCCCCTCCCTCTCTCTCTATCTCTCTCTCTGTCTCTCTCTGTCTCTCTCTCTCTGTCTCTCTCTCTCTGTCTCTCTCTCTCTGTCTCTCTCTCTGTCTCTCTCTCTCTCTGTCTCTCTCTCTCTGTCTCTCTCTCTCTCTCTCTCTCTCTCTCTCTCTCTCTCTCTCTCTCTCTCTCTCTCTCTCTCTCTCTCTCTCTCTCTCTCTCTCTCTCTCTCTCTGTGGTTTATTAATTTATCGTGTGATGAGATGAGGTGCTACAGAAGACTTCTGGGCATTTCCTATACCCAACACATCACCAACGACGAAGTCCGACAGACCATCACACAAGCCATTGGACAACACGATGACCTGCTCACAGTGGTGAAGAAACGGAAACTCCGATGGTATGGCCACGTCACCAGATCATCAGGCCTTGCAAAGACCATTCTGCAAGGCACAGTGCCAGGAGGTAGAAGAAGAGGGAGACCGAAAAAGAGGTGGGAGGACAACATTCGAGAATGGACTGGTTTGACACTGAGCGAGGCCATCAGGGCTGCTGAGGACAGAGAAAGATGGAGTATGCTGTTTAAACGATCATCTGTGGTGCCCCTACGACCTCCGGGTTACGGGACAGTATAGGATAGGATAGGATAGGATAGTGAGGCCTAATGGGGCCTTTTGTACAATGGGGACACATTGGGTATGAAGTATAAAGGGTACGGTGTGAATTATTATAATAAAACTGATGGCAGTCGTTTCACACGTTAGGGAACGGCTGATCTTTCGTCTGGGTCTCGCCAGCAATTTCAAAGTTACAATGATCGTATCGCTACTTTTGTTTGATACTCTTCGAAATAAATTGATGTCGGACCCAATAATCATTTGACATTTAAAGAAGACGGCAAACCATTTAAACAATACAGACACACACATTAGCAAATCTAAAAAAGTAAATTTGTATCGTGTTTATTTTGTAATAACAATTTTGCAAGAAAGATGGACCGAATGAAGAAATATAGGATGAATTCTCTGAATTGAATTAGTGCTCTACCTTCTTTTTTTCCTCAATCTTTTATCATCCCCATCTACCTTCTTCTTTCTCTTTTTTTTCCTGCTTCCAACAGCCAGTTGTGTAATATATTTTCAGTTTTAAAGACATTGAAAAAGGTTAAGTTTTTTTCACAGTTGTTGCCTAAACGTATCTGAGCACAGGTTTTGGTTGACATAAAATCGAGCAACATATCCCACACTACTTCCTGCTCAAATTTGTGTCAGCGAAATTTCCTACAATATTACGGTTGCCACCTTGGGAAATCCTTGAAAGGGTCGCTTGCGCGCGGCTGTCCACGTTTTACGTTTATTTAAACATACGCACATATTTGTCAAGATGCACAACTGTTTCGATAAAGGTCTGTTTCATATTTATAGTTGGTTTGTATTTTTATAGAAGTTCTCCTCGCCTGTCGGTCTGTCAGTCTCTCTCCCTCTCTCTCCCTCTCCCCTCTCTCTCACTCTCTCTCTCTCCCTCTCCCCTCTCTCTCACTCTCTCTCTCTCTTTCTCCCTCTCTCCCTCTCCCTCTCCCTCTCTCTCTCTCTCTCTCTCTCTCTCTCTCTCCCTCTCTCTCAATACCTATATATGTGTGTGCGAGTACAAGAACTACAAATGTGTGTTTATGACCCAAGTTAGAGAGCATTCCAGTTACCATTATTCTTTTCTTTTGCAATGACTGAAACAATTTGTTCAGTGCCCCGAGTGTCAGTGAAATGGTGCAATGTAGCGTAACAATACTTCTTAAACAGTTACCAAAGAATCCTTGAGCAAAGTGTTAGCGGTTTTGTTTTGTTGTAAACCGTGAAATGTGACATCTGCATTGACTGAAGTGATCTCTGAAAATCTCTTTGGCGCGTGACATTATTCTTGTACTATCTGCAGCCGATGTTTTTAGGTGTTGTTATCGCCAGTCATATGCCCATCTATTGTCATACCTAACAGAAACTATTGGAAGATTAACTTCGTTGTTTTTAATAAAGGAACCTTCGTCCTATCGATCTAAATATGTTACACATGTTTGGCGTCGCCGTGTTCTAAGACTTCTACGTCATTTAGTCAGAACCTTTACGTCATTTAAGGAAGACTGTGTGATTTTCGACCTTCGGACAATTCCTTCACTAGTAACACGTCATCAAAAGATTCTTATCCTTAAAGGCGCAAGAAGTTGTTCTTTTTATAGCAACCTTCTACAACATATTTCCAGTGACCAGCTGTTGGCATGACTATTAATTTTGATTATATTACTTGATGTTTTGCTGAGAAAATCGCATAAACTCGATACGGGCAACCAGCGGATTTTGCTACTACTAAACTTTAATCAAAAAATATATCTAGCGTTTTGGGATCTAGTCGTTTTGAACATTTTGGGTGTGGACTTGTTCTACAGAAATGTTACGTCATCTAATGGAAACCTTCCGATCATTCATTCACTAGTAGCACATCTTCGATGATTCTCTGTCATTAACAAAGGTGCTGGAAGTTGTTATTATTACAATTAACTTTTTCAACATATATGGAGTGATCAGCTGATTGTGTGACTATTATTTCTGGATGTATTAATTGATGTTCTGCCGAAGAAGACGTACACATTATACTCGACTTTACCAATTTGATGCGGGCGACCAGCGGAGTATTGACTAATAACTTAAACATTTGATATTTGCACATGACATTTCTGCAATTGATGGCACAACAACATCGGTGGTTTTTTTTTTCCATCTAACTAAAATAGTATTATACTTCTACTGATCGAATTCTTATTCTTTACATTTTATTTTGAAAATTTGATCAGTCGTCATATCAGAATATAATATTTTCTTAATTACAAGAAATATTTATTTTCTGGGTTTTTATGACTAGGAATAATAGCTTGTTCAGTATTTTTCTATTTAGGATTATTATATTTGTATATTTCTGTAGGCGTGATTGTGTTTTGGTGTGGGTGTGTGTATGTGGGTAACTCTGATTTCTAAATACCTACATAAATATGAAGAGTGAGAGGCAAATGAGAAGTGAGAGACGAGACAAAATGAGAGAAAGTGAGTGTGTGAAAGGGGAAAGCAATGGGGAGGAGGATTTTTTAGATGGTCGTTATCATAATTCAAGGAAGCAGGGAGGGAGGAGGCGTTTATCCTTTAGGGACGAAAATCTGTCCTCAGTTAGTGGAGATGACAGTAGACATCACTTTCCTGTCATCGTTACAGATCATGGTTCTGGTTCCAAACGAATTTGGAACCTAGGTCCATGGTTCACCTCCTCATTTGAGAAGATGGGAGTAGGAAAACCGATTGCGGTGAAGAACGTAGGTGGCAGCCGTTGGCTTGTTTCTTGCGTGTCTTCATCGCAACAAAAACGTGTTGAACAGCTTGAAAATCTATGTGGTGTGCCAATTAAGGGGGCTATTCCTAAAGCAACCTTGGTTGGTGTTATCACTCCGATTCCCATGGGTGATGACAGCTGCATGCAAAAAATTATCACAGAACTAAAAGAAGCTGGAGCAGTTGAGGCTGAAAGATTAAAAAACCGAAAAGGTGAATTATCAACATCAATCAAGGTCACCTTCATGACAACTGTCTTACCAAAAACGGTTAAACTTGGCGATGTGATTTTGCCTGTTAAACCTTTTGTCTGGCCTGTTCTGAGATGCACCAAATGTCAACGTTTTGGTCATACCGTGAAACACTGCAGATCAAAATTGGTTGTTTGCTCAAGATGTGGTGATCATCACTCACGAGCTGAGTGTAACAAACCCCTCGCTTGCATCAATTGTGGGGGCAATCACAGCGCAGCATGGTCAAAATGCCCCGAGATGCTCCTTAGAATTGAGGTCAATAAAATAAAAGCATCCAAATCTTCAACATCATACATACAAATTTTAACAGAAACAAGACAAAAGATTTCACAAAAACCAATAGATCACGATAACAAGAGATTCCCTGAAGACTTTTGGATTAAAGACCTTATCATTCCTTCAGAGCCATCTTTACCAAAAACGTACAGCCAAGCTCTGAAATCAAATCAAATGAAAAACACCACAAATGACACAAAGCAAAATGCACCTCAAGTTGTCCAAAAGGATAATACATCAGACACCATTTTGTCTTTGGAAACAAAATCGAATGGTAAATCAGAAGCTCACATTTCACCACAAAATTTGTCGCAAAAAGAGTCAACAAGATTGTCAACCTCAGAGCACGAGATCACAGAGCAATCACCTGGAACAAAATCTAAATCAACAAATGCATCGCAATACATGGAAAGCCCCCGCCCGGAACATACACAACAAAATAGTCAGCTCTTTGAACAACTGCAAAAAGAAATTGACTCAGAAATAAGGAACAATCAACATGAGAAAATTGAAGGAAGTGATAATCTTGTCTATTCTGCCTTTGTCACCAGGTTTCTACGTCTTATAGCTTTCTCCCTGCAGCTCAATAAACCTGATTT
Organism: Oncomelania hupensis; assembly: GCA_036898135.1. Classification (NCBI taxonomy): domain Eukaryota; kingdom Metazoa; phylum Mollusca; class Gastropoda; order Littorinimorpha; family Pomatiopsidae; genus Oncomelania; species Oncomelania hupensis. The sequence continues at coordinate 13,904,747 of CM072516.1, forward strand.
CTTGATTGATGAAATTACAAGATGGTTTAATTTGATGTTCTTTACAAATGTTAAACCAAGTAAACAGTGTGATCAAAACTGGTCTATTCCACTTACCATTCTGGGCTTTAAATAATTTAATCATGCTAATGATTACTGGAAAAAGGTTGAAGATAAATTCCGTGTATATAATATTAATACTGCTAATGTTCTGCAATTTTGCAATGCAGTCCAAGAATAGTCAGAATAACAATTTGAAAATTCTGCAATGGAATTGCAGGAGTAAAATACATATTGATTTGTTACAAGATTTTATTAGGTCACGTTCATTTTCTGTTTTGGCTTTACAATCTTTAAACTGCAAGAAATCTGATCTACCAAAAATTGATGGTTATTATTATCCACCCATATTAAGTTATCCTCATACTGAAAATAAAATTAAAGTTGCTTTATATATTTCTACTTCAATTTCTTATAAAACAAAACAATCACCAGGACCCAATCTTAATAATAGAATCTTTACATGTTGCGTTGAAATTAATGTTAAAAATAGTTGTGTTAATATTATAAACTGTTATTATCCTGATGGTGTTTCTAAAGGAGATGCTGACTGGATTCTAAATTTAAATTCTAGTGATAATTGGATTGTGCTAGGCGATTTCAATGCACAACATAACCTTTGGGTGAAAGGTTGCGATAACACTAGAAATAATGAGTATCTAGCAGACATTATAACTAATTCTGATCTTTCTTTATTAAATGATGGCTCTTTTACAAGAATTCCAGATCGAGAAAATCATAAGTGGTCTGCGATAGATCTATCACTCGTTTCTTCTAACATACTTTTATCGTGTATTTGGGCAGTACATGACGATCCATTGGGCAGTGATCATTTACCTATTTTAATTGATTGTTTTGTTGAACCAGAACTTACTGAGCGAGATAAAAGCATTTTCTATAATATTAAAAAGGCAAATTGGGAATTGTTTCAATCTAATTTAAGCTTAGCAGCATCAAATCTTAATTTTCAAACTAGTCAGCATATGGATATCGAACTGTCATATAATTTGTTAAGAAGTACAATTTTAGATGCTGCAGACAAATCAATTCCTAAAATTAAAACAAAGAAAACATCATTACAAAACATAAAAGCAAGTCCTTGGTGGAACGAAGAATGCAAACAAGCAGTTAAATTAAAACAACAAGCTTTCAAAAAATGGATGAAAAATAGAAACATAAATAACCCAGTGTTAACAGCGGTACTGCACAAAGATTATAAAGAAAAAAACATTTTGTGTAATAGGCAGGTAGCAAAAGCAAAAAAGGATTACTTTAATAATTTTGTTCAGGAAAATATAAAAAATCCAACGGACACGTCTCAGCTGTGGAAAGAAGTAAGAAAAATGAAAAACAATTATTATTTGCCTGAGCCACCATTATTACTAAATAATAAAACGTATAAGACAAATAAAGATAAAGCTGAATTATTAGCTGAGACGTTCGCTGCAACTAGTAGGACAGATTCTTTGTCTGTATCAGAGCAAGAAAGAAGAGAATTATACGAACAGGAACATAAAAATGAAATTAGTACTGATGATAATGACATAGCTACTGATACTTCTGCTATAAACCAACCATTAACATTAAATGAATTACTTCAAGCTATTAAAAGCGTTGGTAAATTAAAAGTATCTACAGACATTGATCCAATTTCATATATCATGGTAGAACACTTTCCTACTGATTTTATGCAAAAACTTGTAGATTTTTACCAGATATGTTGGGAACAGGGAGCTATTCCTTTTGAATGGAAGCATGCTACCATTAGACCAATATTAAAACATGGAAAACCAAAATTTAAGCCTGAAAGTTACCGACCTATCTCATTAACTCCTCATCTTGCTAAATTATATGAAAGAGTGATAAAGTTTCGATTAGAATATTATTGTGAAAGTAAAAATATTTTTCCAGTTTTTCAAGCGGGATTTAGAAAAGGTCGAAGTACAACTGATCATTCTGTTCGATTATCATCACATATTAAAAAAGCATTTGCTAAGCGAAAATCAGTCTTAGCTACTTTCTTTGATATACATAGAGCATATGATTCAGTTTGGCACTTCAAGTTATTGTTGAAATTAAAACAAATCGGTGTTAAAGGTAATTTATATATGTTCATTAAAAGCTTTTTATCAAACAGAACTTTTCAAGTACGCGTCAAAGGTTCATTATCAGAGTCAAAAACAGTAAATATGGGTGTTCCACAAGGAAGTGTTATAGCTCCTATTTTATTTTCTATCATGATTAATGATATGAAAAATATTGATTTCAAAGAATTCATAATATCGCTTTTTGCTGATGATATTGCAGTATGGAAAACCGTTTCATGTAAGTTTCATAAACAAAATAGAAGAACAAAATTTATATTAAAGGAATATCAGTACATGGTTGATAATATTATAAAATATATGTTTGAAAATGGATTTTGTTTATCGGGAGACAAAACAGTTTTTATGATATTTACCAAGAAATGTATTGATTTTAATAATAATACATTTTTATCAATCAAGGTAAACAATATAAATGTTTATCCAAGTAAATCTGTTAAATTTCTTGGAATTGTTTTTCATTACAAACTTTTGTGGAATTGTCATATTAAACACTTAATTGACAAAGCAAGAAAGAAAATAAGTTTATTAAAAGTGCTATCTAAACAACCTTGGGCAAACACCTCTTCATGTTTGATCTACATAGCTCTTGCTACTATTAGATCTATATTAAATTATGGAAAAGAAGTCTATTTTACAGCATCAAAATCAGCTTTAAATAGGTTGACTAGCATTGATTCCATGTCTTTAAAAATAGCTCTTGGCATACCTCAGTGGTCTTCAACGTCAAAAACATATAAAGAAGCAGGGGTATTACCATTTCTTGACCAAAACAGGTTACAAACAGCACAATATGTTACACGGGCAAAATCAACTGTAAATTCTACAACAATTGAGCTATGTGAAAATATTGAAATTAACAAAGGATTTAAAAATAAAAGTGTTTTTATGTCAATTAATGAATATATATTTCCTTTAACAAACTCCACATCAATTGATACAACGTCACCATATATTATTCCTTGCAGCCCATATCCGCCTTGGCTTCTTTTAGCTCCGGAGATAATTTTGGATTATGGACATATTTCAAAAAAAGAAAATCCTTTCTTATTGGCAACAATTGCACAAGAATATATTCATTTGTATTCTCAAAATTCGTTGCACATCTATACTGATGGATCAGTTTTGGACAATGGAAATACTGGAGCAGCATTTTACATTCCCGATTTTAAAATATCCCGACAATATTTTTTACCGAAAGGTAGTACGATTTTTACAGCGGAACTAATTGCAATATTAATGAGTTTATCTTTCATAACTGATTTGACTAGTATTCCTTTAAAAATAACAATCTTTTCTGATTCAAAATCAGCATTATCGGCTTTGTCTTCTTGGGTTAGTAAAGAGAGGCAGGAAGTGCTAACAGAAATAAAGATGTTATGTCATCAAATCATTACCAGGGGATCGGATATTTCATTAATTTGGATACCTAGCCATTTACATATATTAGGAAATGAAATTGTTGACCACTTAGCAAAGAGTGCTGCATCTTCAGATGAGGCTATTAAATTATTTTTCAACTTGACAACAAATGAAATTAACAATCAAATAAAACGATGTGCTTGGAATCAGTGGAATGAGCAATACAAGCAAGAGGTCATTGAAAAACATTACTTGGATAATTCACCAGTATCACAAAATGTTATATCTATTTCAAAATCTTTTCATATTAACAGTTTATTTCACAGAATAAGGCTAAATGCTTGGCGTGCTCGTTTCATAAATCCTCCAGTACTTTGTAATTGTGGTAGCATATTTAATGTAAATCACTTAATATTTGAATGTCAAAAAAATTATAACCATTTTCAGCCTTTACTCATTATATTAAATAAATTAAAACTACCTATCTCAATCTCAAGTATTGTATATCCAGAAGAACATTCTGATTGGTCATTGAGCTTAATGCTCATAGATTTAATTAGAAGTCATGAATTATTCAATTTCTTCTAATGTTTTTTTTTTTTTTTTTGCGCATAGATTTCTTTAAGTCATGAATTTTTCAATTTCTTCTAATGGTTTGTTTGTGTTTCTTTTAATTTTTTACAATTAGTCCCGAACCTTTTTTTTTTTTTTTTTTTTTTTTTTTAATATTTTAATTTAATTTTTTGTACCTCTTTTATTTAATTAAGCATTATTAGTTTCAATAAATATTTATTAATTATTTATTTTGGTTTGAGAGGGGAGGGAAGGTGGGGGGGGGGGGGAATTATTTATTAATTTGTTTTAATTTTTGAGGGTTTTTTGTGTATGTTTGTGTGTGTGTGTGTGTGTGTGTGTGTGTGTGTGTGTGTGTGTTTAGTTCTTTTTAATAAATTATTATTATTATTATTATTTTATTATTTTTAATTTTATTATTATTCTTATTATAATTTTATTTTAAAATTAATAATATTTTTTTTTTTTTTTTTTTTTTTTTTTTTGTCAAACTTCAACTTTCTGTAAGACGTAAAATGACATTTATAAATACTTCGTTCTTCACAGGTGAAGTTGAACGGTTCCACTGTTTATTTATTTATTTAAAAAAATGTTTCTTAATGTTAACTAATTGTTATAAGGAAATGTATGTTGTTACAAATGTATGTGTATGTCAGTAGTATAATAATGTTTATGGTTTGATAATGTGGAAAATATCTATGCTGTGCGCATGGTAAATTTTGTAATTTGTTTATGTTACATCAGTACAACTTATGTTAATCTGATGATTAAATTTTGATACAACAACAACAACATGTTGAGCTCCAAGAGTTGCATTAGGGGCTGGCCACTAAGAATCCATGGACCTAAATAGTGTGCTAAATAGGGATTGAATCCACGTCCATCTCCCCCTCCCTCTTTCTTGCCCTGTATGCACCCGCGGGTACTGTCTCACGCTGTGGACAGCTCCCCACCCCAACTTTACTGTTTGGCAGATGTCTAGTTCTTCAGTACTGTGCCAGATAGGCCTACATGAGTTATCGTGATGGTCCGCCCCGGAAATAATGAAGAACAAGTAGACCTAGGTGTTCTGCTTTTACATTCTAACTGTGTATTGCTGTATCTGTTTACAGATCCTCGGTCCCCGATTTCTCCCAAATTGAAGCAAGTAACAGACACTACTGTTACACTGGAAATTCATCATTCGGGAGACCAAACAGTCAGGTAACTTTTTTTAACTGTCCATTTTACTCTGTCATTGGAAAGGATGTTGTGAGGTACTTGTTTTCTTCGCTAGTTCAAATACAAACAAAACCCCTTGGGGTCATGAGCAATCTTGCCACTGTAGATTGTTCTAACCTATAAAGGGAAAAGTGAAAGCCCCAGTTGAAAACCTGTCTTGACTTTGTACGAAAGACAGATTCACTGTGGCAACAGTACCCCCGTTGGAGTGCCGGGGGTTTTAGTATAAATAGTATCCCCACTTTCTGGAAATTTAGTGCTTTAAATTCCCACTGTCGCTGTCTTCCTCATTTGCTCTTTCCCATTCCTGATCTGTCCTATCACTCTGCTATACTATCTTCTTCTTCGCTAGATCAATGACCTACCTTTTTTCTTGAAAACTCTTCTTGGACAAGACTCCTTGTTTGTGTATGAGGTCTGTTGGATCAGCTTGGGAGTGTTGGACGCTTTCTGCCGGGTGGTCACTAGGGCTTCCTATGATGTTATTGTTTAGCAATATAGGCATTTTATATGTATGTGTTTTGTTGATGATTTATAATGATGTTTGTATTTTATTTTGTTTTTGTAACCGGGGGTTCGAGTATTTGGGGTAAAGCCTCAGCCGTCCCCTGCGTGGGATGTCTTTATTGTAAAGTGACTGGCCGGTGGAGGGCATTCAATTTTCCCACTAGGGTTGTTTCAGCAGATCTTTTATGCGGATCGGGGGTTGTCCGGTCCTGATTTGGCTCGGAAGAGTCCGCTGGACCTAAAGCAACAATCAATCAATCAATACAAACAAAAGGTTAGATTGTATTCTGATCACAGGAGTGAGAGCACTATTTCAGCCAGTTGGAAACAAGAGAAAAGACACCAAATGCAATGTTGAGGCAGCGATGCCTCTGTAGTCAAGCAGCATGGATACTTCAAGTGGGAAAACAGGATAAATTAGGGGTTACGGAAGATTGATACTTCTTCATTTTAGCTAACTGTTTGTCTTTACTTATTTCACCCATCGTTGTCTTCACTTCTACAGTGTTCGTACAGAATTCAATTCATCGCTGTGTTACCTATTTATCATGATTGGATCGTCTTTGAAATGGAGCCCCAACTGTTTAATCTGTGTCTCGTGAACCAGTTTCTACCGTCTGATCGTGGAGAAGCTTACCACCCCAAATAACGGAGTCTCAGCATCGCGAGATCGAACAGGTTCTCGCCGGAACCAGAAAAGAGAGGTTGACGTTCCACCGAGCCTGCGCAGTCTTGACGTCACATTCGTGAAGGCGGAGCGCGATAACCTGCCTGCTTACGTCACGGCTCAACTGTCGCAGCAAATAGTTGGCGGACCGTTCACGGTGGGGGACAACAAGACGTACGACGGGTTCTTCAACGGACCTCTCCAGCTTGGCACCTCCTATGACTTCTGGCTCGTCGCCTTTACCAACGTGGATGGGGTGCGTGTGTGTTTTTGTGAGTGTGTGCATTTGTGTGTGCGCGCGAGTGTGTGTGTGTGCGCGTGCGAGTTTGTGTGTGTGTGTGCGCGCGCGAGTTTGTGTGTGCGTGTTTGTGAGTGTGTGCATGAATGTGTGTGTGCGAGTTTGTGTGTGTGTGAGTGCGCGCGCGTGTTTGTGTGTGTGTGTGTAGAGGTGGAAGGGGCATAGCTATGGGAGGTTGCTATTTTTCAAAACTGAAAGATTCTATAACGAAAATAAGCTAATGTCTCATGATGGTTTTTTTACGAGATTCAGTGCTTTTCTTTTAGGCTTTGGGATTGTGAGTGTAAACTTACTGAACCGACCTCAGAACTCCTGTAAAATGCAACTAACTGTATGCAGGCGACGAAACTTAAAATTGTTTATTGTTTCAGATTATGAGAGAAGCATTCGCCAAAACAGAAAATCCTGTCATGGGTGAGAGACATTTTAACACAACTCCTTTGTGTCCTTAATTTATTGCAGTTTAAGCGCTTAGTTTTCTTTCAGATCAAGACTAATAATACGAATACAGAGACGTAGCTTTGACAGTGTGTTTCTGCAGCCTTTCTTGAAATGTCTTCTACGTTGTTTGAAATTACGAATATTTAGAGGAATTCTCTGTATAGACTTTGTTGTCTGAAAATGATTTTTTTTAATTTCACGCACGTTCAATTAGAATTTTATTTGCTGATTGGTTGGTTGTTTTAATAATGTCTGTTTTCACCTAGTTGATAAAGACCATACACCACCGACATTCCCCCGTGGGGGTGCCGGGGGTTTCAGTATAAATAGTATCCCCACTTTCGGAAATGTAGAGCTTTAAATTCCCACTGTCGCTGTCTTTCTCATTTGTTCTTTCTTATTCCTACTCTGTTCTATCAATCTATTATACTATCTTTTTCTTCGCTAGACCAGTCACCTACCTTTTTTCTTGAAAACTCTTCCCGGACAAAACTCCTCATTTGTGTGCGAGGTCTGTTTGATCAGCTTGGGAATATTGGACGCTTTCTGTCAAATGGTCACTATAATGTTATTATTTGGCAATGTAGGCATTTTATATGTATGTGTTTTGTTGATAATTTATAATGATGTTTGTATTCCATTTTGTTTTTGTAAACGGGAATTCGAGAAATTAGAGTATAGCCTCAGGGTCCCTGCGTGAGATGTCTTTATTGTAAAGTGACCGGCTGGTGGAGTGCCTTTAATGTTACCACTAGGGTTGTTTCGGCAGATCTTTTGTGCGGATCAGAGGTGAGTCCTCTTTCAGCAAAGTTGTGGTCTTGATTTTGTGGTCCTGATTGGGCTCTTTGCAGTCCGCTGGACCATGTAAGCAATGAATAAGTAACACAAATGCACCCACATTCAAACTCACGCATTTAAACAGGTACACGTGCTTTTTTATTTGCTTTCTGGAATTTTATGTGCATATTTTATTCAATCCCACCTCTTTTTCGGTCTCCCTCTTCTTCTACCTCCTTGCACTGTGCAAGGAGGTAGAAGAAGAGGGAGACCGAAAAAGAGGTGGGAGAACAACATTCGAGAATGGACTGGTTTGACACTGAGCGAAGCCATCAGGGCTGCTGAGGACAGAGAAAGATGGAGTATGCTGGTTACACGATCATCTGTGGTGCCCCTACGACCTTCGGGTTACGGGACAGGATAGGATAGGATAGGATAGGATAGGATTTTATTCAATCGCTAACGCTGCTGTAACTATGCTGACGATGACGATTGTATTGGTCCTAAAACTCAGGAGTCGCTTTTTCAGTTAATGTTCATTTGTGTTGATATGCATGTATGTGCCATTTTTTTCTAGTCTTGATGCAGTGATTCTTGTGTGTTCAGTTACCATGAGCGAATGAGGACAGTATTAGAATAATAAACCAATTTTCACATGACGGTTAATTGTGTTTTTGTTTGTTTTTGTTTGTTTAACGTGCAGTTAAAGAATTGACAGGTCCGCCCCCGGCTAGCCATGTTCCAGTCATAGTGGGTGTGTTGGTTGTCTTCATACTCCTCATCGTCACTTTCGCCATTCTGCTCTTAATATGGAGGTGGGTGCCGTCGGATTTATACGCTAAGGCCGCGGTACTGAGGAGATTAAAGATTAATAACAGTACTGCGAAGGGACAAGAAGCAACAGTAGTAGGAGAAGTGTAGAAAAGTAAAATAGCGTTACAACTATTGTAGAAACTTGCCTCAAAGCATGGTATGGAAGCTAAAGATATCATCACAGCAGTTGAAACTTGCTACAGGGAGCAAGAAAACAATTTAATTGTAGAAGGACATCAGTAGCAAGTAATGCCAGTTCTATTTCAAACCCTAACAAGTCTGAAGCCGCAGAACAAGCAAGCAAACGTACTTGCAAAATCTAAAAGCTTAAAAAAGACTTACACTGAGAAGTATCCAATAACATTTTGTTTTTTGGGACATTCAATAATTGTTGAGTCTTTTATTCTCCCATTCATAATTATATTGCTTTGCAACCTGTTGCTCGGCCTCTGAACTAATTATAATGATCGTCCATTGTTTCAGGCGACGTCACGTGACGTCAGAGCGCGAGAAGGCAGAGTTGCCGTCCTTCGGACCCACCATTCTCCCTGAACCTGATACCTCCACCCCACCCACCCCCATCAGTGAGGGCGTCTGCCTCTTGTCTTCTCTGGGTAAGTTACAGTTTTCCACCCATCCCCTCCAAACACTTGCAACTCTCTGGAGTGCCAAAGCATATGCAAGCTTAGTTTCACGTGAGCTAAATTTGTCTTCAGGCCATTTCTTTAAGAAGAGCTTAGTTTGCTGCGTGGTTTACAAAAAAAAGGGATATTATAACAGATGCCCTTAACGGTTCTGACAGTCATGGCCGTGAACATTTAAAATATTAGCCTCCGAAAATAGATGGCCTTCGGGGAAAAGCTCATACAGTGGATTAACATGTCGACAGGGACAGCTTAAATAGCAACACATGAAGAGATTCAAACTAGATATGTTTCCAAATCCTAATTCACAATCCAAATGCAAAATCCATGGTTATTCGGATGTTCCTTATCTATTGATTGCAATTGTAGCCACCCCCTATGTCGTTTTAGTAACGTCGCGCCATGTGTATTTCCCTGTTCTTTTCTTTGTTGGAACATTCCTTGAGCCAGCTGTCGCCTGTCTACTATATGTAATTGCACGTTAAAAGGATGCTTCCAACAAGACCAACGCCATTGTATTGAAAAGTGTAACAGTTTGTGTTTAGTAGTGTCTTGTATCTAATTAGTGTATTTTATTTTGTCGTTTCTGTTTTAAATGAGAAAGAGGCCTTTTCGCGGTTTAAGAGAAATTTGGTTTTGTGTAATATTGTACTATTAGAGATATTCATATAAGAATTCCGTTTTTCACCATGACTTGTTCTTCTTGTCCTTGCTGTTCTGGACTTTTAGAGCGATTTGGTAAGTTAAGGGTTTCTAACTTCTTTTGATGTTTTCATTTATTATCCTTATACATATGTTTGTTTGTTATTTGTTGTGATGTTTGGCAATCAAATAGGTTTACTACACTATGATTAATAAATAAATACAAATGATAATTAACAAAAACCCAGTTTCATAATAAATTATCAATGTATGACTATCAACCTACACAGCTCATAAAAACTTCAACACCATAGGCGTGTCAATAGCGCTTTGTTACTTAGTTAAAGTACTTTAATACAGTCTAAGTGTATCATGATTTAACATTGTGATAATGTACAGAATTGTTTGAAACGAGCCATTTTATTAGTTGTTTTCCTTTGTAGGGTTGATAAAAAATGATTGTTACATTAATTTGATTTATTGTGTTCCGATGCAGAAACGGGCATCAAAATGAACATTTATTTTGGCTTATTTTATTTACTAGATATTTTTTGCACTGATGCAGAAAACGGGCATCATTATTCCTCAGTTTCGCTTTTTCTTATGCACAAACAGGCAATGAATAATACTTGCATTATTTACTTGCTTGTTTCTTGTCCTGTAAAACGTTCGTGTTTATGTCATATGTTTTCAATTGCATAAAATACTTGTTTAAACCAAAATTATTTACTGACCGATTTGGTGTATTAGATTTGCGATGTTGTGATTTAGAAACGGGCTTTATTATTAATCAGATGTACTTGGCTCTGTTGCAGAAACAGGCAGCACAGAAGCGGACCCGCTGCTGGAGGCCAGCTCAGCCCGGCCCATTGAGTCGGAGCCTGTGTACAGCAACGTCGGTGCCGGAGTGATCATCGCCCCCATCAAGGTGGAGGACCTCTGGGACTACATCCGCAACAACAAGAGCAATGATATGGAGGGCCTAAAGCGAGAGTACAGAGTGAGTACTGCTACTACTACTGCCTGTGGGGAATAGTTTCATGAGTAAATTAAGTACAATACAGTTAAGTGGCAACTCTTTTGTCTAATATCACAGATGTGAAATGAAATAACATGAATGACTATCCATCATTTGGCGGAACGAAATATAAAACTGTAGAGAAAACGACCGCTTGTCTAGAAATTTGATCTGCTTTTTCTTCTGACCACTCTCCAATTAACCTTCTTTTTCGTTGACGTTCGACATGCTGTCAACTGTGCACGTGAATAATGCAGTACGCAGAGGGTGGAATGAGGTGAAAGGTCCCACTTGGGGCGGTTAGTTTGGTGATCCTATTTCCCTCTTGCCCAAGTTGCTACTGCGGCAGACATGATTGTTCAGTCATGAACTGTCTTGACTGAATTTTAATTGTATGGAAGACAAGTACGCTTATGTACCTCCGACACCAAACCAAAACAAAATGATATGTTTATCCCGTAACTCGAAGGTCGTTGGGGCACCACAGATGATCGTTTAACAAGCGTACTCCATTTTTCTCTGTCCTCAGCAACCCTTATGGCTTCGCTCAGTGTCAAGCTATTCCATTCTCGAATGTTGTCCTCCCACCTCTTTTTGTCTCCCTCTTCTTCTACCTCTTTCCAACCGTGCCTTGCAGGATGGTCTTTGCAAGACCTGATGCTCTGGTGACGTGGTCATACCATCGGAGTTTCCGTTTTTTTACCACTGTGCGCAGTTTCATCGTGTAGTCCAATGGCTTATGTGATGGTCTGTCGGACTCCGTTGTTGGTTATATGCTGGGTATAGGAAATTCTCAGAAGTCTTCTGCAGCACCTCATCTCCATGCTTTGTATTCTTCGTTGTAGATCTGCTGTGAGGGTCCATGTTTCGCAGCCTTACCTTGTAATGTAGACTGATGGTCCTGTCTTTCCAAATGGGCTTCAACCTTGTCAGGGCAGCAGTTGTTTGTGCAACCCTGGAGAGGACATCCTGTCGGGGGCCCATTGTCTGATACAATGGCTCCTAAATATGTGACGCTATGCATTATGTTGAAAGATTGGAAAAAAGGAGGAATCATGTTACGTTAAAGAAATGTATAATTTTAATATGTGTTAAACCTTTTTTCAGATGCTACCACAAGGCCTGACAGCGACCTGTGATGTTGCCAGGCGAGATGAACACAAGGGCAAAAACAGATACGGCAACATCATTGCTTGTAAGCGTTTCCTTCCCTTTTTCTCACTTTATTAAAGATGCATGTTTGACCTGTTTTTACCATAAACCTAAATGAAATCGATAGACATGTTTGATTGTGACGGTGGTACCCGTTATTGGTTTGTCAGTTTGTGGTAGAAACGTTCTGCACCATATTGATGACTTGGCGTTCTCAGCATGAAGATTTTACGTAGTGAGCAATCCAGTTTCCAGAATTTTGCTTTCAAATGTCAGACTGTCAAAGAGTATTATAGCAAACAGTAATGTTAATACGTGCTCGTTTCCCTTGATGCTGTACATTTCTTCTAGTGAAGCGGACTATTAAAGTGTACGTGAGTCTCTGGACTTTTTATCAGCACGCAAAACTACTTATAAAATGACTAATTCAAGGAGTTACTATCTGCTTATATAACAATTTTATAATATTTTAAGATAACGTTTCTCTGCTCCTGATTTGGCTCGGACGAGTCCGCTGGATCTAAAGCAATAACCATGTAATGGAATGTAATCTGCTTATATAGCCGTACAGTTAGTGTATTTGGTTTTTGCGAAATTTGAATCTAAACATCGCATTTGAGCGTTCTTTAAAGATCATCTGCTGTCATCAGTAGGCTTACTTGACTTATTTAGCTCCACTTGTAAAATGTTATAATGATACCTGACTAGAGTGTACAGGCACTACCAGTTAGACACAGTCGTACTAGTGTAGAATATTACATTATTGACTGCATAAACTACATCCTCTCCCGCACGCTTTTGTAGGTCATCCAACACAGCGCATATATTTCAGCTAACTTTACCCCTATGACGTCACCGATTTCCGTATTACTTCAGCGACGGCAAAAAAGTATGGAACGCGGAAAGCGTCAAATGCACACCCAATTGCACGCCCATCTAGTAGCTAATTGTTCAAAAACTAACACGCCAAGCTGCGCACGCGCAAATGTATTCGAAATTGCACACGCAATTGCACGCGCATTTACCTGCGAGTCACATCAAAACTAGGAATGGAAAATGCCCGGAAATACGTTCTAGGTACCAAAATAATTTTATTATAAATTGACAAATAAATTACAATGTTACCCTCGCCACTCTGTCTCCAATCCCCAAAATAAACGATATAATAATTTATATTTTCTGTTGTATCTTTACTTTGTATCCTTTAGAACGACAACAAAAGCACAGATAGTGTAACCAAAATTTGTATTGATAAAAACTTAGCGTAACAGTGAAAACTTAGCGTAGTGTAGCGATGAAACAATTGGAAAAGAAACAAAACAAATTTGTAGTGAAGATCTAGGCCTAAAGAGTTCTAGATGACGAAAGTCAGCTATGACGTATTATTCAGTGATGTAAACTAAATCTTAGAACAATAGATCCAGACTTCAGAATAACTAAACACACAATCCTAACTACATTTTCCTTTTATTTTAAAAAGGAACAAACGTGGTCTAAAATGATAAATAAACCTACTGTTATACTCGGAAGAATGATGGTGTTTTTCTATCAGTATCTGATTCAGCCCCAATGCTGAAATCCTGATAAGGTGTAACTCAGATTCGTTTATCCACGCAGCCTGCTCACTCAGCAGCAACAAGGCAAAGTCTTCGTATGAAGGTTTCCACTTTTATTCAGCACACATCAACAACTGCATACAATCGCTTTTCCACTCTCAACTTTTTACTTTCCAACTCACTATCGTTTGATTGATTGATTGATTGATTTATTGTTGCTTTAGGTCCAGCGGACTCCTCCGAGCCAAATCAGGACCGAACTCACTATCAACCCCACACACTACTCTACAAAACAGTGCGGCACATTATATAGCCTCTCTCTTATCCCGAACACCCTGGATCAATCGCGTATGACGCAATTTAACCAATGCTTCTAACTTCGTCATCCCTGTATTACGTCATACATCTTTCCTTTCTGTCCAAGCATGTTCTCAAATTTTCTACGCTTTCTCGCGAATCTTCTATTGACAGCAAACAGGGAAATCTAGAGAATTCTCCAACAATATCGACCAACTAAAATTACCAACGTTATACAAAGCCTCCTCTAACCACAACGCAAACTCAAATCAAAGATAAATAAACTCTATTATTGAATAATTTGCAAAACGAAACGATTAGATCTATCGTGCGCGCTTCAGACATACTATCCTTCGCGTTTCAACGTAACACCTACTTCGCTACTCAAATAAGTATTTTCAGAACATCTAAGATCTAACAAGATGAAGTCTACACTAAAATAACTCCTATGATAACTATACGGATTTTCCGATGCTTTTTCCGTTTGAAAATAATATAAACAATACATTATTATAGCATTTAATTTGGACGGTTGGGGGCAGGGGTAGGGTATGGGTAGCGAAGGCTTCAATTTAAATTATTTGTCAATTTCTGTAAAATTGTTTTGGTACATAGAACGTTTTTTCCGGACATTTCTCATTCCTAGTTTTAAGGTGAGTCGTAGGTAATTGCGCGTGCATTTGCGCTTGCGCAGTTTGGCGTGTAAGTTTTCGACCATTCAGCTACTAGATGGGCGTGCAATTGCGTGTGCATTTTTACGCGCATTTGACGCTTTCCGCGTTCCATAAAAAATAAGCTGCATGATTGTGTTCTATACCTTTATCGGACAGCTTTAAACTCCGTAAATACTAAGGACTGTTCTATGATAATACTATCTTGAATCAAGTTTGAAAAAATAAAATAGGCCTCTTATTCACTTTAAATATTGTTTCTTATAAAGCTACAGGGAAATATTATTGACATTTTGTCCGATGTATACCTTAATTCAATTTTTTCCCCTAACCGTTATGTATGGAGATAACGACTTCAAATGCCAATGCCTCGTGAGTATATTGAGGTATTATTGATGATATGGATTTCCCCGATACCATATCTTGTTCCAGTGAAGTATTAATTCGTATATTTATTGTGGTGCTGCTGGCACACCTTAATCAAGTTACATCATTATCCTTTTTGTTCTGAGACCTACTTTATTATTTAATTTTTTTGTCCGGATTGTGCGTGCAGACGACCACACGCGGGTTGTGCTCGACACAGAGGGTGAAGACCCACAGGACGATTACATCAACGCCAACTACATTGACGTGAGTCGCTTGTTAAGTGAAAACTTCTTGTACTTTCTACGTCGTGATATTTAAATGGAGAAACGTTATGTACTCCGTATTTCGTGATTAGTCTGCACGTTTTTTCCCTTCACACCCGTATACCCACCCCCAGCCCAAACCCAATCCCTCCCCTCCTTCCCTTCCCACTCCCACAATCTCCAATGCTATCACTCTTATTCCACACGCTCCCCTATTCCATCACTCTTATTCCACACGCTCCCCTATTCCATCTCTTTTATTCCACACGCTCCCCTATTCCATCACTCTTATTCCATACGCTCCCCTATTCTATCACTCTTATTGCACACGCTCCCCTATTCCATCACTCTTATTCCACACGCTCCCCTATTCCATCACTCTTATTCCATACGCTCCCCTATTTTATCACTCTTATTCCATACGCTCCCCTATTTTATCACTCTTATTCCATACGCTCCCCTATTTTATCACTCTTATTGCACACGCTCCCCTATTCCATCACTCTTATTCCACACGCTCCCCTATTCCATCACTCTTATTCCACACGCTCCCCTATTCCATCACTCTTATTCCATACGCTCCCCTATTTTATCACTCTTATTCCACACGCTCCCCTATTCCATCACTCTTATTCCACACGCTCCCCTATTCCATCACTCTTATTCCACACGCTCCCCTATTCCATCACTCTTATTCCATACGCTCCCCTATTTTATCACTCTTATTGCACACGCTCCCCTATTTTACCACTCTCATTCCTCACACTCCCCTGTTTCACCACTCTCATTCCAAACACTCCTTTATTTCATCACTCTCGTTCCCACACTCCCATTCTATCGCTGTCACTCCCTCACTCTCTTTTTCCACTGCTTTCACGCTGCCAACGCCTTGAACAGCTCTTAAAGCTGGAAAATCGTTATTTTAGAACGATTAAAATTAGCAAACAAAACAGAAATGCCGTCACTCCCGATGCTAATTCAATGGTCACTCACTCCAAGTCACGAGTTCTCTCTTCTCTCTGTCTCTCTCTCTCTGTCTGTCTGTCTCTCTCTCTCTCTCTCTCTCTCTCTCTCTCTCATCCCCACCCCCTCCTCTCTCTCCTCCACCCTATCCTGTTCATCACAGCATGAGTAGTTGAGTAGTAACCATTCAGCGTCGTTGAGCTTTTGAGTCCTGTTCCCGCTCGGGAAACGTTTAGGGTTTTCTCCGGATTCTGCAGTATGCTCCTCCCAGCAAAATATCCCAAAGCACATTAGGTAGGGTGGGTTTGGGCGCGCCACAGGCTGCGACTGCGCCTTCCCGATGGGAGGCGGTCCAGAATTTATCAATAAAAAGGGACAATACGTGTCAACATTCCAAAAAAATCTGTTAATTCAAATCCTTTCTCTGTCTGTCCCTGTCTCTCTGTCTCTGTCTCTCTCTGTTTTTCTGTTTCTGTCTCTGTCTCTCTCTCTCCCTCCATCTACCTGCCTGTAATCACTGTGAGAACTTACTTGTAATTTACTTAGCAGGGAACCCTGTTTCCACTTCTCTGATACTCTGGTTTGTCCTGGGCTGTTGCCGGTGGTGGTGATGTGTGTGATGCCATTGTAAAGGCGTCTGTAGAGCACGTGCGGCATTGTGCACTTATGTAACCCCGTCACGTTCGGAAAGCGGGTCCGTATCGAAGCCGTGCAGACCAGATCGAAGAACCGAAAATGAAATGACTCCATTACAAGAGCAGCTCATGGGATGATTTCATTATCCACCAGCTGTGGCTCTCATCTCGCTCACCCATTCCCCTCTCGCAGTCTCTCTCTCCTTGCATGAACAACAGTCTTACTCATTCACGCACGCACGCATGCGCGAGCGCGCACATACACAGAAATATACATACTCTGTATCTTTCAACATTCAGTGATCGCTCTCTCTCTCTCTCTCTCTCTCTCTCTCTCTCTCTCTCTCTCTCTCTCTCTCTCTCTCTCTCTCTCTCTCTCATCCCCACCCCCTCCTCTCTCTCCTCCACCCTATCCTGTTCATCAC
The DNA here is from genome assembly GCA_036898135.1 of Oncomelania hupensis. Classification (NCBI taxonomy): domain Eukaryota; kingdom Metazoa; phylum Mollusca; class Gastropoda; order Littorinimorpha; family Pomatiopsidae; genus Oncomelania; species Oncomelania hupensis. Next base: position 13,922,185 of record CM072516.1, read on the forward strand.
AGCATGAGTAGTTGAGTAGTGACCATTCAGCGTCGTTGAGCTTTTGATTCCTGTTCCCGCTATATGGAGAACAGGTTCAGAGGTTCGCCTACGGTGTATGAGTAGTGACTAGAGGAAGTGCTGGCGGGTCCTCACCGTTAATTTGAAGCAGCAGGTTATTGCTTTGAAGGATGACAGGGAAGGAGGTGGGGATCGATGGGCGAGGCCAGAGAACGACAGGATGGTGATGGGGGGGCGCAGTGAGACTGACTCAAAACTCAACGCTGTTTGTTCTTTGGGAGAGAGAGGGGAGGGGAGGGGGGAGTGACGTATGGGTAAACAGGGCTAATATGTATATATAATAATAATAATAATAATAATGAATGGTACTTATATCGCGCAAATCTCACATTGTGACTCATTGCGCACCCACTCGCATTCATCCATTGTACATCCTGTCATTACAACACATATAACATAATATTACAATAAAATAACAACAACAATACTAATAATAAAATAATAATAATATATATAATAATAATATATATAATAATATTTATAATAATAATAATAATATATATAATCCTAAATGGAAAGAATCCATCTGTTTTCGATAACTGAACGAGAAACTGAATGTTCAACTGTAGCGAGATTGGGATTGGGGATTTAAGAGAACGAGGGTAGGTATCAGACTAATCTTAAACGAATTAAAATACTGTCAGGAAATAACTAGTCTTGGAAGAAAAGAACACTTTTTGCGTTTACCGACTGCGTCTGAGAGATAGAGAGCAGAGGAGAACGAATTAATTAAAAGATAAGTACTGATATCAAATTACAGCGTCACTGAAAAGGAAGAAAGGGCGAATTAAAATATAGAGACGAACGAAATAAAAGATAAGAATTGATGACTTGCACTGAAAGTGAGGAAATGGGCAAATCACAATATAAGGAAAGTCTTCTTCCAAGATAAGTACGGATATCTTACACTAAAGTGGGGAAGACGGCGAAATTAAATGATAAGTCGTAATGTAATGTGAAGAAAATGGAGCTGATAGTGATGGCTGGAAGAGTGAGACAAAGTTTAGCAAAGCGAGGCATGAGTTGGGGGAAGGGGAAGAGATGAACAAGAGGAGATCACTTTGATGAACGAATTTCAAATAATGTTAGATCGAGTTTAATTGGTTTTATGTTTTTTTTTACACACCCTATATCACTGCCAGTCATCTGTGTTCATCTCTCCATGACTTCATTTAAATAACATAAAAACGCTAAGTAAAAATTGACTGACGGCGATCCCCTAGTCTGCCTTTGAACACTTCAAAGAAATAAAAGGTCTGTAGGAGGGGACGGAACGGAACGGCAATGGTACAAGACTGTTGACGGTGACTAATACACCTCGGAGCCACCGGGGAAGTAAAGTCTACACTCTTTTAGTGGCAAGTACCTGCACACCGAGTGTCAACAGCTCTATCGGAGCTGCGTCGTCTCTGGCCTCGCCGTTTCAGGGCGTAGGCTCCAGAGGTTCTGGTAACCCCGTGTGAAGTATCTCTTGTACGTTTCCTGTCCCTCGGGCGTATCAAAGTGTCGGCAGGGAGGTGTCAGTACCCACTCTCTGCCTCCCTGCAATAAACTTGGCTAGTAGAAAAAGCTGGGAATAATGTCGGTATATTAATACCCCTTAGGGACCTTGCGAGTGTTCAGTGGCTTCTGAGACTGAGTCTTGAATCAGTCTTTGACGGGAGCATATCTATGTTCCCCCAGGTCCGAGTTCCCCCGTGGTCCATTTTCACCAAGGTCTATCTTTCCTAAGGTCTATCTTCCCCAAAGTCTACCTTCCTTATGGTCTATCTTCTCCATGATCTATTTTCCGTATCTCTTCCCCATGATGTATCTTCCCCAAGATCTATTTAGCCGAGGGCTATGTTCCCAAAGATCTTTTGTTTCCCCAGGTCTCTGGTCCCTCACATGTCTTGTGATCATACAATGACTTATGTATGTTGTTGCTGTTGTTGTTGTTGTCTGTAGATTATAGTCACACGACACTTTCGCATATAGGTGACTACTGGACCGATTTATACTGACACCAGCTGGCCAGTTGTTGGTAAAGGGGAAAATAATATGATCACACGTTGACCAATCCGGGATTCGAACCAGCGACCTTTCGGTTATTAGCAAGACGCTCTTACCAACTGAGCTACCCGGCCCCGACTATTTATAATACAGCTATATATAGCTAATATTCACCGACCGACGAACAGGCAAACAGACACATACATACGCCCACACGCGTGCACGCAAGCATACCGGATAAGCGATGTCGTGCATGAGACCCTTGGGGAGCTTATACCTGTAGAGGCGGGAAGGGGGGTGGGGGGGGGAAAGTTCGAGAAGGAAAGGGGGGACAATGGACCTGAAAGGCATTCAGAAAACATTGACCTGGGGAACAGACATAGAGTGGAGGGGAAAATAGACCTAGATTTGATGGAGGGAACATCGTCCGTCCACATATCTGGCGTCAGTTTCAAAACTTCAGTTTCAAGCGTTGTTGGCCTTGACGCTCTATACAATGATTACGACATCTCAGGACCACGCTACCCATAGGCCCAGACAACTCCGTGTCTTGCTGTAAACACCAATGTGATAAGTTCTGTGGAACTAAAACGTAGAGATGGATATTTTAATATGCTGTATGAAACTAACGTTAGTCTGTCCACCACGTGACAAAGTAACACATGTTACTGGCTATCTTGCTGTTAGTTTTTGTTTATTCTCTCTCTCTCTCTCTCCCCCCCCCCTTCTCTCTCTCTCTCCCTTCTCTCTCTCTCTCTCTCTCTCTCTCTCTCTCTCTCTCTCTCTCTCTCTCTCTCTCTCTCTCTCTCTCTCTCTCTCTCTCTCTCAAATCGTATTAGAGTATCAGTAGTCATCAACGTTGGACTAGCTATGTTGAGGTGTTAGTCTTGTATGCAACAAAAAGTTACCTTTATTTTTATCATAATATTTAAAGTACTGCATATTTCTTCTGAATCTGAGAGGGATGTTGACTTTGGACATCAAATGGCAGCCCTGCCACAGACTTCACAAAGGGAAACTTGAGACTTTCTACTGTATGGTGGGATATGCAAAGATCTACATTGAAGGAGACGTGCTGAGTACCTGCTGACCATCATTATGCCGGCAACACAAGATACATTTCGGATAAAATGTGGTTCTTTCAACTGGACTTACATACATTTCGTGTACAACAGAGCGGAATTTTGGAGAAAGTACAGTACACGCGCACTGAAAGTATGTTGGCCTCTCAGTACTATGCGGTCACTGTTGGTGGGGGTGATAGTGATGGTGGTGTGCGGCACGTGCGATACGCAGTACAACGACAAGTGGAACTGTGTTATTGTGACTGATTGCCAAGCGGATAAAATTAATTATATCAACACAATGAGACTTCACTCACTGCATGAAACAATTAATTCTTGGTTTGAATTGCTGGCCGCTGTATGCTGCATGTATCGTAGGCCTCAACAGACAATACTCTGTGTAGTAAAATTTGGATGGTTGCAACTTGGCCCTCTGTTGCTGTGTATAATGCTGGCTATTCAATTAAGCATGATCATTTACGTCACCAGTACGTGTCATGGTTTCCAAGAAACGAATTCCTCACTGACAAACACAAAGTATACTAATCCGTCGTCACGTGAGTGGCTGTTGTTGGGTGGTGACATAGAGTTAAATCCAGGACCTACCGGCCAACTTACCAACGAGCTAATAAGAGAATTGGGTGCCTCGCTGTCCGCGCAAATGTCAGCCATGTCACAGGAAATACAGTCTCTGTCGGGTAACATGAAGTCGTTGTCGTCGTCGATGGACACTCTGAAGGACGAGCTCAAACAGAAGCAAGGGGAGATCGACGCGGTCAGAGGCAGGACAGACAACTTGGAAGGTGAAGTGGAGAAACTGAGGGAGGAACTCGAAAACCACAATATCCTGTCACGGCGTGATAATATCATTATGTACGGAGTTGCTGAAGCTAATGGACAAGAAACAGAGGACTGTGTTTGCACTATTGTGAAGACATTGAATAAATACCAATCACTGAAAACATGGGAGGTTGGTGACATCTCGTGTGCGTATCGGCTGGGTAAAAAAGACCCGAAGACCTCAAGACCTCGACCTCTACTGGCCAAACTGGTGAGGAACACAGACAAACGCAATTTGATCTCAAGCAAAGCAATGAGGCAACGGCTGAGAGACGTGGACATCAGAATGGACGATGATCTGACAAAATGCCAGCGAACCAAGCTTAAATCCTTGTGGGATGATGGTTTCATAGCCTACTACCGAGGCACAAGGCTAGTACAAAAAGAGCGACGACGAGGGAATGACAATATTTACAACACAAACAAGCAAAAGGAAAGGCACGACAATGACGACATACATGATAACATCGATGCTTATTGGGATGATGTAAACAGAAACCTTGTAGTCGATGGCGTGGTGCAGAGGATCGATGAGGCCATGAATGGGGAGGATGTGGAAACCGATCGACGCACACCTAGATCTGCTGGGCGAGGGGATTGGGGAGGATGCACACCTGACACCGATGAGGATGAGGAAAAGAACGGAGTTGTTCTGGGCGGCGGTAGCGGGGGATCTGCTTTGCGTGGATTTGGGCGCGGTACTCCAGTGAGTGGCTGTGAGATCTCTTGCGCGGCGTCACTGTCATCGTCCGAAGGAGGGGGGCATGGTACGAGATTTCCGCATCGACCACGTACTCGTCTGCAAATGAAGTCGATCAATTCGTACTTTAACAACATTCCTCACGATGAACGACAACCTCTGACTTCTGATGACAACCCTGAGACTCACGAAACACAATGACGTCAGGACACTGTCAACATTGTTTCGGTTGGTGGTGGTGGGCTAGCGACAGATTCTCGGGTTACAGTTAACATAAATACAGATTCTAGTGCCACATATCAAACAACCCGTAAACCTCTGTGTATACTCAACTGGAACATAGAAGGTTTATGTCGAAAATTAGGAGACGCGAATTTTATTAATTACGTACACAGTTTTGATATTGTGTGTTTCACCGAGACTTTTCTTCAGTTTAAGAATCCGCTTGACTGCTTCCCGGACTACGTCCAATTCATCAGTCCGGCTATCAAACTGTCACAGCATGGTCGTTGTTGTGGCGGAGTTATGGTGTTAGTAAAGCGATCATTTGAGAATCAGGTTCGGGTGCTGGACCATACCCAAGACAATACGATCTGGTTGAGACTGAATAAGAGGATGTTCTCGAGTGACAAAGACGTAATATTTTGCGGGCTTTATGTCTGTCCGTATGATTCGCCGTATTATCAGCAGGACAAGGTAATAGTCACATCCACACTGAGTGTTGTTGAACAGTGCCTTCTCAATTACAAAGAAGACTTTCAGGACTCTTGTTATTATTTATTAAGCGGAGATTTTAACTCTAGAACTGGCAGTTTCAACATGGCAGACCATAATGCAGACGATGACGACATTCAGGCAATTGCACAATCAGATCTCTATAGCTCACGACAGTCAGAAGACAGAACAGTGAACGTGTTTGGTAGGCTGCTCCTGGAGATGTGCGCTACTTGCAATATTAGCATTCTCAACGGTACATGTCATGGTGATGAAAAAGGCAGTTTTACCTATGTTTGCTCGTCAGGGTGTAGCACCGTAGATTACTTTATCGCATCTAAGGAACTCATTGGAGATCTTAAACTAGAAGTGCAAGAGAGATTCGAATCTAAGCACTTGCCTGTTGCACTTACCTTTTTTCAGAATAAAATATGTGACCCAATTGTTAAGTCACATTTTGCAGAAAAGCTCTTATGGGATGAGACCAAACAACCTTTATTTGAGAAAGCCATTAAGGAAACGAAATTTGAATCGGCAATCGTCGAAGCCACAGTATTGTTGAATGAGTCTATAGACGCAGCCGTTGACCGTTTCAACTTGGGTCTTCTGCAAGCTTCGGAATGCATGAAACGCAAAATATACACAGGCCCGCGTCAAAGCAAATGGTATGATGTTGAATGTAGGACTGCTAAGAGAGACACACGTAGATGGTGGAGACTGTTTCGAAGGTCTCAGTGTGAACAAACGAAAACTGCTCATAGACTTCAGTATGTTGAGTGCAGGAAATCATACAGATTTTTATTGAAAACCAAAAGGCAGGAATTCAATCGCAAAAAGCTTTTTAATTTAACTGCTAAAGCGAACGACTCCAAGATGTTTTGGAGTGAAGTCAGATCAATTTGCCAAACATCACTCAAATGCCCAAACATAAATGCGGAGGAATGGCTCACACATTTTAAACAAGTCTTTAATTCCGGTTCGGAACGTTCAACGACAATAGCTGAGGACGCTGAAACTTGGCCGGAGCCACAAAGTGTGGAATATCTTGACTGTCCCATTAGTGCTCAGGAAATTCTTTCAGCAATCAGGCATGTAAATCTGAATAAGTCTCCGGGGCCTGACGATGTTCTTGCTGGTATGCTTAAAACTTCAGTGTCGCAGACACTATCTTTTCTTGTGGAGTTATTGAACCGTATTTTTGACTCAGGAAATTATCCAAGCGCCTGGACAGGTGCCATTGTTGTGCCTATTCACAAAAGCGGAAACATAGACAATCCGGACAATTACAGAGGAGTGTCTCTGCTCAGTATTTTAGGAAAGGTCTTCTCTCACATACTCAACAAACGGTTATCTGACTGGGCTGAGACTAACGTTAAAATTGAAGAAACGCAAAGTGGTTTCCGGAGAGGCTATTCCACAGTCGACAATATTTTTGTATTGTATGCAATAGTACAAAAATACTTACTCAGAAGATCTGGTAAAATTTATGTGTGTTTCGTAGACTTTCGCAAGGCATTTGACTGTGTCAACAGAGCGGTTTTGTGGAATTCCTTAAGAAAGTCTGGTGTGGGAGGGAAAATGTTGCATATTCTTCAAAGTATATACAAGTCAGTTCGCGCATGCGTACGTTGTGCAGACGGCTTAACCGAGTTTTTTGAGTGTCCCAGTGGCGTTAGACAAGGATGTGTGTTATCTCCCACTCTATTCTCATTTTTAATAAATGAATTAGCCCTTGAAATCGCTCACAAAGGTATACATGGTGTACAGCTTTCCCCAGACTTCATCCAGATTTTAATTATTTTATTCGCAGATGATGTTGCGTTGACGTCATACTCAGTTGCAGGACTTCAAAAACAAATTAATATTCTTAAAAATTTTGCAGACAATTTTAGTATGGAAGTTAACTTATCCAAAACAAAAATAATTGTCTTCCGAAAGGGGGGTTTTCTAGCAAAGAAAGAGCAGTGGTGGTACGGAAATGAAGCCATTGAAGTAGTCAACAGCTACAAGTACTTAGGGTTACATTTTACCACCAAGCTATCATTAACTCAAGCTGTTGGTGAGCTGGCTACGAAAGGTAAAATACGGGCTTCCAGAATACTTAGTTGTTTATCCAGGCTTGGAGACGTATCCAGCAGCATTTTATTTAAACTTTTTGATGCTCAAGTGATGCCAATTTTGCTGTATGGCTCGGAGGTGTGGGGTATCCATCAATTCGGAGTTATAGAAAAAGTGCATTTATTTGCATGCAAGCGATTCCTTCATGTGGGTCATCAAACGCCCAACAAAATGGTGTATGGTGATTTGGGTAGGTACCCACTGTACGTCAACTCCACACTAAGAGCAGTTAAATATTGGCTGCGATTAATTACAATGTCGTCAGAGAGGCTTCCCCGTAAAGCGTATTTGATGCTTTGTGCAATGTGTGACTCTGGTAAGAAATGCTGGGTTTTTCACTTGAAGAATTTGTTTTTAGACAATGGTTTTGTTGAAGCATGGCAACAGCAAAGTGTTGGTGACGTCAAGTCGTTTTTGGCTTCCTTGAAAGAAAGACTTTTAAATCGATTCAAAAGTGACTGGGAACTCAAACTTTTTTCTAGCGAGCGCTTTGAGTACTATGCTCAGTTCAAGAGGGTGTTTAAACTGGAACATTATGTAGACTGTCACCAGCTACGATGCTTTAAAATTGCCTATGTCCAGTTCAGGTTCGGCATCTCGCCGATCAACACACACAGACGAAGATACAGGTCAGGAGTAACACCACAACAGCTGATGTGTCCAGTATGCAAAGACGATGTGGAAGATGAGCCTCACTTCTTGTTCGCTTGTCCCGCATACGAAGAATTAAGGAATGAGTCACCAATATTTGAAAAGTACAAAGATACTGGTTTTGACATTTCTGGAATTATGAGTGATGATGATCAAACAAATGTGTGCGAGCTGTCCAGGTTTTTGTATAAAGCATTCAGAAAGAGAGCAGAGTTACAGTAGAGTTGTTTTGGATTGAACAGAATCTTGGCAGGAATTTTTGCTTTTTATGACGTTTCTTGTTTGTATTTTGAACGTATTGAAATTTGAAAGTTGAAACAGGCTTATTAAATTTGTAGCGGAGAGAGGAGTATTAGATTATAAAGAAGGATGGGCATATAAGGTTTAAAAAATCCTGTGGATTATGTAACGAGAGGGGATGACAGAATGAAGACGAGAGCTAGTGTTGACGAAGAGTAGATGGATATAATAAATGTGAATGAATGATGATGAAAGAGAGACAAAGCATTAGGACTGGTAAATCTCCTTTGGCATTTGGGCTGAAATTTGTAGTCTTGTATAGTTCTAAGTTTGGAATTTTGTAGTCTTCTTTCTGGTGTGTATTTCTTTTTTCTTGGATTTTGCATCAAATTTCGTTATTTATGTAAGCTTTTGAATATGGAATGTACAGAAACATTAAGTTTGTATTGTTGGTAATTTTATTTTTATTGCATATGTTGTCATTTTTAATCTGAGTTCACATGATCGCGCTGAATCTCCCACCCCATCCTTCCCATTGAAATGAACCTGTTTTGTGTTTATTCAATAAAACGTCTAAGTCTAAGTCTAAGTCTCTCTCTCTCAAATCGTCCCCTATACGCTTATGTGTCCGGGGACGTTAATCTATATAACTAACTCTCTCTCGCTCTCTGTCTATCTGTCTCTCCCCGTTGGGGTGCCGGTTTTTGTTTATATAAATAGTATCCCAACTTTGTGGAAATTTAGTTCTTTAACTTACCACTTTTTCTGTCATTCTCAGTTGTTCTTTCTCGTTCCTAATCTGTTTCATTAATCTACTATCGCCTTCCCTAGACCAACCATTTACCTTTTTTCTTCAAAAATTCTCCCCAAATTCCCCATTTGTGTATAGGGTCGTTTGGGTCAGCTTGGGTATATTGGACGCTTTCTGCCAAATGGTCACTATGGTATTATTATTTAGCAATATATACATTTTATATGTATTTGTTTTGTTAATATTTTATAATGATGTTTATATTCTATTTTGTTTTTGTAAACGGGGGTTGGATAAATTAGAGTATAGACTCAGCGTCCCCTGCATGGGATGCCTATAGTAAAGTGATCGGCTGGTGGAGTACCCTCAATGTTACAATTAGGGTTGTTTCAGCAGACCTTTTAGGCCCCCTCCCCTTCTTCCTCCTCCCTCCCCCCCTCCAATAAAAATGTCTGTTTACGGTACGATCCTATCCTATCCTATCCGGTAACATAGGGGAAAAAATGTGTCGGTAGCTCGCGTCTTAAAAAAATTGTGGTTTTTTAACATTTTCCATCTTGGGTACGATTTTTTTTTTGGCTTTTTCAAATTTTTTTCCCAGACGATCCCATAAATAGTTTAGGACCCTGCCAAAAAATTAGGTTCGGTCGGGACACCATAAAATTAGGGTCGGTCAGGACACCATAAATAGACATTTCTTATTGGCCTTATACGGATTATGGATGAGACCTCTTTTGTGGTCCTAATTCGGCTCTTTGCAGTCCACTGGACCCTATAAACAATGACCAACTAACTCTTTCTATCTCTCTCCCCTTCCACCCTCCCTCCCTCTCTCTCTCTCTCTCTCTCTCTCTCTCTCCCACCCCCCACTCACCTCTCTCTCTCTCTCTCTCTCTCTCTCTCTCTCTCTCTTTCTCTCTCTCTCTCCGCTCATCCCAACCAACCTCGAACCCACTTCCCTTCCCCTTTCCACTTTCACTTTATTGCCCTCGTTAACACAACAATACAGTTTCTTTTTTTATTTTCATTTTACAGGCTAGTTCTTGCTCTACAGAGCTTACATGACTAGTTTCAGAACAAAGTGGCCAGTGCTTTAAATCCGCTTTCAACTTTATGCACTTTTGTTCGTTTGTGACACAAGTTTAAACCTCCAATACATGGATAGTGTCGTTTTTAGCCTCGATTCTGTACACGCAATCCTTTCTTTCAGAGTGCATCAACGTTAAAAGCATTATTGTGTTTGTTTGAAACTAAGCTAATGCAGGAAAAGGAATCTGTTGTTTGGTTTCAGCAAAGTTCCCGTGCAATTTGTCAGAAAGGTGACGTTATAGAGCTTATAGAGCAGATTGAGATCTTTCAAGGTCTTTCTAAGAATTTTATTCCTCCGAGTTAATATTATTTAATAAATAGCCGGGAAAGGATCTGGAACTGTCAGCAAAGTTTTGTTTGTCACTGCACCCGCCAAGAACTTTACACAAACATTTCTTTTGTATAAAATGAACGGCAATTTCCGATAGAAGCGAAATAACACAAACACAATTTTAAAAAAACATGAGTTATTATTCGTGTAAGTGGCTGAGGTATTGAAGAGGTAACGACACATGAAACGTTCTAGAACTACCCATGCAAATAATGCTTATTACTGAATGTAATGGCAAGAGAAGTATTTAATTAATGTTATTTTAATTTTTTTTTTAAATATAGTTTTTATCGCTACAGGGTTACAACAAGCCCAGGGCCTACATAGCAGCACAAGGTGAGCCGGACATTTATTCATTATCAGGTTTGGTTGTGTTTCTGTTAAAGAAATTTGTCAAACGGGAGTCAACCAACTGGACTAGCGTCTGTCTTGCCTGAGTAAGTCGACAAGACCAGACTCTTCAGTTCTTGCGGGTTGTTAACTGGGATATTTATTTTGCAATATACCAATTGTCTGTTGATTGACTTTAGTTTTTTTCTTACCTTTTATAGTTCCATGACGTATCTGTTGAGCTCTTGACATTCCAGCAAATAGCGGAATAGGCCTGTTGTTCTAGTATTACTTCTACTTCTTCTTCCTCTTTCTCTCCTGCTCCTTCTTTTGAAATGTTAACCAGAAGAAGAGGGAGACAGAAAAAGAGGTGGGAGGACAACATTCGAGAATTGACTGGCTTGACACTGAGCGAAGCCATGAGAGTTGCTGAGGACAGAGAAAGATGGAGTACGCTGGTTAAACGATTGTCTGTGGTGCCCCAACGACCTTTGAGTTACGGGATAGGATAAGAACCTAAATTATAACACAATGTATTGTTCTTTACGTGCAGGTCCCAACCCACCCACGATAAAAGACCTATGGCGAATGGTGTGGAAAGAAAACTCCAAAACGTTGATCATGCTCACAAACCTTACTGAGACGGGAAAGGTATTTGTCACTTTCATCTTTTTTGTTTTCCCCCAATTATGATAATGTTGAACACATTGAGTGATTGACTCGTTGACGAGATTGTTTGGATAGTTGTGACGATGGCAACTAGGACGACGTACATGCAGATGATCATTGCAAAAAGCGTAGGAGGTGATGGTTGCAAACGATGCAGTATGCCTTGAGCTAGCAACCTATTTCATGCTCTCTTTATTTTTCACGCACACTCGCACCCACCCACACACACGCACACGCCTCACGCGCGCGCACGCCCATACATAGTGGGTAGGAAGAGGGGTTCGGACTGACGGGGATAGACTACACCCACCGCGCTTGATCTAAATTCAGTCCCACTCTTCGCCCTTTCAAATGGTGTTGGAAATGATTGCACTGTCTGTAAGTGCTTTCGCAGACAGGACCGAAATGCGATGTTTACGACATAAAAAAGAAAATTGGAAAGTTCTGCCGCTGAAGAGAGAGAGAGAGAGAGAGAGAGAGAGAGAGAGAGAGAGAGAGAGAGAGAGAGAGGAGAGAGAGAGAGAGAGAGAGAGAGAGAGAGAGAGAGAGAGAGAGAGAGAGAGAGAGAGAGGGAGAGAGACTCAATGAACAGAAGGGGGTAACCATTGAACAGGTATATTTAATTTTTGAAGGATAGGTCAAATGAAAAGAACTTTTCTTATACAGCACTTTGCCAGTTCAAAGAGCTGCTCATATCGATGACCGAGAACAGGGTCTACTTCAATCGCGCCCAAGGCGCCAACTGCTGCATGATGCGAACCGTACACCTCCTCATACAACTGTACAATCCTGAACAATCAATCAAAGAGTGAATAAGACGTATTGCTTGCTGGGTGGGTTTAACTGGCGCTCACCCGTTCAACGCATGAGCGTCTGGATCTTTTTTTAAACCTCCGTGTAATCGACTGCTTACGTGCACAGATTAAACCCTAGTGTAAACTTTCGCCCACATGAGGCCATGAAAAGAACCCGGGTGAGAGAACGGGAGAAGAACAGAAACTGATTTTGCAAATGACACGACGGGCGTGAGCTGTGGGCTTGGGAGCCCACCGTTGAACAGTGATTGTTTCTTTCAAAGGATAGAAAGTCGGAAAGAGATGAGAGAAAATGAAAGAAGAGGCAGTGGGATATTGAGTTTTGCATCTAAAGTTAAAACAAAATGGCGGATTTTAGAGAGGAGTGCGGGGTGTCCTTGCACACAAAGATAGCAGTCTAGTTCTGTATTTTAATAAAAGGTGCACAATGTTCTTGCGGAGTTTCAAAATGCTTTAAAGTTTGTTTGTTGTTTGTCACAGCCTGAAGGACAAGGCGGAGGTTGTGGTCCACGTGTGACGTTATACAGATTCGATTATTTTAGGTTGCGTATAGTGTTATCTGTTGTATAATGAGAAAAGATGAAAAGAAAATGGAGGAGGAAGAGGAGAAGAAGAAGAATAGGAGGTGGTAGAAGAAGAAGAAGAAGAAAAAAGCCAACAAGCTTCTGAGTTTGAGGTAGTTTTAGTGGGAAAGTAAATGGATTGTTTGACAGCTGCTCAAGGCGCTAGCCCCGAGATCAGTATAATTATATGTGCACAATAGTATGCTGAACTCAGGATCCAAACCACGCAAACGTGATGGCGGTGTATCATGGACCATTGATAGGGGAAAAAAATAATTATAATAATAACAAGAAGAATACCGGATTCCATGTACGCGCTATTTGACTCACATGCATAGCAAAGTGAGACTGTGTACTCAGCATTCCTCACCCCGACCCCCAAACCCTCCCTCCCTCCCCCACCCCCCCCCACCCCCCCCCACCCCCCCCAAAAAAAAAAAAAAAAAAAAAAAGATCTGTTTTATTGCAAATCTGTGCAAGATGAGTTCTAAATGGTCCAAACATGACATTTAAAAAAATTGTCCGTCCGTCTCTCTGTCCACTATCCACCGTCTGAACGTGCAAAACTTGCAAGTGGATTAATATCTCAGAACTTATTTCAACTATCACAAACAAACGTGTTAATATGATGTATATCCATGACAAACCTGCTCAGTGCCTATGTGAGCAGCACTCTTAGGTTCTCCCACATTTTGCTGGCTGCGGGCTATTTATAGCTTGCCTACACCCTCCCTTTCAGTGAAAGGAAAGGAAAGAAGAGCACCGGCGAAGCTATTTATAGCTAGCCTGGCTGAACTAACTTCAAAACCTAAAAGCTTTGGTTGAGTCAGTGTGATGAATACAAAAGTATTCTGGATCGAGTAGTGAACGTCTGTGGGAGGGTTGTGGGAGTGAAACAAGAGAGTCTGCAGGTGTTGTATGAAAGACGTGTTGTGCGGAAAGCTATTTGCTTTGTGCTGGATAGCACTCATGTGCTTGCGCACCACTTCCAGCTCCTGCCTTCTGGAAGGCGCTACCAAACACCAAGGGTCAGAACTCTCAGAATGAAAAACAGTTTTATTCCAAAGGCTGTCTCATTACTTAATAAATGACATATGTGTGTGTGTGTGTGTGTGTGTGTGTGTGTGTGTGTGTGTGTGTGTGTGTGTGTGTGTGTGTGTGTTTTGTTTGCCCAAAATAATCTCATTTCACATTTTTTTTTTTTTTTTTTTTTTTTTTTTTTTTTTTATGTTAGCATGCATAAGTGTAATTCTATTCATATGTGACTGTGCATTTTTATCCTCATTGTCATTATGATTGTTGTTATTATTATTGTGATGTTTATTCCTTGTTGATTGTAATTGTACACCACAATGTAATTTCTTGTAAAAGATAATAAAGTTGTCTTATCTTATCTTATCTTATCTTATGAGACCTGATAAATGATCAGTGAAGGAATGACTTCACTTCATGGTCAAGGTCTCAAGTTCAACAAACGTTAGTAAAAAAAAATGAGAAAAAAAATTACAGAATTTCACTTTTTTTTTTTTGTAAGTTATTAATATTAAATTTATTATTCTTTCGGGGAGGGGAAAGGGAGAATGGGAGTGGGGAGTGGAAGGGGGGGGGGGGAGGGGGAGACCTGTACCAACATGCACGCTTGCTAGTTACACACACTCGCACATTTCCATTACTCAACTAAGAGGATCACACTATTAGAAGACGGAAAGAAAATGAGTTTTATATATTTGAAATTTAGATTGACTGTATCCAATATCATTATCAAATGTTACGGTGTCCGCAAGGTATAAAGTCATCGGTACGTGGCTTGCTGTCAACGCCATTGCCATCTCGTGTCTTCTTTAGACATGCAGTCATTGAGTCTTGAATCTTGATCGTCTATTGCAGAAAAAGTGCGAGCAGTACTGGCCTGACGAAGGCTGTGAGCAGTACGGACCAATCAGCGTGCAGTTATTGGATGTAGACGAGTTACCGGACTTTACCATTCGGACTTTCCTGCTTACAAAGGTCTGTTACTTTCCACTGTTTGAATGGGTAGACGTAAAGGATCAAGTATAAAAAAAATCCATGCGCACCAAAATAGACATAAAAACTTTTAATAGAACAATGATGCACTTTTTTTTAAAATTATATTTTTTGTTGTTGGTTGGTTTGTTGGAATTTTTTTCAAAAATACTTTATTGTCAATTTTTATCGGGAAATTCTGGGCCGCCTTCCATGTTAGTCGCAGCCTGTGGCGCGCCCAAACCCAAACTACCTAATATTAGTAGTTGTTGTTTTTGTCTTAATTTTGCTGGGGGAACCAACCGGAGTACCCGGAGAAAACCCACAAAACGTTGCCCGAGTCAAAAGTAAATAGGACAAGCATATAACAGGGTGGAGAATTGTCCGCGAATCCGCGGATTTCCGCGGAAGGCATTTGCATTTCCGAGAAACAAAATATTGAGTTCCGAGTGTGAGAAGCTGAGGGCTACCCTTTACTGGTCATAGCGGCCAAAAGCGGCCGAAGGTCTAAACAGGCAAAACCTCCAAAAGCGTCCGTATCAACCATGTGGTTATAGTCTCGCGTTGTTTGAAAGATTGCGAGACTCCCGGCAATTGACTTCCGGTTTATTCTCATTCTGTTGTGAAAACATTCGACTGCATTTCCACAAGTTTTCTCTGTGATGCGTTCGTTTTTTCGATTTTATTTTCAAATTTTCTTGTGTGTGTGTCTAAAATGGATGGTTTGGATTCTTCGACTGATGAAGGGGAGTTTACAGGCTTCCATTTATCAGACATTAAAGTGAGAGAAATGGACTTGGAGTCGGAGGAAGAGATCGGTACTGACATTAGACAATTAGTGTCAGTAGTGTGCATGCATACGATCTTTCAGACTGGCACAAAAGTGAAGAAGAGGAGGGGGCTTGTTTGGACATTTTAAAACTTTTTTTTGTATACACATGGAGTAATAAAAAAGAAGACATGACAAGAGAAGTATAAAAAGGTAGATAATCAAAAGAGAATTTATTTCTGTTCATTTTGAATTTTATTTCATTTAAAATTAAATCTATACACTTGTCACTAATGTAGTAATACCTAAGATGTAGTGTTTTTACTAACGTACCCCTAAATATCCCTAAAATTATAAAAATTCTTACCTGTTTACAGCTAAAAAATAGACAAACGTGTGCCCAGTAACATTGGAAATGTGGAGTTTGTGTGTAACAGTGGTGGACCTCAAACTGTCTTAGGCCTACAAATCAAGATTCTTAACTTTTTTGAAAGACATGTGCATAAAACATTCTTTTTTTTTTTGTTGTTATTGTTTCTATTCATGTTTACTTTGTGCTTTTTGCTTTCAGGAGAGGCCCTATATTACTTTCAAAATTGCACATATTCATTTTCTTCCAGGGGGCGAATACCGGGGCTTGGCCCCTGGGCCGCGGCCGGATTTCAGAGATTTCTTGATTCAGTTGTTCTCCACCCTGATATAACTATTGGCTATTGGCTATTGGCTATTGGCTTCTAGCTTGTGGACTCCCCCGTGGGGATGCCGAGGCTTTCAGTATAAATATTATCCCCACTTTCTGGAAATTTAGTGCTTTAAATTCCCACTGTCGCTGTCTTTCTTCTTTGTTCTTTCTCATTCCTATTCTGTTCTATCAATCTACTATACTACTATCTTCTTCTTCGCTAGACCAGTCACCTACCTTTCTTCTTGAAAACTCTTCCGGGACAAAACTCCTCCTTAGTTTGTGAGGTCTGTTGGGCCAGCTTGGGAATATTGGACGCTTTCTGCCAAATGGTCACTGGTGCTTCTTATAATGTTATTATTTGGCAATGCAAGCATTTTATATGTATGTGTTTTGTTGATATTTTATAATGATGTTTGTATTCTATTTTGTTTTTGTAAACGGGTGTTCGATAAATTAGAGTATAGCCTCTGCGTCCCCTGCGTGGGATGTCTTTATTGTAAAGTGACCGGCTGGTGGATTGCCTTCATTGTTACCACTAGGGTTGTTTCGGCAGATCTTTTATGAGGATTAAGGGCGAGTCCTCTTTCAGCGAAGTTGTGGTCTTGATTTTGTGGTCCTGATTCGGCTCTTTGCAGTCCGCTGGATCTGTAAGCAATGAATAACTAACTACCTAGCTTGTGGACAAGGCAAGCTCGTCCTGGCTTAGTCCACGCGGCCACAACTCTCGCTAAATGTTGAGTAAATGAAGCGCAAGTCTAGTGAGCACATCTTCAGTGTCCTGAAGACTCAAGAGCTCAGGACGCTGCGTGAAGTCTTCCTTAGATGTGGATGAGTGATGATTATGATTATTGATAGATTATTGATGATGATGATGATGATGATGATGATGATGATGATGATGATGATGATGATGATGATGATGATGATGATGATGATGATGATTTATTGATTGATTGATTGTTTCATTGAGGATGGTGATGACGATGACAACGACGACGACGAATATTCTATGTCGATTTGACACAAAACGATTTTTTTCAGGGTTCACAGTCCAAGTATTTACGGCAGTACCACTTCACTACATGGCCGGACCACGGCGTGCCCAGATTTGGACACTCTTTGCTTTTGTTCCGACAGAAGATCAGAGCCTACGATAATCTGGATAACGGCGCTGTTATTGTCCACTGCAGGTAGGCTTCGTGCGTGCCTTTGTTCTGTGTTACCCACGCAGTGCCAGCTAACCTTTGTCCGTGAAGTCTGGCTTTGTAGATGTTTTGTCATGGTGATGGGTTTTGTATTAATCCTGTTCGTCCTGTTTTGTGGTTAGTTTTGCTATGGAGGTTTTTGCTTTAATAAGAAATGTAAGAACTGTGAAGATCGCATATATTCCAGCAGCTTTTTTTACACGGGATGGGTGTGATTATATTGATACTTTGAATTTCGCCTTTTTTTTTTAAATAACAGTGACGACAGTTAGGCTTTAAAAGAAGCGGACTTGAATAAGTTTTCGTGTTTATGTTTATCATCATCCTTCGTCCTGGGTTGTGGAGCACTGCGACTGCTATGCTTTTGTCGAAAATGCAGTTCCAAAATGGCAGATTTGTGGGGGGGAAGTTTTTGTCGCCTTATAAGGTCTTGTCGACTGCTGTTAGTCATCCATCTCAAGACCTTCTTACAAACTATTCCGTACTTTGAAACTCACAAATTAATGTTGGCCTACTGTTGCCCCTTGCTCAGAAAACTAAACACAATTATGGTACTGAAGAAAATTCCTCTTTTTTTTTTCCCTAAAATAATTCCTATCTTTTCCCCACACAACACCGTTTTCATCTTTCCAGACCAGCGTTCAGTTATGTGCACGGCGTAAGTACTTTCTGCGGGCGAAACACATATTTCTTTCCCCCTTGCTACGTCGGCGTTCAGCCCTTGACACTGAAAAAGTATTACGTGGGCTAAGACGGTAACTCTTGCTCTGTATATCTGTAGTCAGGGCTCGAAAAAATTAGCGGGGGCCCGGGGCCAAAAACCCGCAAAGTTGATTTCGGGGTCGGAAAGTTGAAAAACGAAGGGCCCGCTTGGCCCGCAAAATAATTCGTCTGCTACAGCTAGCTCTACTCGGCAGTTTCGTATTTGGGCCAAGGGAAGCAACCCACACCGGTGCCCTAAATTTGGACAGAAAAAAAAAACAGAGAAAAGAAGCAAAAACCCTTTAATTTTGCACTCAAAAGTTTAATATACACTTCAGTATCTTTTTAATATAATAAACAAAAGGCTATGGCACAACATAAGCGCAAAATGTCCATCTTTGCAAGTACGAAAGTATGGCTACATATCGTCGCCATACAGTTGCTAAAACAATCGGCGATGGCGTATTTTGCAATTTTTGGGAAGCGAAAGTCGCCAGAAGAAAACGTCGACGAAAGGAAAGAACAAGAAAAAGAGAGAAAAAAGAAGTATGAAGAGGAAAAAAGATCAAGGAACTACAATGAAGGGTGGAAAAAAAGATTTCCATGGCATGGCCTTGAAGTGAACGAGGAAGAGTAGGCTACTGTTAAGTTTAGTTCCCTTTCATGGTTTTGTTTTGAACTTTTGTGCATTGAGGTTAGATTTTTTGTTAGGTTACTCATATTAATTTAATGATGTGTATTGTGCAATACTCAGTCACAAAACTGAAAAGTATTATACAAGAGACTCACTTGATTTTTTTCTATTTTGTTTAATGGCCATTTCAGGCTCACTAGTCACTGGAATATGTGTGTCACTGAATGTGTGTGTGTGTGTTTTTCCCCTTTTTTGTTGGTAATGTTTGAAAGTGAAAGAAAAGGCAAATAAAAATGATATCACCTAGCAAAATTGGAAATTTAATTGTTTTTATTTTAGATTATCAGACAAATTGTACTTTCTACTTATTATATTGTCAATAATTCTTTTGTTTTTTGTTTGCATTATTTGTCAAGTTGGGCCCCGAAAGTTGCTTGTGGGCCCTCAAATTTTTCAATCAAGGGGCCCGGTGGCCCCCAAAGAAAAAAGTGAATTTCTAGCCCTGGTAGTGCCCGCACCTTGGGTCCTTTTGCACGGTAGAAGTACTGTCTACGGAGGATGTAGAAGAAAGTTCAAGGTAAGGCTTTATTTAGAGCGGACCATTTTCTCGTAGCCGTGGCAAGACAAAGGTTAAGTGATTTGTATGGCGTAGATGCTTGCTCCGAGCGTAACGTCTTCCGTCCTTCCTACTAAACAGGCGTTTTTCCTGGCGTAGACGGTCGCAAAGGAGCGAGTTTAGTGAAGACGCTAACCATGCAGAGTGTATTGTACTCAGTCACTGTCACGTGTACTGTAGGCGCAGGTTCTGGAGGTTTGTGATACTCCGTACGTCAATTGGCGTCATCGAAGGTACCTAATGTAGACTGTCAGACTGTCAATCTAGCGTCGCATTTGCTTCATAATTCCCGTGTCTGCCTCCCCTCCCTCCGTCTGATGCCGGCGGAGGCTACCAGCCAGTACCAGCAAACGAGACACGTACCCCGCACCTCATCCCTGTCATCCTTCTCCCATCGTCTTGCGTTCCGCCATGTATCCCCTCTTTATTTCTTCCGGGTCCTTTCTTATTTCCTTCCTTCCCCACCCCTCTAATCTTCCCATCTTTACTTTTCTTCTACAGTTGATTTAATTTTCATGTTTCCCCAATGTTTGCTGTGTTGATTTCCGCCTCCCTCTTCCCCTCCTGCTATCCTGCGTCGCCCATTAATTTGCTTGAGCTTTCTGATTTGATTTTCTGCTCCTTAAGTAATCGTTATTTTTGTATGTGTCAAACTGATTTTTAGGCCTTTCGGAATATTTGTGGACAAAACTAAGCCTATAATTATGTTCTGTCAATTTGTGTGTCTGTGTCTGCCATAATGATGATGATAATGATGATGATGATGAGATGAGGAGGAGGAGGATGATAATAAAAATAATACCAGGATTTATATCTCTTCCGGTATGTGGCGATTCATGGGGCATTGTCTTCTTTCAACGCCTCTCTTTTAGTATGTAGAATTTTTATTTTAAAACTGACAACAACTGGTTAAAATGTATTGCACAAGTTCTTGGTCTACTTGGTAGGTGAGCTTTACTGCTCACTCGGAATGTCGTTACTTTGAAGAAAGGGTTCTTGACAAACAATCTTTTCTAACTTGGATTTTTTGATCAAACGATCTTTCCACAAAGATACAAACTGACCCCCTTTTAGGCAACGCCTGTATTTGAGGAGAAAAGGGTAGGAAATAAAAAATATCTAACTCTTCGGCGCAATCTTAGTGGTTTCAATCTGCCACACTTTATGATGATCGATCACATTTTCTCCGGTACGCGTATATAAAAATACTTAATCATACAATGATGAATTCGTCTTGTCTGCGTGTGACTCGCTTTAACGTTTGCTGAACAACTTTACTCACTTCCATCAAATAGAGAAAGGACACACAACATTTGATAAACAGTGCCGTCCATTCTGACTCTAAAGTTAACAACTTTTTGCCGTTGTTATACTGTGCAATGGAACAGTAGAACTACAGCTCTAATGGCGGTCATCGTTCAAGGGCAAGTTCTTGAATATTCCAGTCAGACTCTCAGTACAAAATGTACTTTCCACGAGACGAGAACCTTTAGCGCTCACAACAGTTTATGACATGTAGAAGTATTCTTATATTGCGCCCTTTCCAACTCAAAGAGCTGCTTAGCCTAGGATGCGCGATTACGCTCCTCGGCTGTTTCCATTATCGAAATGTTACATTGTTAATGTGAAAATGTGTATATTATAATCTACGCGTTTGTTGTTCTAATCTTACATCTAACAGACTATTGTCATAGTCTAGATCTGCTGAATCCATCGTAGACTGCCGCTGTGCCGTATGAAAAATATCACGAATTTCAGCTTGAAACGGAAAGATTACGAAAATACATTGATGATAAGACTATAGAAATTAAAGGGAAAAACTTTCGACTTACACAGCCTAAAATTTGTTAACGCATAAAATTGTTTTAATTTTTTTAAATTTCAACTTCGAATAAGATTGCGTATTAGGTGTGTCTGTATAGGTCTATACACCTATTGTTGACGGTGACCTATTTAGGCGTGGTGAGCTTGAGATAGACCGCTTTTCGTGGTCTCTTGGACTGGTTTTACATGTGATGGCTTCATGCGATTCTGTGATAATATTCTCTTCGTCACCCGCCGCTGCCTCCCTTCGTGCAGGACGACGACGGGGCGGACAAATACATCAACAGCAAATACCGTCGCGGTAATTGTCCGAGCTGACTGTGACGCCGTAGTGGAATTGAACCATCCCCACACCCCACCCCTCTTTCGCCTCTACCGCTCTTCCCTTCGCTCCTCTATCACAGTCTCTTTTACCTTCAACCCGTTTGTAGCATCCAGGAGAGAGAGAGAGAGAGAGAGAGAGAGAGAGAGAGAGAGAGAGAGAGAGAGAGGGAGAGGGAGGAGGGGGGGGAGAGAGGGAGAGTGGTGGGAGAAGGAGGAGGAGAAGAAGAAGAATGAGATCATGATAATGGAGACGTTGTCGTTATTAATCTCATCCATCTCCATCGTTGCCACTGCCACAGTCGCCGCTGGTCTCTGACCCTTGGGTCTCTACTGTCCTGTCGCAGGAGTGAGTCAATCGGATGACCCACCCACACCATGTACAGCCGGCTGAGCTCCGCGGTGCTTCTTTTCAAGTGTTCTTTACAGTAGCGCCGACCTGGTGAACTTATATCTCAGAGCTAGGGTCATGTGGTGGCGACAATTCACAGACAACTTCAGCTCATCTGTTCAATGCCAAAGTTTACAACAAAACTAATATTAGTACGATTTTCTTAGTTGCATTAAAAAATAGTTTGTTTGTTTTTTTTACAGATTATTTAAATTCCTACTACTACTGGAGAAAGAAAAAAAAAGTTTGTGGAACGCAAGTGATAAAAAAATCTCTCTCTTTCTTTCTTCTCTCTCTCTCTCTCTCTCTCTCTCTCTCTCTCTCTCTCTCTCTCTCTCTCTCTCTCTCTCTCTCTCTCTCTCTTTCTCTCTCTTACACAGACACACGCGCGCGCGCTCCCGCACACACTATCCTATCATATCACGTAACTCGAAAGTCGTTAAGGCACCACAGATTATCGTTTAACCAGCGTACTCCACATTTCTCTGTCTTCAGAAACCCTCAGGGGGCAAGCCAGTCCACTCTCGAATGTTGTCCTCCCACCTCTTTTTCTGTTTCCCTCTTCTTCTGCCTCCTTGCACTGTGCTTTGGAGGATGGTCTTTGCAAGGCCTTATGCTCTGGTGACGTGGCCATACCATCGTAGTTTCCGTATCTTTACCACTGCGAGCATGTCATCGTGTTGTCCAATGGCTTGTGTGATGGTCTGTCGGACTTCGTTGTTGGTGATGTGCTGGGTATTTTAGGAAATGCCCAGAAGTCTTATGTAGCACCTCATCTCCTTGCTTTGTATTCTTCGTTGTGAGGGTCCATGTTTCGCAAGCGTATAGGAAGATGGAGATGACAAGGTAGCGCAGCTCCTTACCTTGGAGTGTAGACTGATGGATCTGTCTTTCCAAATTGGCTTCAACCTTGTCAGGGCAGCAGTTGTTTGTGCGATCCCAGAATGGACTTCCTGTCGGGACCCATTGTCTGATAAAATTGCTCCTAAATAATTTAAGCTGTGCAACATGTTGAGGGATTGGCCTTGGACTTGATGTCCATATTGATGCCATTGGTGTTGTCGGTGATCATTTTGATCTTCTCTGCACTTATTACCATTCCAAAGGCTCTGGAGGTGGTGTCAAGCCTCTGTACCAGCTGTTTCGAGATCTTGTTCCTCCCCAACCAATCCATCAATGTCATCCGCAAAGCGAAGGTTGGAGATTGTTCTAATTTTTATGCTGACTGTGCATTCATTATGTGCGAGGACATCTGACATGATGCGCTCCAGAAAGATGATGAAGAGTGTTGGGGAGAGTAGGTATACTTCACGATTGTTTTTTGTGTACCAGTTCCCGATGGCGCCATTGTGGAGGACTGCACTGGTACCTTGTCATACAGACCTTTGATACTTCAATAATGTTAGGATGTTGTACACTCTCATGGTTGCCCACAGAGCTGCATGCCAGACTCAGTCAAACGCTTTCTTGAAGTCTGTAATCAAATGATATAGGTGTTGTTGGTGCTGAAGGTATTTCTCACATATTATTCTGAGGTTGAAAATCTGCTCAGTGGTACTTCGCCCTGCCCTGAATCCTGATTGTTCTTCAGCTATGGTTTGTTCAGCTCGGGGTTTCACCCTGTTGAGTTTATTTTCAGGACTTTGCTGGGATGGCCGAAGACGCTGATAATAATAATACAGGATGCTATGAACGCGCCTTTCCCCAAGGCTCAAAGCGCGGCGATCTATACCAACATACACGCTCACCTGTCTCATTTACCCTCCCACACACCAAATACACATACATCACTCAAACAGGTGGTGTAAAGGAAGGGAGATCGCTATTAGAATACGGAAGAAAATCTAATTTTTATTTTTGAAATTTTTATATTCACTGCATCCTGTACCATTATTGATGGTGCGGTAGTTTTCACATCCCTGAAGGTTATCCTTTTTGGGAAGAGCGATGACAAGCCCCTAAGTACCATGGTGTAAGCCACTCCCCACTCTGCCAGATGTTGTTACAGATACTGGCGAGAGCGTCAATCATCGCTTCTCCTCCGGCTTGAAGATTATGTTGTCCACTCCCGCTGACTTCCCCTTCTTCAGCGATTGCACTGCTGCCTCAACTTCTTCTCGGAGAATTGGGAGGTTTTCCTCTTCTTCTCTGTTCTGGGGACATGCTAGAACTTATGGGTCTCCGTTTGGTGTGTGGTTGTAAACATCAGAACAGTACACTGTCCATCTATACAAGACTTCTTGTTCTTCTGTAAGTACATTGCTTTGGATCGTGGAGACCTTGGGTTGGTTCCCTCTTGTCAGCCGCTTCACAGTCTGGTAGGCCTTCTTTTTGTTGTTCTTGTTCAGATTGTTCTCTATTTCCTGGCATTTATCTTCTATCCAGTTCTCCTTGCTGTGCGCATAACTTTTCGGATGTCACTGTTGATTTTTCTGTATGCATCAGCTGCAGTGAGGTGTCCTTTTTCATTTTTATCTCTCTTCGTTTGTCACACAGGTCCAAAAGTTCAGGTGTGATCCACGGTTTCTTCTTTGGGCGGTGCCTGCAAAGGATCTCAGTGGCGGCAACTGTCACTGCTGAGTTGAAGGTGGTGGTCGTTGTGTTGACATCCCCTTCACCAGCTATCAAAATGAGCAATGGTGCAAATTCCCCTCCAATTGTGGTTTTGAATATTTCTGCCACCTCCGGGTCTTGCAGTTTGTCCAGGTCGAACCTCAGTCTGGTGCACTTTGCTTTGTTTACTCTCTTAAGTGTAGACGGGAAGAAATCATCACGAGATCGTGGTTACTTCCAACGTCTGCTCCTGCAAAAGTGCGTGTCTTGCCAATGTTGACGTTTGATTTGAAGCGTTTCTTGACCGTGATGTACTCAACTTGGTTGTGATGCTCCCACACAAACACATAACACACACACACACACACACACACACACACACACACACACACACACACACACACACACACACACACACACACACACACACACCTGTTGTTCTGGAAGATATTGGTATTATTTGCTTTCTGTGATGACCCAGACATTACTTTGCAACGTCCACATCTGAGTGATCTTTTTGGTCATTGTTGCCTTTGACAAAACAAATGTATATTTTTGCCTCCTTTTTAATCACAGTTTTCAGCACTGTTAAATCGTAATTTCCTCCTTCATTTTGTTTTGTTTCTGCTCCTCCTTTGGGTACTATGTAGATCTGCTTTAGAACGCTAGACTCCAATGCCCAAGTTCAGAAATTAATATCAAGCTTACACGCGTTGGGACTTTTTATCGGGTCAGCGAGGGTTTCTCTGGGTACTCCAGTTTCCTCCCTCTCTTAGTAAGGGTGATGGATGCAGTCAATCTAAACTGTCAAAATTCAAAACTACTTCCCTTTCCATCTTCTAATTGCGATCTCCCTACCTTTAGACCGCTTATTTGAAAGATGAATGGGTGTTTCGTTGTGTACGTAAAAAAGATGAATGGGTGTTTCTTTGTGTACGTAACTGTACGAGTGCGTGTAACATGTGAGCGTGTTTGCTAGTTGCAGATCGCCGCGCTTTGAGTCTGATTTGAGAGAAAGTGCGCTTATATCGCATTCCATAATCTTCGTGTTTGGACAATTTAAACAATGATTAATTAACTAACTAACTTATTTTATTTGCCCTAACTAACTTCGTTGTTCCCGCTGTTTTTTATAATTCTCAAACACGACGAGCTCTCTGTTCCGGAATGAAAATCAAATGGAGTCTGTGTTGACTTTGTCAAGATTATTAGTTGTTCGTCTCACGGAATGTCTGCTATGATTCCGAATATCAGTTATTGCTGAGCTGTGTAACGACATAAATCACTATGTCACAACCAACACACCTAACCGGCAAGTATTTGGGCTGTTTAAATAAACACCGAATGTTGTAACTGGTCTCGGTCTTCGAACACGCTTAGCCGGTTTGTCGGTTTGTCTTATGAAAGTTTAATTAAACATAGACAATCACCAGTCGCACTGAACCTCGTTTTTCTCTGTGAGATACGTGCGCTATATAATTTCATTATTTTCTGTTTCCTTAGGTGTTCTTTAAGCTATCACGTCACGTTCTGAAATATAATCCTTTCTTAACAGCTGTGACGTAATTAGAATCCAAAGGAGTTTTTAAGATTTATTGCTTTTGGAGAAATGGACCAGTCCGGAAGGGTGAGTCAGTAGCTCCGGGGTTTTAGTCAATCACTGCTATACAAGGCGACAAGCTCATATCTCGTGAGGCATAGTTAGTACCAGAGACCGTTCTCAGTCTTTGATAGTACTTTTTTGTGGACTTTTTCGGTACTTCAGTTCTCCCTTTGACATGCCCGTGTCCTGACGCTCTTTAATGCCCACAACCCCACAGTGCCCCATCTCTGTGACTTGAAAGAGTATCGCTGACACTAACCCGCAGACCTCATCTCCTCTAAAATGAGCAGAGACTACCGCCCACACTGTACTACACTATCAGCATGCGCTTCCGTGCTTCGGCAAATGAAAGAGGCAATCAAGGTCGTAGTCTTTTTAGCCGCTTGTCTAGAGATTAAAGACGCTGAGAGATAAAGCAGGATGAGTCAAGATGATAGTGTCATTGTTTGGTGTTAGTCACTTTGAGACATGCTCTGACCCGGACACGCGGTCTTTATCCGATCAGATTTGCGTGTCTGTGCTGTTGTCTTTTATCTTTCAACTACAGAACATGGTGTTACCAATCTTCGGTCACCTCTTTCAAGCTGAAAAGGTTGAAGGTTCGTGCAGGTTTAAGGGTGATTCGACTCTGAGCATTCTGCGGTGTAATGGATAGTAGACGAATATCAAACCCTTTTCGAATCAATGCCCTTTAATAATTGCTCTGGTATTGTTGCTTTGCTCTTTGTCACTGTCATTTTTCACACTTACCCATTGTCATATTGCAGCGTCGTGATTTGTGCAGTTTCTATATTCTATTTTTGATATCGCTTTCGTTTCTTTCTAATGATTTCTTAATTTTGGTATCGTTTACCTTTTATAGTATAAATATTTCTTAATACCGGGTCCTGATAAATTCCTTCATGAAGAATCCAATGACTTCGAAGAGACAAAACAGGAATTATTACAGAATGCGTTCAGTCTTCGTGGCGTTTCGACTTTTGCTCAGTCTCGCGGAGTCCTTAAGCAAATCAGACGACATGGACAAAGTAATGAATTGAAGTTAGCATATTTTGGATCGGAGCTAATATGGTTTGGCCATCTTTTGCATTCCACTAAATTGATTTTGTCGCCCTAAGCAAAAGGAATCTGTGCTTTCAAATGCGCTGTTCATTCTTTATTCAGCGCTAGAAAACTGAGGACGGTGTTCATCTTGTCTCCTATCACTTGCCCATGCATCATGCCAGGCCTGGTCACAGAAGGCAGAACGGACTTGTTTCAGCAAGCAAAGGTACCGACGTTGTTCCACTGTTGACGAAGAACGCAAATAATAATAGGTACTCTAATCCTATTGCAGTTAGATTATCACACAAGCCATTGGACAACGCGATGACTTGCTCACAGTGGTAAAGAAACGGAAACTCCGATAGCATGGTCACGTCACCAGAGCACCAAGCCTTGCAAAGACCCCCCTGCAAGGCACGGTGCAAGGAGGTAGAAATAGAGGGAGACAGAAAAAGAGAAAAAGAGGTAGGAAGACAATATTCGAGAATGGACTGCCTTGACACCGAGTGAAGCCATGAGGGTTGCTGAAGACGGAGAAAGATGGAATACGGTGGTTTAACGATCGTCTGTGGTTCCCCAATGACTTTCGAGTTACGGGATAGGATAGGATAGGATAGGATCGTTGTACCATTCAGAATCCAATGTATAGAAAGCGTTGTTTGAGTCTGCTGCGTTGTATATACTTTTATTCTGCTATCTCGTCTTCCAATAGGCACAAGAAACTTCACCAGCTTCCATTCAACACGTATTTGCATTCAGTACTGCAACAGTCGCCGTTCATCCCTACAAAGAACCGCATTCCCGCCCAGCTACCTCTGCTTTTAGTATGAAAATTGTTGCTCGTTTCTTCACTTAAACTTCGATACGCCTAACTTGTTCAGTTCGATACTTGATCTATCCTTAACCTCAGTACATAATTAGGTGTTACTGGACGGATGTTAAAACCAAAATATAACCTATGAATTAAAACTAATAATAACGAGTAAGCTTACTACGATTTGAAGAAGAAAGAGTAGCTCGATGCTTTCATATTGCCAATCAGCCATAACCTTATATATATCAACCGGGACACTTATTTCAACCAAAAAGGATAGTTTTTATATTGCGCCCTTACAAGCTCATGGTATGGCCACGTCACCAGATCATCAGGCCTTGCAAAGACCATTCTGCAAGGCACAGTGCAAGGAGGTAGAAGAAGGGGGAGACCGAAAAAGAGGTGGGAGGACAACATTCGAGAATGGACTGGTTTGACACTGAGCGAAGCCATGAGGGCTGCTGAGGACAGAGAAAGATGGAGTATGCTGGTTAAGCGATCATCTGTGGTGCCCCTACGACCTTCGGGTTATGGGACAGGATAGGATAGGATACAAGCTCATAGAGCTTCTCAAGGCGCTGGCCACCAATACCCAGCACAATAGTTTGCTGAACTCAATGATTCGAACCCACGTCTCCCAAGACGCGCATGTACAAGGCTCGCGTCTTCAACCACGGAGCTATCCCTGCCGCAAGCAATAGATAAATAAACACAAACGCTCTAAGTCTAGAATACGCCTGCTGAGCAGAGAATGTTCCGAACCGTAGCTGAAAACTCACTTTACCCAAACTCCGTACTTTATCTGTAGTGTGTGACCTTGTTTGTTCAGTTGTGATGAGAATAATGGAAGCAGGTCTAGGGATTGAAAGTGCCTGCCATATGATTGGTGAGGTCGCCCTCTAGTCCTCGGGCTTCCTAGGACGTCTGTTTCCCTCCTCCATCCTTACCCAAACTACCACCCCACCCCCTACTACAATATCACCACCAACCTACCCTTCCCCACTCCGCCTCATCCCACCCCTCCTCTCTTCTCCCCCCCTCCTCCTTATGGCGGTGACCCTATGGCGACATACAGGGATCGTTAGCCTATGTCCTGCTTAAAGTGAATCTGAACCTTTGACCAAAATAATACTGATTTATTATACCACTGCAAACGTAGTTTACTGGGGACAGGGAAGAGGGGGAGGGTATACTGGAATCGTTTTGTTTGGGAAAACGTACATGAGCTTATCACACAACTTGTTACACGTTTTTAGTGGTGGTTTTGGACATTGTACAGGCACTGGTGGTACTTGTGCTAGTCTATACCACTGTGCATAGGCTTGCTCCTTTGACACTAGCGAAGTAAGTCTTTGTCTCATCATCTCGGTGGGTAAGACATAAATAATTAAGAACTGAAATCTGTTGTACAACAAGGTTCCAATACTATTGTTAACCATACCGTAGTGGCGTCGCAGCACTCGGGACTTTCCGGGCTCATTTTCGTCAAACTTCGGCAGCGACCATAAAAGAAGCAGCAAACATAGTTTTAGGCTTATCGGAAAGGATTTAGCTCAATAATGCGGACTACTAAACATTCTTCTTTTTCTTTTTCTTCTTCTTCTTCTTCTTCTTCTTCTTCTTCTTCTTCTTCTTCTTCTTCTTCTTCTTCTTCTTCTTCTTCTTCTTCTTCTTCTTCTTCTTTTTCTTCTTCTTCTTCTTCTTCTTCTTCTTCTTCTTCTTCTTCTTCTTCTTCTTCTTCTTCTTCGCGTTATGACCGCGTGGTCTAAGGCGGTCTAACTTGACTTGTCCACAGGCTAAAATACCAATGGCACCCGGCAGTTATGTTATGGCGTTATGTTTTTCCGAATATTATTTACTTTGGAATCGGGCAACGTCTCGGTGGTGTTCTTCGTTACTCCGGTTTCCAGTTTGCTTCTCCAGCAAAATTTTTAAAAAACCAACACAATAACAACAACAACAATTAGCATTAGGTAGGTTGGGTTTGGGCGCGCCACTGGCTGCGATTACGCTTTCCCCATGGAAGGCTGCCCAGAATTTCCCGATATAAAGCGACAATAAAGTGTCAAAAAATCAAATTCTTCTTCTCCTCTTGTTCTTCTTGTTCTTGTTCTTGTTCTTGTTCTTCTTCTTCTTCTTGTTTTGTTGTTCTTTTTGTTCTTGTTCTTGTTGTTCTTTTTCTTCTTTTTGTTCTTCTTCTTCTTCTTCTTCTTCTTCTTTTTGTTTTTGTTCTTCTGCTTCTTCTTCTTGTAGTTCTTCTTGTTCTTGTTATTGTTCTTCTTCTTCTTCCTCTTCTTCTTCTTCTTCTTCTTCTTCTTGAGCTTCTTGACAATTCTGCAGCCAATTGTTCCTTGATCGTAATGTTTAGTGTAAGCGTTTCAACAAATGGCCACTGACTCACTTTAAAGCGCAGCAGGATTGATTGATCTCTGGCACTCAATGTGTCTATCAATGGAGAAAATGGAGTCGTGTTGGAGAGGTAGTGCGTGCGGTTGACAGGAAATGTGTAGGGCCTGCTGATATTCACGTGATTCATTTGAAAACTTGTTGCTTGCTCGTTTTTCTTATTTTTTTGTAATAACCGAACTTTAGTGTTTGACTTTTCGTGTAACTTTGACTTGGATTGATGTCCCCCTCACAAACAGAGCAGATGAAAACATGCACGATGCGAGTTTGTACGATTTCTTTATCCATTTATTTAAACTCTCTCGGTTTTTGTTGTTGTTGATGCAAAAAGTCAGATAGCGATTAATGCAGATTTTGTGCGAATTCTTAGTGCTTGAATGAGATTATTTATTATTTTTATTTTTTGGCATTTCGGTGGGTTTTTTTACGATCATATTAATTTAACGGAAAACGCCTTTTTATTTTTTATTTTTATTTTTTTTTTTGCATTTTTTTGTTGTACTTTTTTCTTCTTATCGCCCCCACTGCTGTAGCCCGTCGGAAGAAAAATCTGAAGGTCCTAAGATCTAGTATCAAACTTTACTACCTTCAGTTTTGTTAGTTGCCTTGAAGATCTATGTAAGCCTATAGAATTTGACCCAATATTGAGCAACTTCAGTTTGACGAATAAACGAAAAACAATGAACAGCTAAATGAACAGAAAGTAAGCAAAAGACAGAAATTTCACATTAGGAAAAGGGTCAAGGAGACGCAAGGACCAGAAATGAAGAAAAGGACTAGTAAAAAGAAAAGGACTAGTAAAACGAAAAGGACTAGTAAAAAGAAAAGGACTAGTAAAAGAAAAGGACTAGTAAAAAGAAAAGGACTAGTAAAAGAAAAGGACTAGTAAAAAGAAAAGGACTAGTAAAAAGAAAAGGACTAGTAAAAGAAAAGGACTAGTAAAAAGAAAAGGACTAGTAAAAAGAAAAGGACTAGTAAAAGAAAAGGACTAGTAAAAGAAAAGGACTAGTAAAACGAAAAGGACTAGTAAAAAGAAAAGGACTAGTAAAAGAAAAGGACTAGTAAAAAGAAAAGGACTAGTAAAAAGAAAAGGACTAGTAAAAGAAAAGGACTAGTAAAAAGAAAAGGACTAGTAAAAAGAAAAGGACTAGTAAAAAGAAAAGGGCTAGGAAAAGAAAAGGACTAGTAAAACAAAAGGACTAGTAAAAAGAAAAGGACTAGTAAAAGAAAATTGTTAGAAAACAAATGGACAGCAAAAACAAGGGAAAAACACTAGAAGAGCAGCTGCAGAATCAGAAGATGGACATGGCCTTTGGAAGGAAAAAAAGATGTCGCGAAACCTTGTAGTGCCAAAAGCAGATCGCCTTTCATTGAGGAAGCCCTTGCTTCATTCCTTTTCTTTTTTTTCTGTATAATCCCGACAAACGATTGTGAAATATGGCCTTTTCTGTGTCCAAAGTGGAAATTAAAACTGATCTTTCCTTCCAGCTATTCTTCTTTCCCCCTCTTCTCTTCTGTTCTCTCTTTATTCAGTTTAACACTTCATGGTATTTTAATGTTCGTATAGGTCTATTTTACATTTCATTTTTTGTTTGTTTGTCAACTAATTAAATTAGGCTGTTATAATGTCTGTATCTACGTGTGAATTTGTCAGAACCGAGGTTGGAGGATTTTGGGGGGAGGGAGGAGGCAGTTGGTGGTGGTGGGGAGTGGGACAGGAGGTGGGAAGGGTCGGGGGGGGGGGAGGAGGGGCAAGGACTCCTTGAACTACATTTGACGGGTAAAATCTTACGGAATAATACTCTGAATATGTAATTTTATTACTTCGTTAGCTCGTTCTTTTTCTTTTTATTTCCGAATAATATAATCGTGTTGTAGTTGTTGTTGTTTTTTTTTTTTAAATAAGGTGGTAGCCAACGATTTTCGTGTTGTAAAGCATGTTTTGTATTGTGTAGCTTGTGGACTATCAGTATGAATGAAGTGGGTGATGATGTTCTCGGCTGTGTAGCCTTGACGTAGTACTATGGACAAGCTAAAGGGCTGCACAGCAAACTCGGACATTAGAAAAGTGATGATGAGGGACAGACAAGGTCAGGCATGCACAAGAAATGAAGACCATTTGGGAAAGTTGTCTCGTCCATTCATCGCTAACAAGGGCCCGCGAGGACCGGAGACTGGACACGCCATTTTTCAATCAGCGGAGAAGATAGGCTGGGGGACGGGGAGGGAGAGGGGGGGGGAGAGGAGAGAGAATTGGGTGCCGGACTAGGCTAAGGGGAGAGAATTGGATGCCGGACTGCCGTGGCCGACCTTGTTTTATCCCGAGATTTGTTAAGGTTTTGACGACAGAGTAGTTCCAAAGAACCATTGGACAGTAGTTTTGAGTGTGATGTTGATTAAGGCAATGTTTTTACTATGAATTGTTATCTCGCTATTAAAATCTTGCATTTGTTTTTGCGCGAAACGCGAGACTGAATTATTTTTTTAATGAAAAAAAGAATAGCGGACGCCATAACTTCACATTCAACAGTCATCTCCTCATTTTACGTAGAACATTTGTCGGAATATAACAAAAATCTACGAGGGCTTACGTGCGTTGTTATTTTATTCAAATCAATTCCGTTGAACCCATCTTTTTATTACCTCTTTCAAGGAGTTATGATTGGTAATTATTAAAACATTGCTCGAATAAAGTATAGACATTTAAATTTGAGATCGACACGGTATAAAATGTACACCTGCACTGTGCACACATACACACACTGGCCCCGACGCATGCTCAGATGCATCGCCCTCGCAATTCCACTCACACACATTTACATCATTAAACTGATATTACAGCTTCCCGGGAGCCCGGAGGTTTCTTTTTAAATAGTATCCCCACTGTCTGAAAATGTAGTGCTTTAAATTCTCACTGTCTTGGTCTTTCTTCTTTGTTCTTTCTCATTCCTACTCTGTGCTATCAATCTACTACATGCATCTTCTTCGCTAGACCTGTCACCTTACCTTTGTTCTTTTGGCGGCAGGGATAGCTCAGTTGTCAGAGCGCTCGACTTGTGTGAGTGCGTCTTGGGCGACGTGGGTTCGAATCCTGACTTCAGCAAACTATTGTGTGATTGCTGGATAGTACGGGCCAGCGCCTTGAGAAGCTCTCTGAGCTTGTAAGAGCGCTATATAAGAGAAATCTCTTTCTTTTCTTTTTTTTTCTTGAAAACTCGCCCACAACTCTTCATTTGTGTGTGGGGTCTGTTGCGTGAGCTTGGGATATTGGATGCTTTTTGCCAAATGGTCACTAGGGCTTTCTATGGTATTATTATTTAGCAATGTAGGCATTTTATATGTATTTTTTCGTTAATATTTTATAATGATGGTTATATTTTATTTTGTTTTTGTAAACGGGGGTTCGATAAATTAGAGTGAAGCCTCAGCGTCCCTTCATGGGATGCCTTTATTGTAAAATGACCGGCTGGTGGAGTGCCTTCCTTGTTACCGTTAGCAGATCTTTAATATGGATCAGGGGTGAGTCCTCTTTCAACCAAGTTATAGTCCTGATTTTGTGGTCCTGATTCGGCTCTTTGCAGTCCGCTGGGCCCTATAAACAATGAACAACTATATAAATAATGAATAAATAAATAACTGACTGACAGTACATAATATAAGAGAGCATCACATGTAAACATTTACCTTATAATATAAAATGTATGTAGTCAATAAAGAAGTATATTCAGCACACATCCTCATTATACTTTGTTGCTGGCAAGTGTACTGTCCTCAAAATTAAAAATTAATAAACAGAACACGGTTTAATTTGTATAGCTCACGAGAGCACGAACGATTCTTAATTAATGGATTCGAGCGCTTTTTAGTTTAGTTTTAATTATTTCAGTCATTTCATTAGCAACACGTGACCGAGAAGAGGTGAAACTGCTTTAAGTCATAGTCTGGTGAAGAATTAAGAGGCCAAAAAAGTAACAAGTTCCGAAAGTGCATTTACTTTTATGACTTTTTTGACTTGGGTTAGAATTCGCTGTTTCAAGTGCCCCCTTTTTTATGTTCTTGAAGAGAAACGTTATTTGCATCTTCCTTAATGATATTACAAATGTGTGTGAACGCAGTATAAAATAAAATGGACAGAAAAAAAAGAAGAAATAATGCAAGTTAAGAAAGTTAAAGTGATATTATAGCCTTTCTTGGATGGGTGTCTGTGGTTGCTCCAGTCCGGATAGACAGAGGAACATATAAACTTAATTTCCCTTTGTCCTTCTGAATATTCTTGTGTGTTAGAGAGTAGTATAAAGACCATGACGGTGCTCTTCCAAACTTGCGGCCTCCCCTACCGTCCTCTCCCCACCCCATTCCAGTCTTTTTCTCCAGCTTTCATTCAGTCGAGTACTATATACTACAATGGATGGAAGAGAGAAGGTTCAAAATTATCTGCAATCATATTCGTCGATTAGAGGTAAAGATAGTAATACCTTTTTGCGCATAAAAAATCACCATGCACTTTGCAATGGCAAGAACAATTGTCTTGGATTAAACTCGGATCCATTAATGCCTTTTTAACCCATTTTAAAAAAATCCTCTTTAAACGTGAGAGAGAGAGAAAGAGAGAGAGAGAGAGAGAGAGAGAGAGAGAGTTAGAGAGAGAGAGAGAGAGAGAGAGAGAGAGAGAGAGAGAGAGAGAGAGAGAGAGAGAGAGATTCTGTATGGAATGCAGAAATATAATGAAGATGCCTTTCTTGCAAATACATTGAAGGCGTTGCAATATTTAGAGGCGGAAAAGCGAGTTATATTTGTTTCTCAGATAAGATTCAAAGATATGAATGCTTTTTTCCCCTTATTTTTCTCAGATAAATACCGCATTGCATTTTGTTGAAAGTGGGGGGAAAGGACAGAGAAAAAGTTTAAACGAAGATGGTCGTTCGTCTTTCTGTGAAGGTTTTGACTTTTGCCATTCCTTACCGTCGCTTTCTGTTTAGCCCCGAGCGGATCTCATTACCAGATAGCACAGCTTGTCGCCGTGGGTCAGGTGGCAGATCTTCTGGCTGTAGGCTTCAAGGAGACGGCATCGAGCTTGTGTTCCGCGGACGAGAGTATAAACCGAGATTTTAGTCTGTACACACATGCCTTTCATCGCAAGGACTTTTTAAAGATTGCGATGGTCATGTCCTTGACGGGTGAATGTTCCGCTCCAACCAAACACTAAGTGGTATTGCCCCCTCGGTGAAGACCAGAACACAGGCTTCCGTGTCTAGACGTGGGAAGCATAGCACTTGGTAGAGGCATGGACCCTCACAGCAGATCTCCAACGAAGAATACAAAGCATGGAGATGAGGTGCTACAGAAGACTTCTGGGCATTTCCTATACCCAACACATCACCAACGACGAAGTCCGACAGACCATCACACAAGCCATTGGACAACACGATGACCTGCTCCCAGTGGTGAAGAAACGGAAACTCCGATGGTATGGCCACGTCACCAGATCATCAGGCCTTGCAAAGACTATTCTGCAAGGCACAGTGCAAGGAGGTAGAAGAAGGGGGAGACCGAAAAAGAGGTGGGAGGACAACATTCGAGAATGGACTGGTTTGACACTGAGCGAAGCCATCAGGGCTGCTGAAGACAGAGAAAGATGGAGTATGCTGGTTAAACGATCATCTGTGGTTTCCTTACGACTTCCGGGTTACGGGACAGGATAGGATAGGATAGAGGCATCTTACAACATACTATATCACCAAATGTTGAAAACACGTTGCTGTCTCTTCTTTCACCTACCTTGAGCTCAGCTGTTCTCACTGCCTACTGTCTTTTGAAGGAAGTGACAAGAGGTGAAGAAAGAGAGACAGACGTCGACTTGTTGCTCCTCCCTCCCCTCCTCATTCAATTGACCTCCGCTGATTTTCCCTGCACTCTCGTAAGCTTGCTATATCCAGACTGGCTTAAACGGAACGGCGCTTCGTTGCTCTCTGAAAGTCTGTGTGCATTCCGGGTTTTTTGATAGTTTTCGCAGTCTAGCTTGTGTACTTTTTAACCAGGGAGGTTAGGGGGAATGTGATAATGGGGAAGGAGGTGCGGAGTGGGAGAGAGAGAGAGAGGGGGGGAGAGAGAGAGAGAGAGAGAGAGAGAGAGAGAGACAACAGAGACAATTTATTTTAATACCGTATTGGCAGATTTAACACCGGTAATTTAGAGTTGTTATCAGGCGACGAAGTTATATTGTCAATCGTAAAAAAAACAACTGCTGTTCTCGTCTAAGCGATACGTTCTTTTAGGAACTTACAGGCATTTTCAGAATACCAATAATGTTAGGAGGACCTGTGTAGGTTAATAATAATAATAATAATAATAATAATAATAATAATAATAATAATAATAATAATAATAATAATAAATGTAGATTTATATAGCGCCGCATCACAGCCACAAGTGGCTGTGCTCTCCGCGCTTGACACATTCATACACCATTTATACTACACAACAACAGTAGGTATATAAAATCTAAATAAATTCACTAAAAATGTACACAATGGTAAAAATATTCAATAAAAATATTACATTTAAAAACATAAAAAGGCAGCTAAAACTATTATTACAAAAACTTTTAAAAGGCAACCAACACTTATAAGAATTATTAAAAGCAAACACCATTAAAAGCGAACACCATTGCCCGTAGAGCGCCACGACATGTGTGCATACTAGACTGATGATGAGATTAATTCATGTGTGTTATTGAGAAGGAGCTATAGAAGGTGTTTGTGGATGTTACACTCGGTTCGATGATGGTATTTTCTATCAGTATCTGATTCAGCCCCAATGCTGAATTCCTGATAGGGTGTAACTCAGATTCGTTTATTCACGCAACCCGCTCAAGCAGCATACAAGTCACAAAGTCGACGTATGAAGTTTTCCACTTTTATTCAGCACACATCAACAACTGCATACAATCGCTCAATCGCCTTTCCACTCTCAAATTTACTTTCCAAATCACTATCAACAACTCTCTAAACTTTTTTAACAGTGCGGCGCTTATATAGTCTCTACATATACGGGAATAAACGAGAATAATCCTACATAAAACACCACAACCAATCAAAATTAATTTCATCATCGCATGACTCACGTCATACAACCCCATTTGGAATGGAAGCTTCCATGGTAACCAACAGAATAATCCACACGCTTCGATCGATAGTAAACAACTAATTCCCGAACATTCTCAAACAATATCGACCAACAAAAAACACTAACGATACACAAAGCCTCTACTAATAACAACGCAAAATCAAATCAAAGATAAATACACTCTATTACTGCATGCGTTGCAAAATAAAACGAACAGATCTATCGCGCGCGTCACACACAACATCGTGCGCATTTCATACGCCCCATTCGCGTTTCAACGTAACATAACCCCCCACTCAAGAAGAAATTTACCTAATTTCTTTCAACAACGTTGAAACGTAATGCACAAACAAAATCAGAAATTAGAACTTATAAGTTATTTCAGACTTTCTGAATACTGTAATTGCGCTCAGCTTATCTACACAGAGTCAATGATTTTCATCTTCAAGTTTATCTGGATATTGTCAATGTTCACAGATCATTTACCCAGTCAACGTTTTTCATTTTCAAGTCTGTCATTTCCAATATTCTTAGTTCGTCCACACAGTCAAAGTTCTTTCGTTCGCAAGGAATCGACGCCCTCGTCAGTTGCGGTCGTCATCGGCCCAGGGTCAAAGACGATGATCACGTGGGCTTCCCCGGAATCAGTGCGTCCTCCGTTGTCTCCTTCTTCCATCGGATGTCCGACGCAGTCGACGTTGTCAGCTCCCAGAATGCATTCGCTGGGTCTCACGGTCAGGTTGGCTTCTGCGGGACGGTGGAACAGCTCCCTCATGGTCTGCAGATGCTCCTTCCAGGTCTGGGTGTGGACTTCATGTTCGACCAAAGTCGTAGAGCCTGGGACATCATTGAAGTTAGGGGGAAACTCGCCCATAAGGTCCTCGAGCTCCAACGTTTGACCTTCCGTCAAGCTCGGTCCTAGCTTAACATCATCGATGCCTTCTTTGCTGTGGAAGTCTCCCAGTTCCAACAGTTCTTCGCTGTCAAAGCTGTCGTCGGTCACAGCTGCTGTTGCTGCATGTACAGTCTCTGGCGGCCTCTCCACGTACAGCTTAAGGAGGTTGGCGTGGTATATTTTGGAATGCTGGCCGACCTTCACCTTGTAGTCGTTGATCCCCACCACAGTCTCCACTTCGTACGGGCCTTTCCACTGCATCAGCAACTTATTGTGGTCAGTAGGTAGCAGCACCAGCACTTTGTTGCCAGGTTTGAACTTCCTGTTCACAGCCCTACGATCGTAGTAGTGCTTTCCACAGTCATGGGACTTCTTCAGGTTTTCTCTGGCTATCTCGAGAGTCTGCTCCAGTTTCTCCCGTAGCTCAAACACGTACTGGTAGCTGTTCTTCACCTCTGGGCTGTCTACTTCTTTCGTCCACAGTTCTTTTAGGATGTGCATCGGCCCTCGGATGGTTCTTCCGTACAGCAGCTCGAACGGAGAGAAGCCGGTGGACTCCTGCGGCACTTCTCTGTAGGCGAACAGTAAGGCGTTGATGTAACGATGCCATTGTCTGGGCTGCTCGCTGCACAGTTTCTTCAGGGTGGACTTCAGCGTAGCATTGAACTTTTCGACAAGCCCGTCCCGTTGCACATCGGATGGTAGGGTGTCGTAGTCAAATGTCGGATGCTCAGCAGTCTGTTGACCTCCTTCATACAGTCAGAGACGAACTGCGTCCCGAGGCCTGTCAGAATTTCTTCAGGCACTCCAAGTCTACTGAACATGTCCACTAGTGCCTCTGCTACAGTTTCAGTGTCAATCTTCTTCAGTGGCACTGCTTCTGGGTACCGAGTCGCATAGTCCACTAAAGTCAGTACCCATCGATGACCTTCTTCACTCGGAGGTCTTATTTCGCCGATTAAGTCTAAGGCCACCCTCTTGAAAGGTCGGTCGATCAGAGGCATCCTCTGCATAGGCACTTTCGGGACCCTTCCTCGAGGTATGGTCTTCTGGCAAATGTCACATGATCGGCAGAACCGGCTGACGTCCGCATGAAGTCCTGGCCAGTAGAACACCGCCTGGATTCTATCCAACGTCTTCTTGATACCCAGGTGACCTCCCATGATTGAGTCATGCGCTACTTCCATCACCTGGCGCCTTAGGGGTAACGGTACCAAGACTTGACGTAGTGGTTTACCTCCGTTGACCCTCGGGTGCTGGAAGATTCTATACAGGATCTTGGCCTTTACCTCACAATAGACCGTACCACTGCCCTTGGTCACGTGGTCTTGGCGGTTCCTGTACTTGTTTAAAGTACTATCAGCTTCCTGGAGCTGGATCAGCTTATCTCTGTCCACGATGGCAGCGTTAGAGTTGTCGGCGACCTTCAGTGGCGTAGACGTCTTGTCTCTCTTGGCCTGGGCCCTGGTAGTAACAGCACCGACGATCTCTGGTCGGCAGGGCTGAGCCGGAGTAACCACATTGTCCCGTAGCAGCTCTGTAAGGTCTCCATCGGGAAACGGCAATGGATCCTCCTCCACAACTTCGACGTGTTGAGTTGAGGCAGGACTCCACTCTGGATCGGGGTCGTCGGGTCGTCTCGCGCCGTCGATATTCCCGATCATCAAATCATACAGCGGCTTCCAGGCAAACCGCTTCGACTTCGCCTATGTAGAAAGGGGTGTTGACATGAATTTTTGCAACTGGCGCTTTCACACATTTGCTGTCGGCCATAAGTGTCCATTTTGAATCGCCAGTGAACTGTTCTTTAGCGATTAGGTCTTCTCTGACGATGACCCCACTGCAGCCAGAGTCTCTTAGAACAGTCACTTCATGATTTCCGACGCGTCCCTTGGAAACAGGCATGTTCTGGACGGTCACAGCTGCGCTGGCGACGACGGGGATGGATTTCCCGTTGGCAAGGAGAAGTTGGCCATCAGTCATGCACTCTTGCACGTCCGCAGGGGTAGCTGTGCGCTCGGTTTCACTCGGAAGGATGACGCTCCCGCCGCACACCTGATGGTCAGATCTACTGGTTTGCCGTTGATTGGAGAAACGTCTCTGTCGGTGGCCCACCGCTGCATTGTCCGTACTGCCCCGCTGTCCGCTACTTTTGTTTTGAGGACAGTTAGCCGCTCTGTGGTCTGTAGCGTTGCAGGTGAAACAGCCTCTTGAATGCCCTTCCCTGGGAGGAGGCGTGGAGTCCGTCTGTCTCTGGCTCGTCTGGCTCCCCTGGATCTGGTTCACATGGTTTCCAGTTTTCTGAAAATGTTTCGTCGCGCTGGGTGGCCCCAGGGTCTTCCCATGAGCGATGAGATATCTTTCAGCAGCCTCAGTCACATCTTTAAGCGTCTGCAGCTTTTGTTCTTCTAAGTGGGTCGCTAGATCCTTGTGACAGGCATTGAGAAATTGTTCCTTCACGATCAGGTCATGGAGACTATCGTAAGACTTTCCTTTGCCTGATAGTTCCACCCATTTGTGTAAGTATGACGACAGGCGCTCCACAAATTGCTTTGGCGTCTCGTCTGACTTAGGCCGGCATTCACGGAAGCGTTTACGGTAGCCCTTCTCTGTAAAGTTGTAGCACTGCAATAGGGCCTCTTTCAAGACGTCGTAGTCTTTAGCGTCATCGTCCGACAATCTGGGTAGACGTCGAGTGCTTCTCCCGTCAGAAGTGCACTTAGTCGAATCGCCCAGTCTTGAGGTTGCCAATTAGAGCTTTTGGCAAACCTTTCAAATCTCGCCAAATAACTGTCGATCTGGTCCTTCCCGTCGACGAAAGCTGGCAATTTTGGAGCCATGTGGTCGCTGACGACTTGTGGCGCATGCTGATTGTTTTGGATACGCGCCAACTCCAGCTGGTACTGACGATCAGCTTCTAGTCGTCTTTCTTCCATCTCTCTTTCTTCTCGGCGTCGCTGCTCTTCTGCTTCTCTTTCTTGACGCCGCTCTTCTCTTTCTTCTCGGCGACGCTGCTCTTCTTTTTCTTGACGTTGACGCTGTTCTTCCTTTTCTTCCCGGCGTCGTTGCTCTTCAAATTCTCTTTCTTCACGGCGACGCTGCTCTTCTAATTCTCGTTCTTGTATTCTCTCCTGGGACTTGACGTACTCCGTCAGCTGTTTCCCTTTTAGATTCAGCTGAATCCCTTTCTGCCAGAAGTCAGCCATCTTGATGATTCTGGAAAGTTCTTTTCTGGAAAGTTCTTTTTCTAGAAGGTTCTTGGCTGTGCTGTACCTTTCTAGACTGTTCTAGAACAGCACGCTTTCTGCAGTAGCGCTGATGCTCGTTACTAGTCGCTTTCGCTGACGCAGGCCCCGCTGTCCTCGTCGTATGCGACGCTGCACCACGCTAGTGTTGATGTACACGCTCCTGTGCTGAAGTAGACGCGACGTCCGCTCGCCGCTCTCTGTAACACTGGCGATGTAGCTCCGAGACTGTCCCTTGACGTAGTCTTACGGCAGCCACGTAGTCCCGATTTGTTGTTCGCTCACGAAGCAACTCTTCAGCGACTACACGCCCTTGCAGTCAACCCGAACCTATCGGTGATGTAGTCCCAGTATGTTGGCCCCTCTCGACGCAACTCGTTGGCGGCTACCCTCGATGACTGCCTCTCGTAACGTTGACTCGCTTGTTGTAGCAGTTGAACCCTTGGCTATGGCGTGAATCCCGGCTTGGCCCCCAAAATGTTACACTCGGTTCGATGATGGTATTTTCTATCAGTATCTGATTCAGCCCCAATGCTGAATTCCTGATAGGGT
Organism: Oncomelania hupensis; assembly: GCA_036898135.1. Taxonomy (NCBI): domain Eukaryota; kingdom Metazoa; phylum Mollusca; class Gastropoda; order Littorinimorpha; family Pomatiopsidae; genus Oncomelania; species Oncomelania hupensis. Next base: position 13,964,500 of record CM072516.1, read on the forward strand.
GTAACTCAGATTCGTTTATTCACGCAACCCGCTCAAGCAGCATACAAGTCACAAAGTCGACGTATGAAGTTTTCCACTTTTATTCAGCACACATCAACAACTGCATACAATCGCTCAATCGCCTTTCCACTCTCAAATTTACTTTCCAAATCACTATCAACAACTCTCTAAACTTTTTTAACAGTGCGGCGCTTATATAGTCTCTACATATACGGGAATAAACGAGAATAATCCTACATAAAACACCACAACCAATCAAAATTAATTTCATCATCGCATGACTCACGTCATACAACCCCATTTGGAATGGAAGCTTCCATGGTAACCAACAGAATAATCCACACGCTTCGATCGATAGTAAACAACTAATTCCCGAACATTCTCAAACAATATCGACCAACAAAACACACTAACGATACACAAAGCCTCTACTAATAACAACGCAAAATCAAATCAAAGATAAATACACTCTATTACTGCATGCGTTGCAAAATAAAACGAACAGATCTATCGCGCGCGTCACACACAACATCGTGCGCATTTCATACGCCCCATTCGCGTTTCAACGTAACAGTGGAAAAGATATGTTTTGAGTTGTCGTTTAAATGCTTGTTGTGTTTGTGCATGGCGGATATTATGTGGAATGGAATTCCATTGAGTGGATGCACAGAAAGCAAAGGTGCGTTCTCCATAGGTTTTTGTTTTGACTAGTGGGATGATGAAGGTCTGATGAGGAACGGAGCTGTCTGCGTGGTACGTAGGGAATGAACAGGTCAGAAAAGTATGCAGGGGAAGTGCCGAAGACAAAGTTAAAGCAGATTGTGGAAAGTTTGTATTCTATGCGTGCAGTTATGGGCAACCAGTGCAAGGAATGTAGTAGGGGAGTGACATGATCTCTTCTGCTAGCCTTGATAACAAGGCGTGCAGCTGCATTTTGTACTTTTTGAAGTTTGTAGATAAGATCTAGGGAGCAGCCTGCAAGAAGAGAATTGCAGTAATCCAGTTTTGAAAGAATAAAAGAGCAGACTAAGATGATCTGGTTTGTTGTGAAAGACAAGAGCGAATAGAACTGATTTTGCGAAATTCTAAATATGCAGATTTACATATGTTGGAGATGTGAGTGTCAAGAGATGCGTCAGATGTCATATTGAATCCTAGGTTACGAGCAGAGGAGCTGAAAGGAACGTCGGAATTGCCAATTTATATTGAGTGTGGTTCACCATCTGAAAGAATTGTGCTCTTTTTCTTGATTAACAGTGCTTCAGTCTTGTCATCGTTCAAGCATAGTTTATTTTCTATCATCCATGAAAAAGAAAGAAAGAGATTTCTCTTATATAGCACACTTATAAGCTCAGAGAGCTTCTCAAAGCGCTGGCCACTACTATCCAGCAATCACAAAATGGTTTGCTGAAGTCAGGATTCGAACTCACGTCGCCCGAGACGCGCGTACACAAGTCGAGCGCTCTGACGAATGAGCTATCCCTGCCGCTATCATGACTTGATATCAGACGCACAGGTATCAAACCTTGCGTTGATTGAGCAGGCTAAACCAGGCTCGTCAAAAGTTCCATGCTAATGTAATAATCTGTTTAGTTACATAATTATTATGTGACCGGAGGATACAACTCGGGATGACTAGTAATCTCCCTTATGCTGTCTACGTTTCTATAGCCAAAGACATTGTGTTATTTTAGCTTCGGGTCTTGCAATGTTGTTTAAATATTATGTTTGACTTTGTGAAAGACGCTGCGTGTTTCTTTTAAAGCAGGCGTGGACAGCTTTACATTAAGTATTGATTAAGCGATTTTAAACAAACTCTTTGAGAGGTTATTACCTTTAATGAGTGTCATTGCTTCCGCTTTTGTGCAATAAAATGCAAAAACATCCAAAGAATAGCAATAACCGGGCAAGAGACAAGCTAGAATACAAAGTTAGCATCTACAAGTGCAAAGTATAATAACGAAAAATGTCAAAATAACATTTAAAAAAGAACATTTCAAGGAAAAGGCGCTATCTGAGAACGATTAAATAACGAACGAATAAATAAATAAATAAAATAAAAAATTCCCCTCCCTCGTCTTTTGTAACCCTGCAAGACCTGCTGTCTGAGGTATTTCAAAACCGACACAAGCTAAGCTTCAATAATGTTGTTTGTAGATTATAGTCACACGACACTTTCGCATATAGGTGACTACTGGACCGATTTATACTGACACCAGCGGGCCAGTTGTTGGTAAAGGGGAAAATAATATGATCACACGTTGACCCATCCGGGATTCGAACCAGCGACCTTTCGGTTACTAGCAAGACGCTCTTACCAACTGAGCTGCCCGGCCCCTCTGTTTCAATAACCCATCATCAGCGGAATTTATAGCGCTGCCCTCTGTCCCCAATGTGTCACAATGGACGAAGTTGGCTCACGAATCCGCGAAGCCTAAAGTTATCTTCGGTAATCTGTAATCTGTGGATGCGATGCAAGTTTCTTCAAAAGGCTGAAAGTGTTTGCCTATAGTCTTCGGGCAGCAAATCTGAGAGTATAGTAGCGCCCCTTGTGAGTGGAACGCAGAAGAGCAATGCTTCTGTCAAGGGGAATAATCACACCTCACAATGCTATTATTATTATTATTATTATTATTATTATTATTATTATTATTATTATTATTATTATTATTATATTAAGCCTGTGTCAGAGGTGAAGAAGAGGTTCACAATAATCATTTGCGGAGTTTGCCACTCTCTCAGATATTGTGCTGAGGTTCAATAATAATCATCATCTTTGGAGACGATCGCCATCTGAGGTGGGCCATAACGCTGTTTACCCTGGCCGTGTGCCGGGGTCTCAGCCCCAATAGCGCGCGCCAACAGCAGCACGTGACAATGTGACTTTCACCCAGCGACCCTCGTCAGTGCCTCGGTCAATGGGTCTTCTCTTCCATCCCGATATTTTTGTTAATCATTAAAAAAAAATTCCACGCTCATAATGCCTCTTCCCTAACCGCCTTCCCCCCCTCCCCTCCCAACCTCTTATATGCATTGTTTCCGCTTCCATGAAATCCTCATTTTGTTTTGCTGACTATGGTAAATGGGATGTTCGTGACATTTTACCTGCTTGGTACGAAAAAGGGGTTTGTACTTGTAATACAAACGGTTCTATCCTCTGTAAACCTTTAAGATCCCTTGCCATGAAAAAAAAAAGAAACATAATTATTATGTATAAGCGACACAAACTTTGATCTCCTTCGTCATGTGGTGAACTTAAGGCACTGTACTGACATAGCGCACGTATTCACTCAAAGAGCTGGTCACGGCGATGAACGACATCAGGATTTAACTGGTCTAGACGTTAACTTACAGCACCAGACGCATCGTCAAACGCCCTCAATCACTGAAATTGTGTTGTGTTGCGGAAAGTAGCTTGGTACTGTTGATTTGTTTTGTTGAAAGCGTGTGTGGCTACTTGTTCCTAATATTGATTAGAGTTTGTATTAGGAACTAACTTGCCACTCAAGAGAGTTGAGGCGGGCCGTTTTATAATAATAATAATAATAATAATAATAATAATAATAATAATAATAATAATAATAATAATAATAATAATAATAATAATAATACCGGATGCTAATACGCGCTTTACTTCGAATGATTTCGAACTCAAAGCGCGGCGACCTATACCAACATACACGCTCACGTGCAACAAATATATTACAGACACACAACAAGGACAACAGTATACAAGGCATACACGTGGTGTAAAGGCAGGGAGATCGCTATTAGGAAACTGAAAGTTAAATAGTTTTGTATTTTTTTAAATTAATTTGACTGCATCCAATATTATTTTGAAGGGAGGGAGGAAACCGGAGTGTCCGGAGAAAACCCTCGGTGACCTCAATAGTCTCGTCTCTAAGTCACATACGTTCGCCCCTTGCGGGAATCGAACCCGCGACCTTCGGCATAGGAAACCGGCGACTTATCCACTGCGCCACGAGGCCACCCCATTTTCTCTATGAAAGCATCGCAGTCACAATGCAGCACCACTTGGAAACAAGAGGGCAAGGGAACATGACCCCCGTCGTAATGTAAAGTCATAGTTAGTGTCAGAGGTATATCAAGCCAACAGGCTGAGATATCCTGTTTGGAGGTTGTCTCCTTTACTTCGTACCGTTGTTTTCTGCAGGCCTGTGTGTTCCAGCTTGTGTGTGTATGTGGACGTGTATTTCCCTACACACTCAGCATGTGTGTGTGTGTGTGGACCTGTATTTCCTACACACTCATCATGTGTGTATATACCTGTATTTTCCTACACACTCAGCATGTGTGTGTGTATACCTGTATTTCCCTACACAATCAGCATATGTGTATATACCTGTATTTTCCTACACACTCAGCATATGTGTGTGTATATCTGTATTTCCATACACACTAAGAGTGTGTGTGTACCTGTATTTCCCTACACACTCAGCATGTGTGTATGTGTACCTGTATTTCCCTACACACTCAGCATGTGTGTATGTGTACCTGTATTTCCCTACACACTCAGTGTGTGTGTATACCTGTATTTCCCTACACACTCAGCATATGTGTGTGTATACCTGTATTTCCCTACACACTCAGCATGTGTGTGCGTGGACCTGTATTTCCTGCATGTGTGTGTATACCTGTATTTCCCTACACACTCAGCATGTGTGTGCGTGGACCTGTATTTCCTGCATGTGTGTGTATACCTGTATTTCCCTACACACTCAGCGTGTGTGTGTGTATACCTGTATTTCCCTACACACTCAGCGTGTGTGTGTGTATACCTGTATTTCCCTACACACTCAGCGTGTGTGTGTGTATACCTGTATTTCCCTACACACTCAGCGTGTGTGTGTGTATACCTGTATTTCCCTACACACTCAGCATGTGTGTGGGTGGACCTGGGTTTCCCTACACACTCAGCGTGTGTGTGTGTGTTTGGGCCTGTGTTTGCCTACACACTCAGCATGTGATTAGTTGGCAAGGGTCATTTCCTTATAGTTTTGCTAAACCAATGTGTCGTATTTGTGCGTGGGTGCTTGCGTGTGCGTGGATGTGATTGAATTTTTAAAAAATCATTATAATAAGTGGATAGACGTTAAATACAACAACTGAAAATTGCGTTGTGTTTTTGATTGCGCATTGACTTTTTACTGAAGTTATGTTGCCTTGTTGATTGTTACACTGAAACTGTGTTGAGTTTTTATTGTGAGTATGTTGAAGTTGTAGTTTCTTCATTTCATTGCTGGTTTACCTCTGTTTGTGTTCCAGCGCGGGGGTGGGTCGGACGGGCACGTACATTTCCATAGACACTCAGCTGGAGAGAGCGCGAGCAGAGGGTATCATCGACGTCCACAACTTCGTTCAGCTTATGAGGACTCAGCGCGTCAACATGGTCCAGAGCTTTGTAAGTTTTATTCTATTCTGTTCTTTTCTTTTCCATTCTATTCTGTTCTGTTCTATTCTTTATTTTATTGTATTGTATTGTATTGTATTGTATTGTATTGTATTGTATTGTATTGTATTATAACGTCTCTTCACATACGTGTGATTTTAGACCACTACATTCTCACGCATGGATATACAAACCTTGAAACGTACAATAAAGGAAAAGAAAAATTGAATCTGGACTGCAACCATAAACCATGACATTAGTACAAATGTTTACCTACTGCGGACATGTAAATTATACGGACTATATCTCTGATCGCAGGACTACAGTAAAATGTCAATGTTAATAAACTTTATTGAACACAAAGTTATCAAAAAATGTCGTTTGTACTTGTTTACACCCAATATCCGAAAAACATATTTTATATAACGTCGCTGTCAGACGAAAACCTCGTAAGTCCCAAAATGGCGGTTTGGAGATAACTTCATAGTTGTGACCCTTGGTCTCTTGCCCATGTTCTGTGCTAAGCTCAAAATTGCGTCTCGAATAGAAAGTTAATAAAAATCCATGAAACCAAACCTTGTATCTCTCTACTGGCAGACCAAACCTCGTATGTTTAGATACGAGGTTTTTACCGAACGTTTTCGCGGTAGGAAGTGACAATGACGCAACATACGAGGTTTTCTTTGTCGCAAAAGTTTGGACGAAAATTGTAAGTACAGAGCACACATAACACTTTGAGTCGTTTGATTTCCTTCACAATTAGACAATGAATGTATGGAAAGGCATTGAATCATGTAGTCTTGAGTTTTCAGTGGTTTTCAGTGGTGAAAGACTGATCTCTCTCTCTCTCTCTCTCTCTCTCTCTCTCTCTCTCTCTCTCTCTCTCTCTCTCTCTCTCTCTCTCTCTCACTCTGTGAGTGGTTGAAGAGAAAGGGACAGTTCTGGAGGCGAAGAGAATAGATCTAGTGTGGGGAGGGTGTACGTGGAGGTCACTGGATCTGGGGGACGGATGTTAGATCTAGTATGTAGGCTTAGATTGAGTAGATCTCCATATCGCTTGTTTGTGAGAGGGGCGTACAGCATACATTCATTTATTTAAATCGGAATAAAACACTTGAGATTGTTTATGTTAATTAATTTCAGAATCTACGTCGATGTCTGATAACGGAAATCTGTCGTCTGGGACCCTCTGCGGAAAGTGCAACCTGCCACACTCCCCTTGCTCATCATTTGATGATTTTGCGGAGTGGATTTGTAAAGTCTGCAACGAACCTCCCAAAGACCCTGTGAGTTCGGGCACTAAATAGAATAGACCCAACGTTTTTCGGCGTGTCGTAAGAGGCGACTAACAGGGGTGATGTTAGCACGGCATCACTGGGCGAAAGTCTTCTACACAGAAGTCACCGGCCAGGGCGGAGTAACCTCACGTTACTACAGGTTCAACGACCACGTGCTCAGGGCCAAGGCGAGCCACACTGTATTCGTGGATTTCGGCTGTGGCCACAGGATTGGGCACCGCCAGGTCTTTTTTGCCAAAGACACACTACATGATGAAACTATCCACTAATTCCATACCGGATCGGTCGTCGCCCGGCTCAACAAGGCGCCTTCCGTTGGCCACCAGGACGGAGGTGATAAATATGCTACTGATGGACAATTTAGCAAGATCCGCACGAGAAACAACATCGTCATAGGAACCTGGAATGTCAGGACCCTAACTGCGGAAGGAAACTTAGAAGAACTGGCCCACAAGCTGGACCACTATCGATGGAACGTTTTATTGATCGGCGAAGTGCGCTGGAAAGGCCTAGGTAAAACAACGACCGACAAAGGCCACAAGCTCTATTTCAGCGGTAGAGATGACAGGCACGAACACGGCGTTGGATTCTTGGTCCACAAGAACATTCTAGCCACTGTCATGGGTTGCCGCCCAGTATCCAAGTGACCACGATCTCGTGATGATATCTTTCCGGTTCCACTTGAAGAGAGTAAATACAGCAAAGTGCACCAGACTGAAGTTCGACCTGGACAAACTGCAAGACCCGGAGGTGGCAGAACTATTTCAGGCCACAATTAGAGGGAAATTTGCACCACTGCTCATTTTGGGGGCTGGTGAAGTAGATGTCAACACCATGACCACCACGTTCAACTCAGCTGTGACAGATGCCGCCACTGAGATCCTTGACAAGCACCGACCAAAGAAGAAGCCGTGGATCACACCTGAACTTTTGGATCTGTGTGATAAACGAAGAGAGATTAAAAAGAAAAAGAACACCTCACAGGGAGCTCATGTCTACCGAAAAATCAACAATGACATCCGAAAAGGCATGCGCACAGCAAAGGAGAACTGGATAGAAGATCAATGCCAGGAAATAGAGAACAGTCTGAACAAGAACAACAGCAGGAAGGCCTACCAGACTGTGAAGCGCCTGACAAGTGTTAAACAACCCAAAGTCTCCACGATCCCAAGCAAGTCTGGCATATGCCTTACTGAAGAACAAGAAGTCTTGGACAGATGGACAGAGTACTGCTCCGACCTTTACACCAAATGGATACTCATGAGTTCTAGCATGTCCCGAGAACAGAGAAGAAGAAGAAATCCTCCCAATTCTCCGGGAAGAAGTTGAGGCAGCAGTGCAATCGCTGAAGAAGGGGAAGTCAGCGGGAGTGGACAACATACCCGCGGAACTGCTACAAGCAGGAGGAGAAGCGATGATTGATGCCTTCACCATTATCTGTAACAAGATCTGGCAGAGCGGGGAGTGGCCTTCAGGAGTGTGAAAATTACCGCACCATCAGCCTCATCAGCCATCCCAGCAAGGTCCTCCTGAAAATAATACTCAAAAGGTTGAAACCACAAGCTGAACAAATCATAGCTGAAGAACAAGCAGGATTCAGGGCAGGGCGAATTACCACTGAACAGATTTTCAACCTCAGAATAATTGATGGTTTGGCTAGAGAGGAACAAGAACTTGAACAGATGGTACAGAGGCTTGACACCACTTCCAGAGCCTATGGAATGGAAATAAGTGCAGAGAAGACCAAAATGATGACCAACAACACCAATGGCATCAACACGGACATCAAAGTCCAAGGCCAATCCCTCAACACAGTGCATAGCTTCAAACATTTAGGAGCCATTGTATCAGACAATGGGTCCCGACAGGAAGTCCTCCAGGATCGCACAAACAACTGCTGCCCTGACAAAGTTGAAGCCCATTTGGAAAGACAGGACCATCAGTCTACATTCCAAAGTAAGACTGCTGCGCTCCCTTGTCATCTCCATCTTCCTATATGCTTGCGAAGCATGGACCCTCACAGCAGATCTACAACGATGAATACAAAACGTGGAGATGAGGTGCTACAGAAGACTTCTGGGCATTTCCTATACCCAACACATCACCAACGACGAAGTCCGACAGACCATCACACAAGCCATTGGACAACACTATGACCTGCTTACAGTGGTGAAGAACGGAAACTCCGATGGTATGGCCACGTCACCAGAGCATCAGGCCTTGCAAAGACCATTCTGCAAGCCACAGTGCAAGGAGGTAGATGAAGAGGGAGACCGACAAAGAGGTGGGAGGACAACATTCGAGAGTGGACTGGTTTGACACTGAGCGAAGCCATCAGGGCTGCTGAGGACAGAGAAAGATGGAGTATGCTGGTTAAACGATCATCTGTGGTGCCCCTACGACCTCCGAGTTACGGGACAGGATAGGAAATGCCGGAAGATATGGTATTTCTGTGTTTGACGTTTTGACAGTTTGTGACACCTATAAATATGGCTTTCCTGCGATCTTTGACAACGTTTTCCTCTGATTTTGTGTTGTACCAGGGTCTGTTGTTTTATTCAAAAACCTCGTAACTCAAACTTTTTTACAAAGTTGTAAGTCGAAAACCTCGTAACTCTTCATTTGCTTCCAGTTCTCAACGGAAAACACTTCTTCGACTTTTTATCCCATACTGCCAAATTTCTAGACTTTTCATAGTTCCTTTGAAGTAAAAAAGTCATTGGTTTGGCGTTACCCGACTGGTTGAAACAGTTTTTATCGATTTTCTCAAAACAGCAAAAAATGAGATACGAGGTTTTCGTCTGACAGCGACGATAATTGTGCTATTTTGACCCCAATTTACGAAGTAAAGAACATCACCATGTAGTTGTACACAGTCGCATAGTCCTAACCTGTATGTGAACGAGGACATGGCATTACTGCTGTTCTCTGTTCACTATAGTTTGTTGTTGTTATTGTTGTTGTTTTAAATACAACTCGCGTAAAAATAATCTGTGATAGACTTTTGAGGCATTTCAGATAATATCCGCGAAGAGCAAAGCAAGAGGTTGAAGGTGAGCGTTGAGAGTTGGAGAGGGGAAAGAGAGGGAAAGAAATGATAATTGTTGATGAAACAAGACGTTATGCAAATAAATAGTGTGTCAACATTTTTATTTCTGCCTGTTTTTTAAAATATCCAAACCTACCGTTATTTGGCGTTCTTCAAGTCAAGACGTCCATTTTAAACAAAATAACGCAGTCCATTGTCTTTTGATTTCCAAACTACAATCTTACTACAGAAACTCTCCCTATCTTTGGTTACTTTCTATTTCTCCTTGCTTTGGCTAGACTGTCTCGTCCTCCATAAAACAAGAGTTCCTCCCAAGGGAGTGCACCCTGTCATGTCGGGGATCTTTCAGGCTCCGATAACTCTTTCCTGAGGGGACGTCATCCTGCTAAGGCTTCCTATTTGGGACGCCGAAATACAAAATAAATCGGCAATTTCCGTGAGGGGAGGGAATCTTGTATAAGACTTACTTGGGAGTATGGCGAAACCTTGCAAACTGCCTGCACTGCTTCTTCATTTTCACTATGAGTCTATACATACAACCCAAGTTTGAGTGGTCTTTGCAGCTCCAAATGAATTTGACTGAGAAAGAAGGGCCAGGAAATCGAGGAGCAGAAGGAGTAGTAGAAGAAGAAGAAGAAGATGATGATGATGATGATGATATGATGATGATGATGATGAGAAGAAGAAGAAGAAGAAGAAGAAGAAGAAGAAGAAGAAGAAGATGATGATGATGATGATGATGATGATGATGATGATGATGATGATGATGATGAGGAGGAGGAGGAGGAGGAGGAGGAGGAGGATGAAGAAGAAGAGGAAGAGGAAGAAGACGATAATTATGGTGATGGAGTAGGAGCAAGGAAAAGAAGCAGAAGGAGGCAGAGGCAAGGCAGATGTAACCTACTTTTTTTTTTTTTTTTTTTTGGGCTGAGACTGATAAGACGATGGACTACGGAGGCCAGACTGATGGATTTTAACTTTCCTGCTGCATCAACCTAACTCTCTCTCTCTCTCTCTCTCTCTCTCTCTCTCTCTCTCTCTCTCTCTCTCTCTCTCTCTCTCTCTCTCTCTCTCTCCCCCACTTCGTTTTTTTTTTCCTTTCCTATGCTCCTCTGACTCCTCATTTTCTCCCTCTCTCCATTTCATCATTCCTCCTTTCGCTCCTTGAGTGCCGTAGAGAGTCTGAGAGTGTGATTGGAATGATAGGCGATACTCTGTTCAGGCTGTGGTTGTAAGATGGATAGAACTAACAGGAAAAGAATGGCAGAAGAAGAAGATGAAGGGGAGAGAGAGAGAGAGAGAGAGAGAGAGAGAGAGAGAGAGAGAGAGAGAGAGAGAGAGAAAGAGAAAGAGAGAGAGAGAGAGAGAGAGAGAGAGAGAGAGAGAGCACTCTGCAGCAAAATGGGTCTAGAATAGTTTGGTACTTGGTCCCTTACGGTTTGCTTTCTCGTAATACCCGAAAGCTATCGGGGTCCCTCTATCCCTAACAGCGTGTGTGAGACAGAGGGAGAGAGTGGGGAAGGGAAGGGAGGGAGGGATGAAGGGAGAGAGAGAGAGAGAGAAAGAGAGAGAGAGAGAGAGATGGCGCTCACCTACACAGTACATGCAACAGTTACCAAACTGAAATGCTTTAACTCCAAAGGTGAAGAGCAAAAATACGGTTTTCATATAAATCGATACATTCGTCTATTTCTGAGCCTAATAAAAGCATCAAGGTTGATTGTACAAATAACACCGCAGCAATATTGTGCCCAGTGTTTGCTGGCGTTCACCAAAACAAAGAAGAGAGTCCGTTATACAATCTTTTAGGGTGACAATAACGCGATTACCAAAGTAAACTCACTGTCACACACAAATAAACAAAGGTAACGTCCTTGATACCCTGGTCATTAACTTAAACTCATCTCCTGTGCAGCACAAAGTCTAGACAGACCACAAGCATATTGTCTACATGGGATTAGTAATATGGGCGGATAGCTACACATCGTTTGACATTTCATTTGCACAGTAGTAGTAGTACAGTACAGTTACGACGAGTCTCTATTTCTGCCCGTGCAAAATCTCCCTCCCAAGGAAACGAGAAAATATCGTCGCTAAGTATGTTCTAAGAGCAAATGCAGTAGATAATAGTACGCATGAGGAACTATATTTAAGATCAGATATATCTTATCCTAAACATTCACAAAAAATTAAATGTTTTCAAACGATAGCAACTTATACATATGACATAATTCCGAAACATCTTGAAAAAACAGATTTTGTATGTAATCAGAACACAGTGTCACCAATACCTATATGGGAACTTGAAAATGCTAACTTTGACATTCTTTTAACAAATGAAACTAAGTATAATAACCCAGGTTTAATGATAATTGATGTTCGTAATCATTTATATGAAAAGTATTCAGCACAACTTAAGATATACACTGACGGATCGGTCTTAGAAAATGGTAATGCGGGAGCAGGTTTTGTTATTCCTGACTTTAAAATTACAGAATCATTTTATTTCCTATCCTATCCTATCCTGTCCCATAACCCGAAGGTCGTAGGGGCACCACAGATGATCGCTTAACCAGCATACTCCATCTTTCTCTGTCCTCAGCAGCCCTCATGGCTTCGCTCAGTGTCAAACCAGTCCATTCTCGAATGTTGTCCTCCCACCTCTTTTTCGGTCTCCCCCTTCTTCTACCTCCTTGCACTGTGCCTTGCAGAATGGTCTTTGCAAGGCCTGATGATCTGGTGACGTGGCCATACCATCGGAGTTTCCGTTTCTTCACCACTGTGAGCAGGTCATCGTGTTGTCCAATGGCTTGTGTGATGGTCTGTCGGACTTCAACGTTGGTGATGTGTTGGGTATAGGAAATGCACAGAAGTCTTCTGTAGCACCTCATCTCCATGCTTTGTATTCTTCGTTGGAGATCTGCTGTGAGGGTCCATGCTTCGCAAGCATATAGGAAGATGGAGATGACCAGAGATCGCAGCAGTCTTACTTTGGAATGTAGACTGATGGTTCTGTCTTTCCAAATGGGCTTCAACCTTGTCAGGGCAGCAGTTGTTTGTGCGATCCTGGAGAGGACTTCCTGTCGAGACCCATTGTCTGACACAATGGCTCCTAAATATTTGAAGCTGTGCACTGTGTTGAGGGATTGGCCTTGTACTTTGATGTCCGTGTTGATGCCATTGGTGTTGTTGGTCATCATTTTGGTCTTCTCTGCACTTATTTCCATTCCATAAGCTCTGGAGGTGGTGTCAAGCCTCTGTACAAGCTGTTCAAGTTCTTGTTCCTCTCCAGCCAATCCATCAATATCATCCGCAAAACGAAGATTGGAGATTGCTCTGCCCCCTATGCTGACTGTGCCTTCGTGATCTGCAAGAGCATCTGACATGATGCGCTCTAGGAAGATGTTGAAGAGTGTTGGAGAGAGTAGGCATCCTTGACGCACACCGATTGTTGTTCTGAACCAGTTCCCGATGACGCTGTTATGGAGGACTGCACTGGTAGCCTTGTCATACAGGCTTTTGATGACTTCTATGATTTTAGGGCTGATGTTGTACACTTTCATGGTTGCCCATAGAGCTGCATGCCAGACTCGGTCAAATGCCTTCTTGAAGTCTATGAACACATGATATAGATGTTGTTGGTGCTGTAGGTATTTCTCACAGATTATTCTGAGGTTGAAAATCTGTTCAGTGGTACTTCGCCCTGCCATGAATCCTGCTTGTTCTTCAGCTATGATTTGTTCAGCTTGTGGTTTCAACCTGTTGAGTATTATTTTCAGGAGGACCTTGCTGGGATGGCTGATGAGGCTGATGGTGCGGTAATTTTCACACTCCTGAAGGTTACCTTTTTTAGGAAGAGTGATGACAAGCGACTGGGTCCATGGTGTAGGTCATTCCCCACTCTGCCAGATCTTGTTACAGATAGTGGTGAGAGCATCAGTCATCGCTTCTCCTCCTGCTTGTAGCAGTTCCGCTGGTATGTTGTCCACTCCCGCTGACTTCCCTTTCTTCAGCGATTGCACTGCTGCCTCAACTTCTTCCCGGAGAATTGGGAGGATTTCTTCTTCTTCTCTGCTCTCGGGACATGCTAGAACTGATGGGTCTCCATTTGGTGTATGGTTGTAAAGGTCAGAGCAGTACTCTGTCCATCTGTCCAAGACTTCTTGTTCTTCTGTAAGGCAAATGCCAGACTTGCTTTGGATAGTGGAGACTTTGGGCTGTTTAACACTTGTCAGCCGCTTCACAGTCTGGTAGGCCTTCTTGCTGTTGTTCTTGTTCAGATTGTTCTCTATTTCCTGGCATTGATCTTCTATCCAGTTCTCCTTTGCTGTGCGCATGCCTTTTCGGATGTCATTGTTGATTTTTCGGTAGACATCAGCTCCCTGTGAGGTGTTCTTTTTCTTTTTTTAACTCTCTTCGTTTATCACACAGATCCAAAAGTTCAGGTGTGATCCACGGCTTCTTCTTTGGTCGGTGCTTGCCAAGGATCTCAGTGGCGGCATCTGTTACAGCTGAGTTGAAGGTATTGGTCATGGTGTTGACATCTACTTCGCCTGCCCCCAAAATAAGCAGTGGTGCAAATTTCCCTCCAATTGTGGCCTGAAATATTTTTGCCACCTCCGGGTCTTGCAGTTTGTCCAGGTCGAACTTCAGCCTAGTGCACTTTGCTGTATTTACTCTCTTCAAATGGAGCCGGAAAGACATCATCACGAGATCGTGGTCACTTCCAATGTCTGCTCCTGGAAAAGTGCGTGTCCTGCCAATGTTGATGCTTGATCTGAAGCGTTTCTTGACCATGATGTAGTCGATCTGGTTGTGATGTTCCCCGCCGGGACTGTGCCATGTCCATCGTCTGGATTTTTTGTGGAGACCAAGCGTGTTTGCCAGTACCAGATTGTTGTATCTGGCAAACTCCAATAGCCTCAGACCCCTGTCATTTGTCTCGTTGTTGCAGTGGGGTCCGCATGTGTCTCCCCAGTTGCGGTGCGCATCTTGGCCAACCTTGGCATTCCAGTCGCCTTGCACTATGACTATGTCCTTCTTCGGCACTTGGTCAAGGACCGCCTGTATATTTTCATAAAAATCCTCCACTTCGCTGTCTTCATAGTCTGATGTTGGGGCATAGGCCTGGATGATGGTAATGTTGAAAGGGGTTGCTCTCAGACGGATGGTAATGAGTCTACTGGAGACTGGGCGGCAACCCATGACAGTGGCTAGAATGTTCTTGTGGACCAAGAATCCAACGCCGTGTTCGTGCCTGTCATCTCTACCGCTGAAATAGAGCTTGTGGCCTTTGTCAGTCGTTGTTTCACCTAGGCCTTTCCAGCGCAGTTCGCTGATACCTAGAACGTTCCATCGATAGTGGTCCAGCTCGTGGGCCAGTTCTTCTAATTTTCCTTCCGCAGTTAGGGTCCTGACGTTCCAGGTTCCTATGACGATGTTGTTTCTCGTGCGGATCTTGCTATATTGTCCATCAGTAGCATACTTAACACCTCCGTCCTGGTGGCCAACGGAAGGCGCGGTCCTTGTGCCGGGTGACGGCCCGGGCGACGACCGATCCGGTATGGAATTAGTGGATTGTGTCATCATGTAGTGTGTCTTGGGCAAAAAAGACCTGGCAGGGCCCAATCCTCTCCAGGCTGTTGGCCACAGCCGAAATCCACGAATACAGTGTGGCTCGCCTTGGCCCTGAGCACGTGGTCGTTGAACCTGTAGTAACGTGAGGTTCCTCCGCCCTGGCCGGTGACTTCTGTGTAGAAGACTTTCGCCCAGTGATGCCGTGCTAACATCACCCCTGTTAGTCGCCTCTTACGACACGCCGGGAAACGTTGGGTCTATTCTATTTGCCCGAACCCACAGAGCAATTTTATTTAGGAAAAGGATATTCCATTTTCACTGCAGAATTGATAGCAATACTGATGTCTTTAAATAGAATTATAAATCTCCCATTACATGTTTCTAGTGTAGTCATCTGTGTTGATTCAAAATCAGTTTTAGAAGCTCTAAAATCTAATAACAGTAAAGAAAGAAAAGAAATTATTTTTGAAATTAAGAACTTGATTCATAGTATTATAATTAATGGAACAGAAGTTAACTTTTGTTGGGTTCCTTCTCATTGTGGTTTTCTCTTTAATGACTGGGCTGACCGAGCTGCAAAATCTGGTGCCGAAAATAATAATGCAGTAAAATTAAATATACCCCTGTCAGTTAAAGAGATGCATGTTTTAACTGAAAAGGAAGTTAAAACTAAATGTCATTTTAATCAACTCTTTGACCAACATATTGGCATTCCCAGAACTGTTGTGACGATGGCTTATAGAATATATCTAAATTCCATCAGAACTAAATATTGTACGAACGTCAAATGTATATGTAATGAAATGTTTTCTTTGAAACATGTTTTATTTGAATGCAATCAACTGCGTAATAGTTTGCCTAATACTGTTACGTCTTTGGGCAATATTAGTTTTGGTGTATGCATTAGTTTAGCGAAGACGTTCATTGGTTCTTCAGTTAGTAAGTATATATGAGACTCGTCGATGTTATTTGATCATAATTATGTTGTTGTTTTTTTTTGTTTTTTTTTTCCAATTTATTTTCTTTGTATTTATTTATTTTTATTTTTTGTTTTGTTTTCATTTGTTTTTATTTTTTGTCTTATCATTTCGGTGAAAAAGACATTAAAACAAACAACAACAACAACAAAATATCGTCGAGATCATGCTCCTGGCATACCATACGCAGAAAGGAGAGAAGACAAAAATGGACCAAAGGAAGAAGAGAAATGGAGCCACGGACGTCTCGGGCATAGTCCTCGTGTCCCCGGGGTCCGCTCCAACCTCTTCGGTAGCCATTGAAGTGACCCTCCGCCATTTATCACGCTTCCACACACACACACACACCTACACACACACACACACGCACGCACACACACACACACACACACACACTCTCTCTCTCTTTCTCTCTCTCCCCTCTCTCTCTCTCTCTCCACTCCCAACCCTCTCCCCCTCTCTCTTTTCCTCTAATCTCTCTTCCTCTTCTCTTTCTCTCACACTCTCTCTCCCTCTCCTTCTCTATCGCTTTTTTTCTCTCTCACTTTCTCTCCCTCACACACACGCGCACACACACACATACACACAATCTACGGGGAGAGAGAGAGTGAAGGGGAGGAGAGATTTAAAAACAAATAGACTATAACATAGTTAATAGACTGCTTGATATTCGATTCATTTTTATAGTTGCCATGAAGAAAAAAGCCAAATAGTATACACTATTATATTTAAGTAATACATACTTTTCAGACCAATCCATTTAAGTTAACTTGTGTCCCGTCACGCCTGACAATCGCCAGACAGCAACACCTCTCATTTTTCATTATTATAAATGTGTGAAAAAGTATTTGTCTACGAACTCGTCAGTCTTTGTATGTTTTAAAGGGAGTCTGAGGTTGTTTGTTTTTTTCACACTTTTACTGGTGAAAGTATGTTGATAGAAAACGTTTACTTATCCAATTTAAACTAGACTCGTTAAAGCACATTTATTTCAATTATTTTTTTTAATCGTTCTTATATAGCGCTTTTCCAGGGCTAGAGCTGCTCAAGGCGATGTTCGATACAAAATCTAACTCAAACCGCTCGAGACGCCCACTTTCAACCTGTGGGCACATAGTCTGACGCCCAGACGACTGAGCACAATAGTGGGCTGCCGGGGATGGGGAGAAGGGACCTAGTGCGTGCTGGGTGTATTTGTTTAGCCGGCACTCACCCGTCTAGGACATAATCAGGTCAGGGTCTTTGAAGTCCATGCGATGGAATGCGTGCGTGCACAAACTAGACCTCGGTTTATACTCTCATCCGAAGGAGTAGGGGAGCAATGTCTCAAGGTAATCCTTCTCTCTCTCTCTATCTCACTCTCTCTCTCTCTCTCTCTCTCTCTCTCTCTCTCTCTCTCTCTCTCTCTCTCTTCCTTTTTTATAAATCCAGGCTGTAAACGGGCTTTAAACCCCAGCCTGTACAGGCCTGAACATCCGAGTTCACTGCGTACATCACTAGGGTGCCTCCTAGATTTAAAAGCCATTGGGCTACTTGATAGCATCTCAGCTCTTATCTCCACCCCCACCCTCACCCCCTCCCCGTCCCTCTTCACGAGAGTCATTAGCTGTCACCCGATACAACAGACACAGAAGCGCCCATTACTAACACACGCTGGTAGCTTGGGGACCCGCATTAACTCCAAGTGTGAGAGTCTGTAAAACAAATGCGATTTAAACACGAATATTGCACTTTTCAGTTTAATGACAGACAATCGAAAGAAGCACAGTTAGGCAGGCGAGGTCATCGTGCTTAATAATAAATGCCCCTTTAGCTTCTTTTGTTGCGGTAATGTTTCAAAGCGTTTCTCTTATTTCAGGGGACATTTATTGAGTAATGGAACGACAGGGAGAGAGAGAGAGAGAGAGAGAGAGAGAGAGAGAGAGAGAGAGAGAGAGAGAGAGAGAGAGAGAGAGAGAGAGAATTACGGCAACGGTGATAATGACAAGAATGACATAAATGGACGAGGTAACTGGTAATGGTTGCAGCCATGGCTAGGAAGGGGAGGTCTCGGGAAGCCAAACTGAAGAAGGGCAACATCGACGTCTGCGTCTGGAGACCAAGCAAGCGCAAGAAAAACAATTTGTCTGAAGTATGGCCACACTGACCCTCCAGTAGACAAGGGGCAAGTCATCAGACGGAAGCCAAACAATTGCAGTGATGTAAACTTATGAATCGTAAAGGCGTGAGCGCAAAGAGACGTTCGTGGCCTGGAGTCCTCTCGCCAGTCATAATATGATATAGCGCAATATAGACAAGAGGCCCGATCTTGCCAAGGAAAGGAATGATAGAACATCTATCATATTTCTTCCACCCTATACATACATACACAAACACACGCATACATAAACACACGCACACACACACTCACACACTATGATTGATACAATGTGTATCATATTTCTCTTTTCCCAACCACCACGAAGCACAAGCACTTGTCTGTGGATGTCCGACAGAAAAAAGTGGCGAACACGTAGACATACAGAAAGTACCTCTTAAATCGAAAGAACAATAGAAAATATAAATAAGGGAAAATACCTCATTTTTAGCCTCCATAATTATTTTAGATAGAATCTGTATAATATTTTGTCTACCCCGCAAGCCATACCATCAAACGTAAAAGTTAGTGATGACGCCCCCTCTCTATCCCCTTCCCTAGGTTTGCTATTAGGAACGAGTTAATACAACAATGATTTAGCAATATTTGGTTTGGACAAGGGCTCAAGTTATGTTTAATGAAAAAACTACTTTTTTCTTTGATTTTATTTTAAACAACTATTAACTACCGACGAGAGAGGTTTCTCTCACACTCAGGTTTAAAGAGGTTACGTGACATTGATTGAAAATTGCTACATCTCGTTGTCCTGTGCGGTGTTCATATTCCTGGTTAAGTATGTTTGTTTGTTTGTAGATTAACGTCTCCGGACACATGAGCGTATAGGAGACAAGGAAAAGTTTGTAGTTACGTTGCAATAAGATGTCGAGATGAAGAAGTTGAATCAGGATGAAGAAGAAGTCATGAAGCGGAAGGAAATTCACATGAAGAGGAGCGCACGAAGTCGCTGCGACAACGGAAGGAAATGAAACTGTAGTCAGTTGTCGTAAGATGGACCAATGAAGAATAGAAGTCATGCTGATGAAGAGTGCCAAGTAGGTATGCCGAGCTCACTTGCGCAAAGGAATGTTGATGGTACAAGGTGAAGGTGACCAAGGGTAGGCCGCGTGAGGGTGGTAGACATACGCCGGGAACCACTGGCGGTGAAGACCTGTAGTCCGGAGTTTGCCAAGCTCCACAGGGAACCCCAACGTAGTCCAATCGTAGTAAAAGAAAATAGGCAGCCGAAGGACGGGCGAAGCAGACAATGCGAGGCGGGCCCCTCCGCACAAGGTATACGCCGCCAGACCAAGGGAGCCCAAAGAGAAGAAAATGAAGTTTGAAGGTTAATGGAGATACGTGTCGGAATCACCCACAGGCGAGGACGGCGATGTTGACTTCCGGACTGCACCCATGGGACGGTGCGTCCTCATCATCTCCAAACACCGCCCTGTCCGTGGGACTGAACGATACTCCGGGAGTTTCCCCGCAGGTAGCAGAGCCGAGTTGACATTGGATTCCCACTGGTCTCGACCGCAAGAAGGGCAAGAAAGTGTGGCGAAGTCCTAAGTCAAGGCGGATAGCGCCCCTGCGCAGGGCAAGACTGCCACTCCTGCTCTGACGACGAACGCCGCGAGAATGACGACCCTGGTTAAGTACCTGAGGTTTCTGCTTTATATATGCCCTAGACGATAGACGATATTGTCAATTCGTCTTGTAATTTTCGCGGCAACGGTGGCTCTCTTCCGCTTCTACATAGTGGACATGTATTCAAGCACACTCACTATCATGCTTTCACCGTGTACTGATTTAGCTACGAGCAGACCCCCGTAGTTCTGTGTGTATGACGTCACGACACCCTTTGAGTTTCAGTTTTCTGAGATTAGGGACGATCCTAAAGCACTGACTGTGACAGCATTTTACGATTATTTATCTCATTTTTCATTATCCGCCGTCACGCTAAGAGAGTTTTGACCATGTACTTTGATTAAATTTGTTTCCATTTACTTTAAGTGTGTTTCTCTTTTGGGTGGGGTTGGGGACGATGAATTTTGTGTGGATTGAGTTCAGTGGGGAAATAAACTCTTATCATCGCACCGAAAGCACGGCATGTGCTGGGTATCGCTACTTCGAACTGGGGAGAACATGATCCACAAACCGTGTTTAATTAAATTTTTGCTACTAGGCATACTCAAAAAGAGAGTGTATGTTCATTTTAATATAGAGTTCCAAATCCAATGTGAGCACAATTCGTGCCAAAACGTTTCTTACAAACTCTATTGGTTTCCTTAATAATAACAAGTATGCTGATCAACTGCTGTTGATAGTCTAGTTATCTTTGGCCTGCACCAGCTAGACAGGTTTTGAATGAAGACAGGTCACGATATTGGCCGAGGCTGTCTACTGTGGCACCTTAGGTGTTTCAATTTGTCTCAACCATTTGTCTTAGCCAAATGTAAATAGATTTACTGTTGTCTGTCTGTCTGTCTGTCTGCCTGTCTCTCTCTCGCCGTAATTTACTGGACAGAAACCAAAAGAAAGAGTTAAAATTTAAACAGTAGCAAATATTCTTTCTGAATAAACTGGTTTATCTCGGTCTACAGCACAAGCTTCAATATGGCTACCAGTAGACTTTAAATCCCCTGACATCGCGGAAAGTTCGTTAGTCTGTTTTGAGCGCCTAAGCTAAGATTGTCGTAGGGATGAGAGAGAGGGAGTATGTGGGTAGGTGGGTCGATGGAGAAGTAGTTGGAGAAAGGTGAAGAAAAGTTGATGGAATGGCAAACTGAAACAAGCATTTCAATCTCTAACTCAAACTTTCATCTTTCTTCGCCGATAGTTCGATTTCATTTCTAAAGCTTCCATTTCAAGTGCTTCAATGTCCCGAATTTTAACACCCAATCTGATCCTTGAATTTTTTTTTTTGATTTTTTTTTTAAAAGATTGTGCCTACAAATCCTTCCATTTTTTTACGACACAATTACCAGAGAGCTCTGTGACGTTGAGACCTTGTAGAGTTGACTATATAAAACGAGATTGCTTTCTATTTTGCAGAAAAGAAAGCAAACAATTTATTGAGAAAAAAAACCTGTATTCATGGACATCGGCGGTTTTAACGACCCAGTTCTTCGTGGAAGACGGGAATGGATCCAAAAAGCATTGCCAGGTTATTAGCGTACTGAGCGATTTTAATGCCCTTCATAATCAAATCAATCACCCGTGTATAAAGTGTATAGCGGATATTTATTGTGCCCACGCATGTCGGTATAACTACGTTCTTTGAGGTGTGATGTTCGTTTTCGGTGGAACTTGTTATACTTTGAAGAAACATTTTCACCCCGGGATTGAAAAAAACGCATACAGAAGGGAATCGTTCAATAGACCTAAACCCTGTCCTGCTGTTTGACACCAATATGGCGCATTCAAGGGCACATGCGCAAGTGTACTGCTTTTCACAACGCAATGCAAACAAGGGGCGTTTCAAAACAGTTTCCTGAAATACTGTGTTGACATCGGAGCTAGTCTGGTTGCTTACGATTTCAATGGTAAGAAAACAATATTATAGGTCGGAAATTGACGCTAAATAGAGGTGTGATAGAGAGACGGAGAGACCTGAGGGTGTAGGTTCGACTAGGAAACGAAACTCAGAAGGGGAGTTGTTCATGGAGGTACAGCTCATTGTGTCTGTAAAGAGTAAGGAAGAGCATTGCTCTACATATGGAGAAGTTCATTTGATTATGCCGAACTAGAAAAGAGGAGACCCTCAGCGATGAGATGAAGAGACATCGAGAGAGGTTCCACTGATGATGTATAGCAAATGAGCTATTGATCAGTATGTGCAGCTGACGCGACGAAGAAAATTAACTATTCAGATCTTTAGCTGACAAGGAACATTGATGTTGTATGCTATACCTCACAAAAGAAAACTGCTGTTGTATATCTGACAAAAATTCTGACATATTTCTGACAAGGGAAATTTAAATTTGACAAAGGAAGCTGATGATGCATATTTGACAAAGACAACTGATAATGTAGCTCTGACACAAAAAAAGATGTTTTATATTTGACAAATGACACTGATTGTTATATCTGACACAAAAATACAATGATGTAGACCTTTTTTAGACAAATCCACCCCCACCCACCACCAACCCCACCACCCTTGATGTTATATATAGTGGCGTAGCTAAGGGAGGGGAGGGGGGAGGATGCAAATTAGAAAGTCCCCCCGGGCCCCCACTTGAGGATGGCCCCCAAAGGAGTGTCCGAATTTTTTTTTTTTATATTAAGTATTAAATATTACGCCACCGCCATGTAATCTTGCTATTCACGTCAATAATGTTATTGTTTGTGACACTGTTGCATGTATTCCACACAGATTAAGGATTTCAAAATTACGTATATATTAACACGCGTGTAAAAACTGGTAAAAAGTTTACTAAAAACTGTCAATACATAACTCCGGTTTTTGTAAAACACGTTATCTTGACGGCAACTTATCGATTGTATTTTATGTCCATGCTATAATCCATCAGTCCATAGACATAAATAGAAGGGTAATAGTTCGTATATTTATGTCTATTCGTCTGACGAAATTTCATAATCATGGCGGATGAAACAAGTATATATATAATTTTTTTTTTATTTGTCGTCTCGCACGCGCATATATCAATTCCACCGCTTCCGGTTCCGGTAAATGGCGACGTCGCTTTTGTGAACTTGTGAAGATTTGAAGCAAAATCTGTTTCATCCTCGTTGTTGTGATGGTGGCTAGTGTGTGAAGATTCAAGAAAGAGTCTTAATGATTATTTTTTGTTAATTTTACTGATATACTGTACCAATTTGAATTTAAACTTATATATTTATTAAGTACATTATCTCATGCCATGAAGTCGAAGGTCAAAATGCAAGGGCCTCCAAAGAGGCCAAGCCCCCGGGCTCCCAAATCCCTAGCTACGCCACTGGTTATATATCTGACAAAGTAAACGGATGTTGTATATCTGATCACAGAAAAAATCCTGACGTATATTTGATAAAGAAACTGATGATGTATGTTTTACCAAGGAAACTGATGGTGATTATAAGCTTATCTAATGGCCTGTCGTAATTGAAAGGTTCGTGGAGGTTCAACAACTTTTTGTTAAGGTTCTCACATCCCGAAACTATGTTACAGATCCTTTTTTTTTAGTCCAAAGGATCCAGCAACCTAAGTTCGGTATCTGAGAACCTCGAAAAACAGCGTTTGAACCTATACGAGCCTTTCAATTAAGACAGACCATAACAGAGAAAACTTGTTTATCTCTCTTTCACACACACACACGCACACGTGCTCATGAACACACCCACACACGCATACACACACACACACACGCGTAGAAGAGTATAGTGAGGGATTGATATCGAAGTTTAAAGATGATGTACATCTGACAAAGAAAAGAGGATCGATGGCGAACCTGTGCTGTATAGTTGACAAGAGGAAAAGGGAGCGGCGAAGAGATCGCGAGAAGTTCAACTGATGATATACAGTTGACAAGGGAATAAAACGAAAGCCCTCGAGCGGGCGGGCGGGCGGCCCTCGGTGTGTCCCGGCTTGCAAAATCGGGACGATCTTTACGGCCGACACTTGCTACAAAAAAGCGACGTTTGTTTAGTGCTCATTTTCCCTTTGTGCGTTTTGTATTAGGGAGGGGGGGGGGTGAGGTGGGTATCGGAATAGCCACCTTTAGCTTGAGTGTTTGGCTGTGTCCCGTTCGCATCATCTTCCTTTGCCCTGCTCATATTATTGCAGCACCACGTATTAATTGTCGGAATTGAGAGAGAGAGAGAGAGGGTGGGAGAGAGAGGGGGGGGAGAGAGAGAGGGGGGGAGAGAGAGGGGGGGGAGAAAGAGAAAGAGAGAGAGAGTTGGAAATGGTAGATTGATAGAAAGGTGGGATATTTGTTTTTTCGGTTTTAATACACTGATAAGCGTGGGTGGGTAAAATGAACATTTTCTCTGTGTGAGATGGAAGTAAAGAGTATGAAAGAACAGGCGAAGAGAGGTTGCGTGGATTGGTGGAAAGATTGAGCAGATAGAGTAAGGGGGGGGGAGGGGGTAGGTTAGATGTGGGAGCAGTGGTTGTGAGGTTGGGTGTGGGAATCATAAATCGAATAAAGGCAATTACAGAGGGCGATGATACAATCAAAACATCAATGGTTGGCTTCCCGCCCGGCGCCTGTGAGCCACAAGACAAGGTCAAGTCGCATCCCGTACTGTGTTTCAGAAACTTTGGAACAGTACGCCTGAAATGCGTATGCCTTACGACTGAAATGCGTATGCCTCGGCAGTCTCTGATGACCTAGTGTTATCGCAAACCTGCAGCCAACATAAACAGCTGCTAGGAATTGAAGACTTTCAAGTACGCCAGAATAAATATGTAACGAACGCGTTTTGTACGCAGTTATATAGAAAGACGTTATGACGTCACTGTGTTGTTCCGGTAGAAATTATAATTTAGTTTCTGAGCTGTTGTTAGATCAGAGACTATACATCAGCCTAAGCGAGAGGACGTATTTGTGGGTGCTCTGGAAAGACCTGATTCTTTAGGACTTTAGCTGTATAAGAATACAGGTATTTGTTATTATTATTATTATTATTAGTGGTATTTATAATGAACTGCTAAGCTATCCTTACGAAAAAGGAAGAGTATTGCTTTTTATGAATTAGTACGTTTAGGGTACAGAAGAACCCATGTTTGAAAACAAAGTTCGATAACTCGTGTCAATATTTATTTGATCATGTGTATACATGTATGTGTGACTCAGTTTGTAATTATGATGCCATTTTTATATTCATTCATATGTGGAGATATGGGGCTGAAATAGGAACGTATTTCAGTTGTGTAATTTGTATATCTATTGATGAATGAATGGGTATAAATATGTTATAAAATGAAGGTGAGCTGTGTTTGTAATATTTGGCTCATGATCCATTGTGTGTAGCCTATGCAATGTGTGTACAGTGCAAAGGGCTATACTAGGTATTGTTACAGGAATGGTGACAGTAGTGATTGTAGTGGTGTGGTGGCGTGTAGAAGACATTCTGCAAAGGAAATGGTCTTCAGGCATTAGGAAGTATTTAGATGTGTCAAAGACATACAGTCTCTTTAAGGATAAGAGCAAAAATTTACGATTGTGTACATGTTGTATACAGCGGGGCGGTTACGGAGCGAAGAACCCCTGATGTGCGGCGGATGGGTCTGGTCCACGCGACAACATCTACATAACTGGATGTGGACGCCATCATCGCCGTAGCTCTCCTTCTGCATCATCACTGGGGCAGACGTGCAACAACGGTGCAGTAGTAAACTTCCGGATCTACGCCACGAAGACAACTGCAGCGTCTTCAGTGTGTGGCTGTGACCCCAGCGCCGGCTGTGAATTCCGCGCCGGGAGTGTTTGATCCGCGAAATACGGTCAGTAGGCCTAAATAAAAACTGTGAAATTTAGAATATTCAAGTCATCGAAATGAATTCTGTGCTTCGGTGCTAATGAAAAAGAGAAGAGTCGAGTGACGTCCTTAGAAAGGGACAACGACTTCTGCTAGTGTTGAACTCTGAAAGCAACTGTGTGCACTTATCAAACTAACTGCGTGCACCTATCAAATTGACTGAGTGAAGAAATTACGTTAACTGTGTGCACTTAATTATTATCTGTGTGAATCTATTTATATGCTGGAAGTAATTGTATGATTTAATGTATCTGTGAATTTAATGTATATGTAAATGGTTTAATGTGTATGATCATGTTTGAATGAGTAATAGTGAAACGGAAGGGCAAAGAGAAGTAACTGTGTAGACTTTGTCCTTGTCTGTAAGCACGTGTGTGGCAGTGTATGAGTATAGTAAACAGAGATAGAACACACACCTTTACACTGAACGTCAGACAGCCACACTCACACACTCATTCATTACACCATAAGTAGTATACATATATTTATTTAGATTGTAATACACAAAAAAACACCAACCGTTACAAAATAATTTGTTAATCTTTTTCAGTAGCATTCCTCTTCATCATCGTTATCATCATCGTTATCATCATCATCATCATCATCATCATCATCATCATCATCATCATCATCATCATCATCATTTATTATTATTATTATTATTATTATTATTATTATTATTATTATTATTATCATTATCATTATTATTATTATTATTATTATTATTATTATTATTATTATTATTATTATTATTATTATTATTTACTTGTGCATCCTTTTCGAATACATCCGAAAGTGTCCGGACACAATTTTTGTTTTGAGGCTTTGGATTGTGTTCCACTTTCTCTTCCTTTTGCGTCAGCACCCCTGTAAATCTCTGGCGAATCTGCCAAGATGAGCAAGAGGCACAGCTCTTGCAAATCATCATAGACTTGACTGTGGTCAAGTAAAGGTGCTCTTAGGGGTGAGTGTTGTTTGTTCGTTTGTTGGTTGGTTTATAACCCAGTGCGCTTTGCATGCATTCTATAATAACCTGAAAGTGTGCGTTTTATAAGATTAAAAAAAAAAAGAAGTCAATTAAACTTCCCTGGCAATTTCAAAATAGCAAAAGAAATGTATATGTGCGCTGTGTAGCAGCAACCCATTATAGACGTTTCTTGTACGAGACCTGAATCAGCTTGCGATCTTGCGATACAGAGGTTAAAGGGGGGTTAAGTTGATGCTGTGGCCTTCTCTTTTGATGGATGAGGCAAGGAGTTGCAGACACCTTTGACAGGCTTAAAAGCATATTTCAGTTTTACTTGGGTAGGGGATGGGGGGGGGGGGGGAGCTAAACTGTTCGCTAAAATACGCTTTGTATAGTGTATGCCTCTTGCCATGGGGCCACAGGTTAAAAGCTTATCTACGTTAACGCTTTCGTTAGTCCATGTAATATTGTTCAGCGAATTAGCCACCGTTAATCGCGCAAAGAGTACTTTTCCTTCTCGCATTTTTACATGTTGAGCGGCCAGGCTACTAAAAAAAGATATCTGTATATAAAACTAGTAAAAAAGTTCAAAATTCACTCGTTATCCCTCTACTTAGAAACTCCTCCTTATCGTTAGAATATATCGCCGGACGAGTCTTTATCACTCCTGCTTTCCAAACACTCTCGTGATATGCTAGTCACGTTTTACAGATGGCGGCGCCCTTACAGTTGCGTCTGTTATTTCTCTCGCGCCGGCCTCGTCGTTTGATTAACATTGCACATGCGTGATCAGACCTCTTGATCCCCTCGCTCTCATCTATAGTTCTTTTAGATTTCGCAACGGCGTTATTATTGTGTGACTGCTCTTTGGATATAATCATGTTGCCTTGTATAGATAGCGTTTGACTGCAAAAACCGTTGGACGGGTGATGGTTGAAGTTATGTTGGAGGTTTTTATTTATTAACGAAAGCTTTTATATGTAGGCTCGGTCTCAATAGGATTTTTCCGATCGACACACTCAGAAGGAGTGGATTCTGCCGGACGGGCCGCACAGGTGAAGAAGGACCGGGGCGGCCACCACGCGGACCCTTACCGCCGAATTCAAGGAGCGGCCTCCGACGCATGTGATCGGACATGCAATCTCGGTCACGGCCGAACAATCAGCAAAAGTGAGACAAGGACGCGGACAGAAGCAACACAGACGGAAGAGAAGGAAGGGAAGGCAGGAACGAGGCAGGAACGAAGATCTAAAATGGAAAGGAAAAGACAGAGGCGGACGGGAGAGCTTCAGGAAGCAAATGAAGTCCAAAAAGGAACGGAGCGGGGGTGCGAGCTGAAGAGAGAAAGGAATAGGAACAGGGCCAGCGTGCCAAGAAATACCAGGCACAATTGCAGAATCTTGCACTACACGAGCCGGACGTCATCGAAAGCGGAGAGGAAGAGGGACGATGCGTCCTTCCGTCAAGCAGATTTTTTATACGGGACGAACAGCAATACAAAGTAAAGAACAGGGAAACAAGGAAATACATAGGGAAATGTCACAAGGGAAAAAGAGGCCGAGTTGCATTAGGCAATATTACACGTTCAGCGGATCAGATTAGAGGAAAACTTACAGGTACAGGACACAACAAATAATACAAGGACGTGCATAGGATAGACGCGATGATAGCGGGAGCGCAAATAGAATAGACCCAGAGGAGATCGTAAGAGCGAAACAGGGGTATGTTAGCCAGGCATCAGTCTGGGCGAAAGGACAATCACACAAAGCCGGAATGAAGGAATACTAAACCGGCGCGGTTCATAGAAGTGAAGCACAGATATCGGAGGCGTCCAAACCTGAGGAGGTCGAGGAAAGCAGAGGCCGTGAAAGGAGCAAAAATAGGAAAAAAAAACGACAACAGGATGAGGAAAGGAAACGGAACGCATAAACAAACGGACACGGAGCAGGCCCAAAGGTACGAGGAGAGGATGAGACCCGGCGCACGAGAGGAGAAGAGGAGCCGGAAGGCAAAGGACCCGGGAAATGGGACCTAACAGGAGAGGAATGCAGCAGCGGAGACAGAGGAGCCAAGAGGCGATGGACACAGATTCAGGCGACGCAGGGCGGAAAGGCCTCCACGGGACCGGAACGGAAAGGGCAGAGCTCAAAGGGAGAGGAGACGGCACGACGGCCACTGGAGTGGACCGAGGAAGGGCCACGGACAGGAGCGGAAAGGCAGGAAAGGAAAGGCAACACAGGAAATCAACCAAGACAAAAGGATGAGGAAGAACAGCGGAGAGTGAAAGGAAGACTGAGAGGAAAGCGCAGGAGCGTAGAGGAAGAGCGGTCAAGGTAGAGCGAGAGGAGAAGAGGACAAATTTTGCAAGGATGAGCGAGGAAGGAAAGGGCTGGCGACAGTGAAAGGAAAGCACTGGGAGTCAGGACCACAAGCGGATAAGAGCGCACAACGGGAAGACGGCGAGCAGGACCCGAAGAGGACGTAGGAGCAGGAGCGAAGGACAGCGGCGGCTGGGCCAAGACACGCGAGGCAAACACAAGGACCCAATCCACGGACAACGGCACGGTGGGGGTCTGAGGCGGGGAACTTCTCAACAGATCGACTACATCCATTTCAAAAAATCCAGATCAACATTTCCTTCTACTCATTTTCAACAACCA
The DNA here is from genome assembly GCA_036898135.1 of Oncomelania hupensis. NCBI lineage: Eukaryota > Metazoa > Mollusca > Gastropoda > Littorinimorpha > Pomatiopsidae > Oncomelania > Oncomelania hupensis. The sequence goes on from CM072516.1 coordinate 13,994,060, forward strand.
TCACTACTTTCATGGTCTCAGAGTAGCGTCAGATCTCGTGATGATGTCTTCCCGGCTTCTATCAGTTTGCAAGTGCATACGGGAAGGACTTCAACCTGCTGATGCAACCACCCGGAGGTGGCAAAAAGAGCAGGCACCAGAGGGCTTGCTGGTGCAGTTTTATTGGGAGTGGCAATAGAACTTTCTGACATAGATCTAGGTATTTGACCCCACTCACCTCTATTTATTGATCAAGGAGTATGGTAACAACTCATCTTCTCAGTGTTTTTGCGGCACTGAGATCCTTGTGCATCACCTCTTTCTTGTTGATTCTGAACTTTTGTGTGATTGTGTGTGATAAACAGAGCGTAAAGAAAGCGAACCAATTCGCTTGTAGAAAAAAAATTCTTGGCTAGCGGCCATCCGGCAAATGTTTGCCAATAAGAGAACGGCACGGAAACCTACCAACAATCTGAGTTACAGATGTAAAGGGGGGTATTACACCTCCTCTTGTGTGCACTAGTTCCATCCCCCTACCCACCCACTAGCAAACTTGTGCAGGATGTCCCTTACATTACAGGTACGGGTTGCAATTTTTTAAACAGGTTCAGTTCTAGCATGTCACCGAGGCAGAGAAGAAAGACATTTCTGCCCAAAAAACTTAAAAATCGCTGAAGAAAGAAGTGCTATAACTCAAACGACCAGACAGGAGGAAACGAATGACTGATGCTCTCACCATTCTCTGAAGATCTGGCTGCGAATGGACCCATAACCTGGAAAATAAAAAAGGTTGTTTTGCTTAGCCAAAAAGGTTCCACTTCATATTTTTAAATTGCTAAGTGATTGAAAAAGAATACTGCAACAGGTGACCAGCAAACACAACAGCAGCATCAGCATAATCAGCAACAGCATCCTGGCAGGCCAGAATAATAATTTACATCCAGAACTAATAATAATCGGTCCATCAGATAATAACAACAATTAAGCTACCAAAATCTATATATGGTTAAATTTAAAGTGACCAGATTACGTAAAATACTTTAAAATACTTACTGAAAAAATTGTTCATCCCAAAAAAATGAAGGAATGAATGTTTACAATGCTAATATTATTAAAGTGAATGTTCAAAATAAAGGGGTGCGTATGTTATTTCAGTTCAAGCGCGTGCAGGCATAGAGTTCATGTCAGATGCCTCAGACAGACGAAGGGCAATGTGGGATATTGATGGAAGGAGGAGCAATGTAGGTTGGATTGGGTGAATATCCAGAGCTTAAGAAAGAGAAGAATGGAGAGATTTGTTGTTGTTGAACTAAAGATATTACGTTTTTTTTTTTAACATAATGTCTCTTTTGCACCGTCTTGTTGTTGCCACAAGATCCACACCTACGCCAACGGTTAATTCGAAAAAGATATTCTTGTCATGTTGTCTCCAGCTGTTTATTATTTCTAGGTGATCTAAATGACACTGCAGCTAGCCCGCAGTTCATTTGCAACCCTCCCCTCCCCTCACGCCTATCCCTTCCCCGCCACAACCACCTATCATCCCCCCCCCACATACACACACAAATACTCACGCGCATACACAAAAATATAAGAATACACGCTCTCTTTCTCTCTCTCTCTCACCCACACACATACAAAACACAAAAATAGACATGTACTCTCTCTATCTCGCACAATCACACACACATACTGTTATTATATTATTTGCTGTGAACTTTAAACTTTGTACCCATTTTTTTCTTTCTAAAGCTTGTTTTTATTTAAATTTTAAACAAATCTTAACGGAGATGGTATGGCCACGTCACCATATCATCAGGTCTTGCAAAGACCATCCTGCAAGGCACAGTGCAAGGAGGTAGAAGAAGAGGAAGACCGAAAAAGAGGTGGGATGACAACATTCGAGAATGGACTGGCTTGACACTGAGCGAACCAATCAGGGTTGCTGAGGATGCCATTGTGATTAGGCGGTGGCGGTGGTGGCGGTGATGGACGATTATGACTCGACGATGATGGTGATGATGATGACAATTCGTCGATGATAGTGGTTGATGTTAGTGCTGGGTGGTGGTGAGAAGGTAATGGTTGTTTGCTTATTGTTATGTCGATGGAGAGGGGCCGATGACGAGGCGGACTGTCCATGATGATAAGGAAAATGAGGATGAGGGTGGTGGAGACGACGACGATGGTGTTGGAAAAGGTGGTTGTGGTGACGTCAAAACAGAATGTTCGGCTGATGATCTTCTCTTCAGCTTTAGAATCTTGATGATTAATGATATGGGAGGATGGTTTGGGAGAGAGGGGGGAGGGGAAACAAAAATGGTCCGTTAAATAACTAGAATCTTGATGATTAAAGATGACCTGCTGCGATTAGTTGGCGTCTGCTGCGGCCTTGTTGTGTGTTTTTTTTCTTTGTTGGATTTTTTCAGCAACGCCATCATCATCAGCAGCAGTAGCAACACCTATCTACTCTTTCTCTCTCTCCTCCCGCTCTCTCTCTCTCTCTTTCTCCATTGTATATTTCCCTCTCTCCTTCCCTCTTTCTCTCTCTTGCCAATCCCCCACTCAATAATGTTCTCCTGAAATAGGAGAATTCTCTCGAGAAATTAAAAACAAAATCTGTAAAAGGATATTAATTATTGTGACTGACGACATGGCCCGCGCAATTGTGCTTCCGTACATTTATGTGTCCGCTACATTTAAAGGCGATTGTTTTGTGCTTTAAAACGAAACTTTGTTTTTGGCTTGAAATTTGGAAAATGGTGGACATTATTATTCCTACTAACGGAGTATCCAAAGTATGCAGTTGAAAACGAAGAGGAAGGCGTAGGCCTAAGTGTATTATTATTCGACAGTATGCTATCATTATGTCAGTTATATGCAGACTATATCTGCGTATTTCTTGCTAAATCACTAGGTTTAATAATAATAACAACAACAACAACAATAATAATAATAATAATAATAATAATAATAATAATAATAATAATAATAATAACGTGGATTGATATAGCACAGTTTCCCGAGCTATGATTAGGCTCACTGCACTTTACAATTAAAAACATTTAGAATATATACAAATCAAACTTTAAAATGACGTCATAAACCATGATGGAATTTATTTTTTTAAATTTTAAAGTCCCATCCCTTACTCACGTACTTCCCGCCCCACCCCCCGCCCATGCTGCGCTAATAATCTTTCTCCGAGACGCATCGACTGGTTTGAAGAAATAATTGTATTTTTTATTTCGTAATAACGAGCTTTTACCTGCCTTGTTGTCAAGGTGACCTAATATAGGGTGTGCTGGTTACTCAACCAGACCCCTGAGCTCTGATTTTGCGCTTTATTTTTCCGTGGTCAGTAAACAAACCTGGATAGCCTATAAAAAGCGGCACGGAGTGCGAGCTGACTGCTTCACCTTATTACTACAACGGCCTTCTTCAAGCCAAGTCTCCTATACGCTATGTGTCCGGCGACGTTAATCTACCTACGTAACGTAACGAGCTGACTGCTGTGCTACTTTAGACCTAGACATGTTCCACTGGAAGTGCTAACGTTAATACTCGTACTCTCCTTGAAACTGTAGACCTATACAGTTCCACTGGGAGTAAAAAGGTAAAAAGTTAAAGGAAGTCCCATAGCCTTGTGGCCGTAGGGGAGCGTGATGTTGGAGATCACACTTATCTTGGGCCAGCGTAATGAGGGTGATGCCCATCTCTCTCCCTCGCTGCTTTACCTTCCCCACCCTTAAGAGAGTAGGTTCTCAGTCACAGCTGAGTCAACTGGGGGCGTTGTTATTTGTCGCTTCACGTTTTACGGTCACCCATCCAAGTGCTAACCGCACTGGACGGTGCTTAACTTGCGACACAGTAACGAGTGCTCCAACCACTGCGCTATCCGATACCCCTGGGAGTGCTAATGTTAATACTCGTCGTACTATCCTTGAAGCTGTTTAAAGACGCATAAACTATTGAATTTGTCGATTTATATCAAAACCGTACTTTCGTTTACTCTTCTCTTTTTCTTTGTCTTTTTTAATTGAAGCGGTGCAATACTCTGTGCATTTTAAAATAATAATTAGCAATACCCTCTGTGCATTTTAAAAGAATAATTATGTGATCCTGAGTGTGTGATTTCTAGTAACTCTAAGCAAGCGCGGTAATTAGGTTTCAGTGTTCAACATGTATGTTTGTGTATGTGTTTCAGGAGCAGTACGTGTTTGTGTACGACAGTCTGCTGGAAGCGCTGATCTGTGGAGACACCACTGTGTCCAGTCACACGTTCCCCGAGGTCTACAATGAGCTCTGCCTGTACGACTCCGACATCGGCAAGACCAAGCTAGAAGAACAGTTTGAGGTGAGAGGACGAGGCGTGTTAAGGTCAGGATGGGGATGGGGATGGTGATGGGTACGATTAGGATGAGGAGAAGGGCTGTGGTGATGGAAGTTGTTGGTGGTGATGAGGGTGATGGCGAGGTGATTGTGGTGTTCTGCAACGACCCCGCCAGGTCTTACTTGTCCAAGACAAGATGCATAGAGATGAGGTGCTATAAAAGACTTCTTGTCATTTCCTATATCCAGCTCATCATCATGGACGAAGTCCGACAGACCATCACACAAGCCATTGGTCAACACGATAAAATGCTCAGTGGTAAAGAAACGGAAACTCCGATAATATGGCCACGTCACCAGAGCATCAGGCCTTGCAAAGACCATCCTGCAAGGTACGGTGCAAGGAGGCAGAAGAAGAGGGAGACAGAAAAAGAGGTGGGAGGACAACATTCGAGAAGAGACTGGCTTGACACTGAGCGAAGCCCTGAGAGCTGCGGAGGACAGAGAAAGATGGAGTACGCTTGTTAAACGATCATCAACGACTTTCGACTTATAGGATAGGATAGGAAGGCAAAGATCCCTGTCTTCTGCACTCCAATAAGCCAGAAGAATAGATAGACGTCTCAATGATTTAGCCCTTTAAGGAGGTGGTGCTGTTGTTGCTAATATTGATTAATTGATTGATTTAAGAGGATGACGATGACAACGGAATGATGATGATGGTGAAGAGGCGGTGGATGTAGTTGTGATGAACAGTTATGATGGTCTTTAATTTTGTTTAATTTTTTTTTATTTTGCGTAGATTTTGAAGTTGTTATCAACGACGATAGAGAGGGACGAAAGCACGACGGCGCTACGGCCTGAAAACATCTTCAAGAACAGGTGTAAAAACATTGTGCCAGGTAGGTTCAAGATTACTGCTTTATACGTTTTGTCTATGATTCTATGATGTATTATTGACCGTTGTTGTTGTTGTTGTTGTTGTTGCCGTTATTATTGTGGTTAGTAGTGACGGCGGTGTTATTACAGTTTTAATTAAATACATTGTTTCAGATACTCATCTATCGATTGTCGTCGTCTGAAGGCGGTTGTTGTTTATAATGATGATTTTCTGTTGTTGTAGGACGAAGAGATTTCTTTTCCCGTTCAGTCGTTTATATCTGGGTAGAAATACATTGATCCTGAACTAAGAATAATGACTTTCCTGTACGATGCACGCACATTTAAAACTTAGGTGAATAAGCTTCATGAGGCTGAACTGCGTCAAAGGACGTAATTGTTCTAATTGTGGTTCGCTTTGAATTTTCAACAAAATACGCAAATGAATTCTCAGAGTTTCATATTTAAGTACGTTTTTACCTGATTGGTGGATGAATAGTCTGTTGTACCAGCTGAAACGTTAATAATGTTTTACTGAAGCCTGCGTAGCGTGTTAGAAATGACTGAAAACTGGGTAAGGCTTTAATCTTTGGGTTGGTTGGTTTTAATAATAATAATAATAATAATAATAATAATAATAATACAGGATGCTATACGCGCCTTTCCCCAAATCATTCAGGCTCAAAGCGCGGCGATCTATACCAACATACACGCTCACCTGTCTCATCCACCCTCACACACACACCAAACACACATCCATCACTCAAACAGGTGGTGTAAAGGCAGGGAGATCGCTATTAGAAGACGGACAGAAAATCGAATTTTTATTTTTTGAAATTTTTATATTGACTGCGTCCTGTACCGCATGTCTGCTCCTCCATCCCTCTCTACCTTGTACACCCTTCAAACCTCCCACCCTCACACCACCCTACTAGGCTCCTCAACCATCCCACGCCTTCCATCATCGATGTTATGATATGTTTTTCCTCTCTTTACTCGTACCCTGCTTCCTTTCATCAGTGTTATCATTTTTGTCATCTGTGAACCGCTGTTTCCCTTATTTGAACAAGCACAATAAAGCCACCACTCATCCTTGCTTCGGGCAAGCAGCACTGTACCGTAAACCAGTGAATGACTCAGCGATGTTCTGCAATGGGCAGATATAAACGTCACAGTGTCCACTTCCCTGTCTTCAATATCCGGTTGAAAGGTTATCATTAATAACGGTCCATCATAGTGGTCATCGCCATCCTTCGCACAGGGACTTTTAACATGGGAAAAAAAAAGACCAAACACTTCTCTTTTGCTAGTTAAAAGGACGGGTTGGAAGAGGGGTATTTTGCACATCTCAGACTTGGCTAACGTTCGTTCGTTCGCCGTATTCGTACGCAATTTAGCCTTGGAGTACGGTCGCCTGGTCAGCTCGCTAAAAATACGGTCAAGTTTGTTTTCTTTCATTTTTTCCGATTAAAAGACGCTCAGTGTAGTTACTTCCCTTTACCGAGATGGCGCATGCGCACATATCGTAAGTTCACCACACTTGTGTTCCGGTTTCCTCCTTTCTGCTCGGTGTTGTGTACTAGCGTAAAGAAAAAGTGAAGCCGTGATGCAGGCCGTTCTGCCGATCCGAATAAAGATGAGCCAAAAGCTAAATAGCTGGCAAGAAAGTTTTTTTTTTGAAAGTCTACAACGAAATGTGGCCTTGTCTGACTACATCTCCGAAAGGGGCAGAGTTTATAAGATGCACTTTGTGCAAAATCGACTTCACCGTTGCACATGGCGGTCGCAACGACTGCAAAGCTGAAAGCGCGTATCATCAAAATCACATGAACAGTTTGAAGACGCTGCTAAAGGCCATACATCCATCAAAAGCCTTTCTGCATATGCAGACAATAGTTACAGGTGCCGAATAAAGGCATATATTGTAACCTGAAGTATGTGTGATGTGTTGCTTATGTGAAAGAAAGTTTGTTAGCCCTCATCTGTTCTGCAAAACGTTGACCTGAACTCTTCACTTGTCCTTTCATTTTTATACTTTGTAACATCATTTGAGGAGTAAACACGCATTTCTATATGTATTTCAGTGCACTTTGTGCACAATATCAATATTCATGTGTTACAAGAAGACAAAAAAAATCCGTTATACAAAAATCTGGTCAAAGCTTCCAAAATCTTGTTTTGAGCTGCCTGGAGTACTGTCAACACGTTTTTCAGGTAGACAAGTCTGACATCTGCTAGACTGTGACCTCGCACTCTGTGTGTAGCTTAGGGGTCTATAATTAAAACGGACAGTCGGTTTTAGAATCAACGGTTAAGTTGTCAGCTCTACAGAGAAACTTTGGTTTAAACGAAATCTAATGTTTTCTCAGATTCAGATACTTTATTGCCAAGGAGCATGCAATGCACAAGAATTTGTGTGTGTGTGTGTGTTTAGTTGAACACCCACTACTTCGTCAGGTTGTATCTTTGTTCTTTATGCACAATCCCACCCTTGCCTTACAGCTCGCGTCCGTTTAAACATCAAGGTGAGCGAAGATGGCGTAGCTGCCTGGTTGTTGTCCTCGCTGGCCGTGTCCAGTTGGTCAGCTGGTGGTCATTTCCTGCGGGCTAGTGGGGACGAAGTAACGGCTCCTGCTTTTTTTTTTCTCCCTTTTTTTTAGTATCTGACAAATTGCCTGGCTGGATCGTTTCCCACTGATGGTGTTACTATTAATGCAGCCAGTTGGCTTTTTTAGCACGTTCTGTGATAATGAGATCTCCCCATTTTGGCCACTTCTCATCTGGGCTGCCCCGTCTTTTTCGGTGTCCGTGGCCCGTTTCCATTCTCCTGAGCCAGTCTTGCTTAACCCCATGCACTTCTGTTTCCTCTGGCTTTCTGTGCAGTACCGACCATTTTTCACACGGCTTACAGTGGAGTAAAGATGTCTCGGCTTGACTTTATTATTCCTCCAGTCCTATAATCAAGGATAGCTTTGATATTGTGGAACTATCTGTCCCTTGCAGCTTCTTCTTCTTCTTCTTCTTCTTCTTCTTCTTCTTCTTCTTCTTCTTCTTCTTCTTCTTCTTCTTCTTCTTCTTCTTCTTCTTCTTCTTCTTCTCGTCGTCGTCTTCTTCTTGGTACAATAAAAATTCTGTAGACCTGGAAAGCGTAGAGAGTTTATAACACCATTCCCAGCGCTCTCAGATGCTTAAAAAGGACAACAGTCTTAATTCAAAGGCTTTGTTTACTTTTGGCGAAATCGGGTTTGCCCTGAAAGTCGCATTGTTTATACATTACACAATGATAAAGGGGGCTTTCATTGCTCATACCAACCGCTGAAGTTTGAATTTTCCATTTGGGTTATGACGAGGACTTATTTCCCATTTTGACTCTGTTTTTGAGTGAACGCGCGCGGCTTTAAGTGTGCGTCTTCGCTGTCTGGGGTAAGGTAGGGTCTATTTTATCAACACAAAACCAAAAACCTTACCAGCGATTGTTTTAACGGATTCTGTCTCTTACCGGCTTTTGTAATTGTCAAGCCCTCCTCTGACGACACTACAATTAAGGGTCTTATCTCCGGTGAAGATGAAAGTGCATATCGCGAGGGGGTCGGGCGGCTGGTTGGCTGGTGCTCGAATAACAACATTGAGCTCAATGTCTCTAAAACAAAAGAAATGGTCATTGCCTTCCGCAGGAATAAAAGTTCAATTTCAGCTCTCACGATCAATGGTGAATGCGTTGAACAGGTTGACTCATTTACATTTCTTGGCACGGTCGTTTCTAGCAACCTGTCGTGGGACAACAACAGCATGTCCATCATCAAGAAGTGCCAGCAGCGCCTGCACTTCTTGAGACAGCTCAAAGAGGCTCGGACTTAACCAGACGATACCCGCGTACTTCTATCGTGCCGTGATTGAGAGTATTCTGTGCTTCGGCATCACGGTCTGGTTTGGAGGCGCCACTTCTGGGCGATAAATTTCAACTTAAAATAGTTGTAAATCGCACAGCTAAAATCATTGGTTGCCATTGATTTACCATTCCTCGCGTCTAAATACAATACGCGTTTGGTTAGAAGGACCAGTCAACATCATTGGCGATCCATCTCATCCAGCCAACCACCTGTTCGAACTCCACCCCACCCCCCGTGAGGCAAGCGCTCCAGAGCATTAAAAGTTTGAACCAGTCGGTTTAGACACAGCTTCTTTCCCGAGGCTTCCCTCTCAGTACCAGTGACCTCAGTTGTTCACAGAGCATGAGTTGTGCACAGTTTCTTGTTTCAATGCACATTACATGCCTCAGTTTATATACCCATGTAGAATTGTATACAAGTGAGCTTGTGTGTGTGTGGGTGTGTGAGTGCGCGTGCGTGGTTTACTTCATAAAACAACTTTTTCTCTTAGATCATTCAATGTCTCAAGGTTCAATGGAAGCATGTTTGTTGTGGCAGACTGACTGAATGTTTTACCGCATTACCAACACAAAATCCTATGTATTTTGAATTCATTGAAGAATATGAAGTGGCTTGACTTGAATTTCTATATTTAGCTCTAGAATGTTCTATATTTAACTCCAGAATGTTCTATATTTAGCTCCAGAATGTTCTATATTTAGCTC
>CM072516.1:14008843-14168843 GCA_036898135.1 Oncomelania hupensis
AGCATGTCACTGCAAACATGGAGTTCTCTATACAAGTGTACATTGGATGTGTCTACCTAAAACATTATGCCCAGCAAACTGGACTTTGTTGATTGTATTATTAGATATGATTGATCGTGCCATATGGAGGTTTTGTGTTGACATTTTTTGACTGGTAGATGGACTGATATATTTATGGGTGGATCGTTAATTTGTTGACTGCTTGCTTGAATGACCACATCACTGGGGTGCTGTTGGGTTGCAGACAGTAGAACAGTACTGGACGGAAGACCCGTGTGGCTGCAGTTACGGGCCCTTCATCGTGGAGACCACCACACAGATACGCTCCGACCCCAGCATCACTCTCAGAGACTTCACTCTTACCAACATCCACAATGTGAGTAGGGGGAGTTGGAATGAGATCGACTAGAGCCACTTATACGTTTATACATACGCAGTTATATTTTACAACTTGTTTGTCTGTCTGATGGTTACATAATTCCATGTAGCACTACGGGTTTCTTTTCCGAAATAACGCTTCTTGAATATTGACTGACTCTCTCTCTTTCTCTATCTCTTTCTCTCTCTCTCACACACACACGCACGCACGCATAGTGCACCCTTTTTTCTGTGATGTGTTTCTGGTCCTTCTGCATTTCCTGTTAGCTTTATTCGTCGTTAGGGACACCTTGGAATGCTACTTTCTGTATCCTAGATACAAATATTATTGTTGTCACTTATACTTCACCTACAAACATAAAGACAGGATGAGGATGGAGAAAGAAAAAACATCCACTGTACATTGAGAGAATGAAATGTAAGTACATACGAAGTACAGTTGCTCTCTTTGGTTCTGTTTGCAGCCGCAAGAGTCGCCGAGAGTTATCCGCCAGTTTCACTTCCATCGGTGGTCGGAGGGCGCCCCTGTGCCTACTTCTGGTCGGGCGTTCTTGGATCTGATTGGCGCGGTGGAGAAGTGGTATGAGGAGACAGGCTGCCAGACCATGGCCATTCACTGCATGTAAGTTGTTTCCCCTGTCTTCTGGTGAGCAGAGAGATCCAGCTTGTCCAAAGACGACTACCAATTAGATGTGTCACGCTCACAAAAACATTGTAGTTATTCTCCATTTTTTAGTTTTTCTCCAAAGAATGGAAAAATCTGGAAGAAATCAAAATTACATTTTAGAGGCCACCACTTAAATCATAAAAATCTGAAGTCAGTGCAGCCATTATAATAATAAGGTTTTCTCCTTGGCCTGAAAATGGATGTCGAATCCCACACAATACTTGATTTGCAATGGCAGATTACAAAGATTTTGAATTTATTAGATTAAAAAAAATTGTAGATTAGAGATAAGAAAATACCACCAATATATTGCTAATCCTGTCACACTGCACATCCCTCACACTCTTCATCCAAACAAGTATATTGCATTATCTGTTGTCTGAGATTTGAACCCTTTTGCATTGGATTATGCAGCGACCTTACAAACAGGCTTGCGAGCATAGGCATTTTTAAATGATCCCCTTTTCGTCATGTACCCTTGAAAATATGGGCTCTAATTTTCCTGTCTTTAATATTTAGTGAAGTGAAATACTTGACTCTCATCTCTCTGCTATCTCCATGAGGTCACATCTCTCTGCAAACAGAAATGTTTATTTACCCCTCGTGAAAGGGACATTATGCCTTGCAATGCGGGGTAATGCGTTGTGAGCACACACGATTGCGGCTGTAGTGTCATGACGGATTATATGCGGGTTTACTATCACAAACCAACATACAATGCTAGGTGACAATTTAGCCCCGTGGGTTCCCAAAAGCGGAAGATGAATGGCTAGGATCACAGAAGACTGAGACGTCGTGTCGCCTTTTCCTGCATAATCCCAAAGGCCCTGACGCTCGCCCTTGGATCTTAAAAGCAAGACGCTGACAAAACCGGAAATGATTCCCTCTGACAACTTAAGTCTGGCTATAGGTGCTTCCCACTCCGCTGCAACTAGAACGGTTTTCACGTCTGTTTGGGCAGAAACGGAGCTAGCCGGAGCGGGCTGTTATGTGCCGTGCTGTGTATCTTGGAACGACTGCGTAAGGACAAGGAAGTGGACGTCTTCCAGATGGTCAAGCAGATCCGACTCAACCGCACCCAGTTCATCGACAATATGGTGAGTCTTACTCATTGTTATTGTGCTGCATCATAGTGTATGGAGTTGAAGATCTTTGAGCATAAGCTATGTTGTTTTTGTTGTTGTTAATGGGGTATGATTCTCAACAGTCTCAACTGCTCCCAGATGATGGTAGTTTAGATGGGCTTGTCAAAAAGACATAGGCTTGTCACACAGTATAAACATGTATGTATGATAATAATATGTAGTAAACTTTTGTCCTTGTGTAGGTTCCTGTGTAACGACTAACCTAGACTGTGCTTTGTGCATGTGCAGGAGCAGTACCGATTCTGTCACGACGTGCTGCTGGAATATCTTTCCAGCCCTGAAGCGTCTTCCATACACACGTGACCTTCCCGTCGTGCCTCGCTCATTTGCCACTTCGTTTCCGGATCCGATGTGCCAGCACAGCTAGATCTGACAGCTTGTCCATAGTCATATTGACGGTGTGAACCCAAGCCATAATAACAGATAATGACCTTGCCTAAAGCCTGAAATAACTCAACTATTATTTTGTGACAGGTTTTGATAGGAGAACCGTGCTTTGTTTGATACGGACGTGGTGCTTTACTGTAGAGCTAACGATTGAACAGTTCTATGTGTTGGAATTGGACTTTAAACACTGTGTGTGGTTTGGACTTTAAACACTGTGTGTGGTTTGGACTTTGGACTGTCTTGTTGACCTGACCTATGTGAAGTTGCAACGACTTCCCTTTCACTGTTTTCTGCCCGTGTTCGCAGGGTCGATTCTCTAATAATGACAAAAGAAGGATAATTATATCTACTTAGATGCTATTCTAATATTGTGTTTGGGGTGATAGAGTTCACACTGTACGATTGATTGGTGTTTGTTTACTAGCGCATTAAGTACTGGTCAGTACTGTTGCTGAGCTAGGCTGTAAGTTTGGGTTCATTGTGACGTTGTTGAATTAACCCGTCAAGATGTCTCTTTGTATCGACTAGACCTTTTGTTGTTTCTTCATGTGTAAAACTAGTCTAGTCAACCATGCCAGTTTTGAACCCGCAAACTATTTGAGCCGCTTGTTTTCAAAGGTGTTTTAAACATGTTCTCTATAGGCCTACCTGTTTCTTTCTAATAATGAATTGTCTGTATTGATTGTCTTGACTGCAACTATAGGAGGATCTAGGACTATGTTTTAAATTAATGTATTTAGTTATTATAATGTATGCATTTATTTATCTATGTCCTTCAGGTGCCATGAACAACAGTTATCGATCGACACCGTTTGAAGTCTGCTCAGATAGTTATATAACCTCTTTTGAACCGGGTAAACGTTTAAGGAATACAGATTGTTTGTTTTTCCTTGTAGCTTTGTGTCATTGTTTGTGTATGTAACATAGCCTTATGTTTCCAGGCCAGATGCCTATGCTGATGTTTAAAGGACACCACGCTGTGTTCGGTCGGCTGTCGAGAGCTAGAATTAGTATTGCCTATGAAATGGTGTTATTGTTGAGGTAGTCTTTAATTTAGAGCCTGTTTCCTTGTTAGGGCGTTTTCGCTGAGAAGATAGCCCGTATTTCTCCCGCACGGGGGTCGAATGTTAATTATCCACCAAACCGTTTTTGTTGGAGATGGTTTCCTGCCCTGAAGCAATGGAGCTTACGTGTTTTGCCGTCCCTTTTGAGACACATTAAAAGTAAAGCCTCAGTTTTACCATGTGGGTTTTTTGGGATGATTGTGTGTTACAGGACAATGGTTTTGTTTGATTTTGCTTTGTTTGTACATTGAAGCAGACCAAAGGAATGCAGTTTATAATCCTTTATGCTTTAGTTGTTTGGTTTTTTCCCCCTTAACACTCATTTTGTTGTTCTTCGTCACTGTAAAATTGTTTATTTATTTTTTAGATCTTTTCATTTTGTTTCATATTTTTTTCTTCAATAATGGTTTTGGATGCAGTTAATCTAAAATTTCACCCAAAAAAAATCGATTTCCTTTCCATCTTCTTAAAGCGACGTTCCTTTACACCAGATGTTTGAGTGATGACTGTGTGTTTGTTGTGTATGTAGGAGTGTTTGTAACATGTGAGCGTGTATGTTGGTTACAGATCGCCGCGCTTTGAGTCTGATTTAGGAGTAAGTCGCGTATAGCATCCAGAATTATTATTATATTCTGAGTGGTTTGTTACTGTTTGTTCTTTTATAAGCCAGTTCACACCAGTGGATACATTGGCATTTTTAACTTATTGTTTGAGGGGAAGCGGGGTCGGTGGTAGAAATAGAAATATTTTGAGTAGAAAATCAAACATTGTCCATTTGTTATGACAAAGGATACACGTTTTCCTCTCTGCATGCTGAGCGAGAGCTACACACTTCCTCCTAACTTGAACCAAATGTGTTTTGAAGTGGTCCAGTAAATCGCGCTCTTATAATTGTACTCGCGCCCTTAATTATAGTTGAATCTTTTAGAAGAGAACTAGAAATGTGATACAAGTTCTTACTTTTCCTTATACCGTTCAGAGTGTCACATAAATAGATCCCCCTGATTCCAGCTTGACATTTTTTTAATGATCGTCAGAGAATAGGGACAAATATTTTTGCCGAATATTCTTTTGTTATATACTAGTAATCATTGCTTTATTCGTTGTTCGAAATACGAATTATATTATTATTTATAAGCTTGTGGCCTGGGCCTCTGAACTGCACATTATTCAACAGGCGAAGTTGTGGAGCTGATATTTACAGGAAAGCAAGCAGTATAGCGCCGATAGGAGACTGAATACCTGTGCGTACAATCTTGAGAAACCTTGCTTCACGTGACAGGAAAGTATTCCATTATACAAAATACAGGATAAGATACGGTATAGGCCTACAACCAGATTTAGAAAGTAATGAACACAACGATTTTTTTTTAATTTTAGTCGCTGGAACAGACCTTAACAGATGAAACGATATGTATTTTGGAAAGAACAGCAAAACGGTGACATTTAATATAATAGTAAAACATTGGATCAGCAAATTAATGCTGATACCTTACTATTTTCAAGTCTTTTTAAATATAAACAAGTTTATATTGTGTTAATAAAGAATATGAACTTGTTACAGTCGTTTATAGAACTTGTTCGTACAGTTAACAAGTAAATGTATTCACGAGCAATTAGACAACACGATGACATGCTCACAGTGGTGAAGAAAAGGAAACTCCTATGGTATGGCCACGTCACCAGAGCATCAGGCCTTGCAAAAACCATTCTGCAAGGCATGGTGCAAGGAGGCAGAAGAAGAGGGAGACAGAAAAAGAGGTGGGAGGACAACATTCGAGAATGGACTGGTTTGACACTGAATGAAGCGATTAGGGTTGCTAATAACAAAATGCAGACGGAGTACGCTGGTTAAACGATCATCTGTGGTGCCCCAACGACCTTTAAGTTACGGACGGGATAGGAGAGGATAGGATTCAAGAGTATGTTTTAAAAATAGTGAGCATTATTAACTAGGTATAGCATGTTATATTCCTCTCACGTTACATCTCTGGGCAATATGAGTGCTGATACCTTATTTTGGCTTGTTGATTTACATGTTTGTTTTAAATTTGCATTATGGAAGCTGCAACCCTGTTTTACAGTTGTGCATTTTCGAAAACGTGTGTTACAACTGTTTTTATCTTTACCCCCTCCCTCTCCCCTTCCAACGCTACGTTCTTTTACCGCGAATGCTTGTTTTTACAATTGTTGCTAAGTGTAAACGTTGTTTTTGTTTTACACGCCATTTGCTATTTGAATCGTATTGTCTTGTGTTCGCTGTGTGAACAGGTTGGTGACATGACAAGTGACGTGATATTTGTTAATCGCTGGTCTGGCACCATGATTTTGCTTGCGATGAACAGTTATAAAGACATTTAGGCGTGCTGTTTTGTTTGTGGAATAGTTTTTATTCTGCTTATGCGTGGTAGCTTTGTTGCAGTCTTTTTTGATGCCGAATCTTTGTAATCAAGTTGCGTCCACTTTTAAAATACGTCAGCCCGCACTAGCACGGTAACAGACTCCAGTGTTAAAATACGTCAGTCTACACTAACAGATTTCACTGTGAAAATACGTCAGTCAGCAATGTTAAAATACGTCACTCTACACTAACAGATTCCAATGTTAAAATACGTCAGTCAGCAATGTTAAAATACGTCAGTCTACGCTAACAGATTTCAATGTTAAAATACGTCAGTTGGCAATGTTAAAATACGTCAGTCTACACTAACAGATTCCAATGTTATAATAAGTCAGCAATGTTAATTAATATACGTCAGTCAGCAATGTTAAAATACGTCAGTCCGCAATGTTAAAATACGTCAGTCTACACTAACAGACTTTTAATGTTAAAATACGTCAGTCTACACTAACAGACTTTTAATGTTAAAATACGTCAGTCAACAGACTCCACTATTAATGTTAAAATACGTGAGTCCACACTAACAGACTCCACTATTAAAATACATCAGTCCACACTAACAGATTCCACTGTTAAAATACGTCAGTTCACACTAACAGACTCCACTATTAAACTACATCAGTCCACACTAACAGATTCCACTGTTAAAACACGTCAGTCCACACTAACAGACTCCACTATTAAAATACATCAGTCCACACTAACAGATTCCACTGTTAAAACACGTCAGTCCACACTAACAAACTCCACTATTAAAATACATCGGTCAGAAGACTCTTCTGTTAAAATATATCAGTCCACACGAATATTCCATTGTTAAAATACGTCAGTCCACACTAACAGACTCCACTGTAAAAATACGTCAGTCAACACTAACATACTGCACTGTTTAAATACCTCAGCCCACAATAACACATGAACGTATGCTGGACAGAATTGATCAAGAGGGCCCACAGATGTTTTATGTATACTATTTATTCATTTATTTCCAGTATGTGCTTAGAAATTTCCTGTTTATCCTCAACAGTACACAGGACAAATGCAATTGGAGCATTTTACGTTATTATCCAACAAGCAGCACTATTGATTTGAGCAAAATGCACTGGTTATATTTTCACAAGACACGGACTGTTTATTTTTAGCTTTATTTATTTATTTATTTAGTTGTTTTAGTTGTGTAATATTACACATGGCTAATATTAAAGATGTTAAATAAATAGATGCATTTTGTTACCCTTTTCAGCAGCTGTTCTGCAAGGTGTTTACCGTTTTTGTTTTTCATGGTTTATTACTAAACATTGCTGACATTTTTTTTTTAAAAGCACCTTTTTGCTCGGAATTTGAGATTTTGCTGCTTTTCCCTGCAACAATTCCTATAGCATTGAAGTTGTATCAGCTTTATTTATAACAGAAAATCTGAGAAATGACGGAAGTCATATGTCATTGATTGATTATTATTGGTATCATGTGTTGTTATTTGTATTATGTAGTGTTTTGGGTTTTTTGTAAGTAGTGTGTCGTGATGTTTTGTACGCTTTGGGCAGATACGTTGTCTTATATGTGCGTTTTACAAAATGTGTTATTATCTATTATTATTTTTATTATTATAATTATTATTATTGTTATTATTATTATTGTTATTATTATTATTATTATTATTATTATTATTATTATTATTATTATTATTTTCGTAACTTCAACTGCGTAACCTGCATTTTTTGGCATTTTATTCCGGACAGTACCTTTATATCTGTTTCATTAACAGGCTAATCTCTGTTTTAACACACACACAAAATGTTAATTTATTGTACGGAGCCTTTTCAGTATTATTAAACCTGACCGAACTTCTTGCCTGGGGAAATGGCAATACATTTTGTGTTGCTGTTAGTGCAAATATATGTGCTTTAGAGCATGTCCACTGGTTCTGTGTTGTTTTTTTTAAATGTAGGATTAATCATTTGGAAGGCAAATGACAGAAACACATGTTTAACATATGTTTAACTTAGTCTCGTCTAGCATACAAGAAAGTATTTTTTTAAAGAATAATATTCGTTTTTAAATTAAAACACCACATCTGAGCGAATAAGATTCAGCAGTAAATGCATTTTTCGTTATTAAGAATTTTTTTTTTAATGATAATGACTACTGCTTATTTGGCCATGCTAGCCAAACCAACTAAATCTTTACGTGTATTCGGATGAGCTTAACGTCATTTGACCAAGAATTACATCATTTGTCAAGCATTATATTTTTCCTTTACTTGGATAGCCAGAACTGTTTCCAGTTACTTACTGCAATGAAATGAAGTTCTGGTACCAACACAAAACCAACGAGTTACGTCAGGAAACTGGTGACGTCACTTGCGGGCCCTCAGGAACCACTGTTTGCCATCATGAAGAGGAGAAAGTGGGCATGGTTAGGTGACGTCATTCGGCCCGACACCCTTGCAAAAAAAAAAAAACAGTATGCAAGGAACAGTGGAACGGAACAGACCCAGACAAAAGCAAAGAAAAAAACTGGACAGATGACGTCAAAACATAGACGGCGCGCTGGACATGTCACGCCCCCTGTCAACGGCAACAGACAGACTGAAGTGGCGATAACTCTCCGCGACAACACATCCCTCATGACTCCACAACGGCCCCACAGGCCGAGGGATTAGATAGATAGAGACAGACATACTACATCCAGATCCAGAGAGATTTGTGTTTTGTAAGAGCACATTTGGTATTTTTGTCGCGTAGATATTTTGTAGGTGTATTTCATAAAGTACACGTGAGCTGTAGATGTGGATGTGGATGTTTGTGTGTGTGTTGTTGTTGTTGTTGTTTCGTTGTTGATTTCTCCGTTAGGTGCAATAGAAATTGTGTTTAATAAAAGAAAGGCGTGTGAATTGTGCAAATGTGTTTCCTGTTGTTTGTTTGTTTGCTTGTTTGTCTTAAAGACGTACCTGTTGTAAAGATTGTTTGGTAAAGTCCGTGTGAGTGGTACCTGTAGAAATGGTTTGTAGTTCGTAACATACACAGGAGTGTATAACAGTGCTTTGTTCATATGTTTTGCCTTTAAATACTCGGTAGGCGTACCTCTGCCTAAAGGTAATGATATTGCAGTCACCCCATTGGGGTGCCGGGGTTTTCTATATAGTGGGAAACTTTGCGGAAATTTAGTGCTTTAAATTACCACTGTTTCTGTTATTCTCATTTGTTCTTTCTCGTTTTTTAATCTGTACTGTCTTCTTCGCTAGACCAGTCACTTTCTTTCTTGAAAATTTTTCAAAAACTGCTCATTTTTGTATGGGGTCTGTTGGGTCAGCTTGGGGCTATTGGACGCCTTCTGCCAAATGGTCACTGGGGGCTTTCTATGGTATTATTATTTATATATGTGTGTGCTTTGTTAATATTTTATAATGATGTTTATATTCTAGGTGGGTTTTGTACACGGGAGTTTGATAAATTATACAGCCTCAGCGTCCCTGGCATGGGATGCCTTTATTGTAAAGTGACCAACCGGTGGAGTGCCTTCAGTGTTACCGTTAGGGTTGTTTCAGCAGATCTTTTATAGGGATCGGGGGTGAGTCCTCTTTCAACCAAGTTATGGTCCTGATTCAGCTCTTTGCAGTCCGCTTGACCACATAAACAATGACTAACTAATTCACACAGGGATCATAGTGTTCGCCTTTTTAGTGGGTGTTTCTGGTAAATGTGAATAAGATTCTTGTTGCTATAATAATGTCTTTGTAATGTTACTGTTAATTTTATATTATTTTGTTAGTTTATTTTAGGTATTTATATTGGTTATTTTTATTTATTTATTTATATGTTATTTGAAGGTTTAGTTGTTGTTGCGTTACATTGTATACTGACATTTTTTGTAAGCTGAAAAAATAGTGGATTAAACCGATATTTGCGTGCATTGGATAACCATAAAATTACTATCGCATTAATAATAAATACGTGGTGTGTGTGTGTTTGTCTGTTTTACAAACTTATTCTTCATGCGTTTGTATCCTTTATGTAACTATTGTTCAGCCCTCTGATAACACTGGAATGTTGTAATTGTAAATATGCGCTTACAGATACCACTGGTAGGTTTGTCATTGTAAATACGCCAATCTCTGTACTGAATTGTTTTCCTTCTTGTTGCTTCCAGCGTTTGGCTGTTTATTTTGCACAATTTCATAACGTTCTAAATCTTCAAACGGAACTTGAACGCATGAACTTCGCGCTTGAACCGAAGGCGAAGAGGAAAAGGATGTATGCAAAACTCCATACACCTTCTCTTTTCTTCTGGTAACCTGGTAAGGCATACAAGATGGCCGGTGTAATGTGTCGAAATTGCCGCCTCCCACCCCACCCCCCACCCCCACACCTTTCCCTCCCCCATTTACATTATCAGTTTTACTCCTGGGAGTAATTTCAGTCCAGGCCGAGATTAACTCCATGGGAGTTAGTCTGGTCCAATCCTATCCCATCCTATCCCGTAACAGATGCTTAAGTAACCAGCGTACTCCATCTTTCTCTGTCCTCAGCAACCCTCATGGCTTCGCTAAGTGTCAAGCCAGTCCATTCTTAAATGTTGTCCTCCCACCCCTTTGTCTGTCTCCCTCTTCTTCTGCCTTCTTGCACCGTGCCCTGCATGATGTTCTTTGCAAGGTCTGATGCTCTGATGACGAGGCCATACCATCAGAGTTTCCGTTTCTTCACCACTGTGATCATGTCATCATGTTGTCCTATGACCTGTGTGATGGTCTGTCAGACTTCGTTGTTGGTGATTTGCAGGGTATAGGAAATGCCCAGAAGTCTTCTGTAGCATCTCGTCTCCATGATTTGTATTCTTCGTTGTAGGTCTGCTGTGAGGGCTGATGTTTTGCAAGCGTATAGGAAGATGGAGATGACAAGGGAGCGCAGCAGCCTTACCTTGGAGTGTAGACTGATGGTCCTGTCTTTCCAAATGGGCTTCAGCCTGTCAGGGCAGCAGTTGTTTGTACGATCCTGGAGAAGACTTCCTGTCGGGACCAACTTCCTGATACAATGGCATCTAGATAGTTGAAGCTGTGCACTGTGTTGAAGTGTTGGCCTTGGAATTTGATGTCCATGTTGATGCCATTGGTGTTGTTGGTCATCATTTTGGTCTTCTCTGCACTTATTTTCATTCCAGAGGATCTGGAAGTGGTGTCTAGCCTCTGTACCAGCTGTTTAAGTTCTTGTTTCTCTCCAGCCAATCCATCAATGTCATCCGCAAAACGGAGGTTGGAGATTGCTCTTCCCCCTATATTGACTGTGCCTTTGTGATCTGCAAGGGCATCTGACATGATGCGCTCTAGGAAGATTTTGAAGAATGTTGGAGAGAGTAGGCATCCTTGACGCACGCCGATTGCTGTTCTGAACCAGTTCCCGATGGCGCTGTTGTGAAGGACTGCACTGGTAGCCTTGTTATACAGGCTTTTGATGACTTCAATAATTTATGGCTGATATTGTACACTCTCATGGTTGCGCTTAAAGCTGCATGCCAGACTCGGTCAAACGCTTTCTTCAAGTCTACAAACACATGATATAGATGTTGGTGCTGTAAGTATTTCTCGCAGATTATTCTGAGGTTGAAAATCTATTCAGTGGTACTTCGCACTGCCCTGAATCCTGCTTGTTCTTCAGCTATGATTTGTTCAGCTTGGGGTTTCAACCTGTTAAGTATTAATTTCAAGAGGACCTTGCTCTGATGGCTGATGAGGATGATGGTGCTGTAATTTTCACACTGCTGAAGGTTACCCTTTTGGGGAAGAGCGATGACAAGCGACTGGGTCCATGGTGTAGCCAGTCCCCACTCTGCCAGATCTTTTTACAGTTAATGGCGAGGGCGTCAATCATCGCTTCTCCTCCTGCCTGAAGCAATTCTTCGGGTATGTTGTCCACTCCCGCTGACTTCCCCTTCTTCCGGTCCAGAACAGCCTCTCACCCACAACACACAAATCACAAAAGAGAGTTAGACTGGTACAGGCCCAGAACAGCCCCCTAAACAAAACAAGCAACAAACAGGGAGTTAAACCACAAATGAACTATTAACCACTACGCCCTTGACCAGGGGAGTTAAACTGGGACAGATCCAGAACAGCCAACCCCACACCCTCCAACACACTTAAAAAAAACTGAATGGGAGTTTAACTGGGAGTTAATCTGAGCCTGGACTGAAATTACTTCTGGAAAACTAAAAGTGGTAAGGAAGTCATTTCAGCATGTTACACCGGCTGTGCGAAACACTCGTCACATGTACACATTTCAGAGACTTGTGTGTATATATGTGTGTTTGTGTATATATATCACTCTTCAAATACAATTATGTTTGTACATTAATATATATTCCTGTTTCGCTGTTGATACAGTGGCGTTTTATTGGGCTAGTCTGTGACATTTACTGGTTGTTATGAATAGCCATAAACGTCCCTTGAGCTGTTTTGGGACATGCAATGATATGATAAAACTCCAAGAGATATGTTATCTGCTGTATACGTATTGAATATGCTTGAGGCTTTCTCACTACTTTGTACAAGACTTTGTACATTTAGAGTGAACAGTCATAACGCCACTGTTGTTATACATATTTTGTACACATGTGGAGTTGATAACAGTGTTTGTGAGTTTTGTCCTGTGAAATTGTGCCGTCTTTTCCGCCGTTTAGGAATCAATGTGGATAAATAAAAAGAAGAATGTATTTTCAGCTTTAATTGTTTATGGCGTTTTATTTTTTAGTTTTGTTTGGTTGTTGTTGTTGTTTTTTAAAAGTGGAGCAGCAATGGTGTGGTAAGAACAAAATATTTGTTACTGATTTCGTCATTAGGCGGCTAGATGGAAGAGGTAATATTCGTCTGTGTAAGGAAAAGGGTCTGCCTGTCTTGCTCTTTCTTTCTTTCTTTCTTTTTTTTTTCGGTTTTGCTGCTTTGTTCCTTTCATTGGTTTAGTTTTAAAATGAGCGAGGCTTGGATGTTGGGGGTGGGGGGGGGGAGTGATGTGGGAGGTGAGGGTGGTAAATTTAGGCGAGCAGGGAAAGGGAAAGATGTATTTTGTGTGTTGTTTATGTATTGAAAAATAAACTATCCCAGTTAGGCTGGGCTGGCGGACTTTTTCTAAGAGCGCCCATCATGCGCTTTGAGAGATTACTATACGGGTTCATCCCAGCACGACCAACATTTATGACATCTGTCAGTCGATTTCTTTTACGTGCCTCCGTCACCACATTGTTTTTGCACATAAGTCAAACTATTGCCAAAGTAAAAGTTTTCATGATTTTTGCCTATTAATGAAAACCTACTGTTTTTTTTACCAATCCATTTTAGAATTGACTTGATGTGTATTCATTGACCGTAGCTCTCAGTCCAAATATTTCCATCCGCATTTTTTGTTTGTGTGTTTATGTGTGGGTTTTTGTTTTTAATTGGGTTTTACTATTTTGACTGTTTGCATCAATGCCCAAAAACAAATACTTTTTAAAAGGTATTTATTCATCATTATATATTTGAATGCATTTATGTGAATAAAGTAAACTGAAAGTATATACATCTGTTAGATATTGTTGGCTTTCGTGTTTTTTGACAATTTATATTCAATGGCCCCCGTGGGAGTGCCGGGGGTTTCAGTATGAATAGTATCCCCACTTTCTGGAAATTTTAGCGCTTTAAATTCCCATTGTTGCTGTCTTTCTCCTTTGTTCTTTCTCATTCCTACTCTGTTCTATCAATCTACTATACTATCTTCTTCTTCGCTAGACCAGTCACCTACCTTTTTTATTGAAAACTCTTCCGGGACAAAACTCCTTATTTGTGTGTGAGGTCTGTTGGATCAGCTTGGGAATATTGGACGCTTTCTGCCAGGTGGTCACTGGGGCTTCCTATGATGTTATTATTTGGCAACGTAGGCATTTTATATGTATGTGTTTTGTTGATATTTTATAATGATGTTTGTATTCTATTTTGTTTTTGTAAACGGGTGTTCGATAAATTAGAGTATAGCCTCAGCGTCCCCTGCGTGGGATGTCTTTATTGTAAAGTGACCGGCTGGTGGAGTGCCTTCAGTGTTACCACTAGGGTTGTTTCGGCAGATCTTTTATGCGGATCAGGGGCGAGTCCTCTTTCAGCGAAGGTGTGGTCTTGATTTTGTGGTCCTGATTCGGCTCTTTGCAGTCCGCTGGACCCTGTAAGCAATGAATAACTAACTAATTTATATTCAATCAGTTCATTTCGAGTCTAATCACAATTTGGTGATTTTATACAAAAGTTTCATATTTCAATTAGCGCTTGTATGTTTAGAAGAATATTAAGTTGTGTTGATTCAATTACCGGATCAGAAACAAATATGTGTATTTTGTTTCTACAGTTTATTTTTAACAGGTGCAAACATTGATCATCGTTCAACCAAAATCAAGCAAAGGACTTTTTTTTCCTTTTTCGGTTTTATTTTATTTTATTTTTATTTATTTGTTTTTTTTTATATTAATTTTTTGTTAACTCACGAGACAGTGTTTTGAAATTTGTTGAATTGTTGACCTTTTGTTTCAAGGTATAAATATATTAGGATAATTGTTGACGTTTTGTTTCAAGGTATAACTATGTTAGGATTATCAGTCATCTGTTCTGTTTTGTTGTTGTTGGGGAGTATGATTTGCGTGTAGTATTTTGTTTTTACATTCTAAACAATCTCGATTTAAAGAAAAAAAGGTTATTTTTGTTTGTCAAGTTGTGGATCAGTAAAGTGTGACGTGGAAATGAACCATGGCGTCGTTTTGGGTTTGTTTTGTGTAAAGTGTGCGAGTATATGACAAAGAGAATAAGTTGAAGAGTGTTTAGGTTGGCTGTTTAAGGTTTGTATATCATGCATTGTCTTATATGCCTTACCCCTTGGGGTCATGAGCAATCTTGCCACTGTAGATTGTTCTAACCTATAAAGGGAAAAGTGAAAGCCCCATTTGAAAACCTGTCTTTCCTTTATAGGCAAGACAGATTCACTGCGGCAACAGTACCCCCGTTGGAGTGCCGGGGGTTTCAGTATAAATAGTATCCCCACTTTCTGGAAATTTAGTGCTTTAAATTCCCGCTGTCGCTGTCTTCCTCATTTGCTCTTTCTTATTCCTGCTCTGTCTTATCACTCTGATATACTATCTTCTTCTTCGCTAGATCAATGACCTACCTTTTTTCTTGAAAACTCTTCCTGGACAAGACTCCTTGTTTGTGTATGAGGTCTGTTGGATCAGCTTGGGAGTATTGGACGCTTTCTGTCGGGTGGTCACTAGGGCTTCCTATGATGTTATTATTTAGCAATATAGGCATTTTATATGTATGTGTTTTGTTGATAATTTATAATGATGTTTGTATTCTATTTTGTTTTTGTAAACGGGGGTTCGATAAATTAGAGTACAGCCTCAGCGTCCCCTGCGTAGGATGTCTTTATGGTAAAGTGACTGGCCGGTGGAGGGCATTCAGTTTTCCCACTAGGGTTGTTTCAGCAGATCTTTTATGCGGATCGGGGGTTGTCCGGTCATGATTTGGCTCGGAGGAGTCCGCTGGACCTAAAGCAACAATCAATCAATCAGTCGTATATGCCTTTCGCTTTGTGGTGCACAATGCGACAAGTGCACTTAGGAACTGCTAGTCAAGCCGCCTTTTGAATGAAGTCAGTCACCCTGACTTGCGTAGAATTAAGGCTAGGTTCTGTAAAGAGCCTTTCAGATAACACGTGTGCGTGTGTGTGTGTGTGTGTGTAGGTGTGTGTGTGTGTGTGTTTGGTGACCGGAGTGGAGATGTGAATGGATGATACTGCGCTGCATTTTTGTAAGTACTTACAGAATATCGACGACTCCCCAGCACATTAAAATTTAAGTGCAACCTGAGCTTAACCTCTATTATTTGGATAATAATAAGTCAATTATAATATGACAACAATAATAATTGTACTCTTGGCCAAACCATTACTCCTATGTCATATTCTTTCAAAGACCTTGGCGTCATCCTTGACAACACCCTCTCCATGTCAGAATTCATCCGCAAAACCTGTCACTTTCAGCTCTATACCACTGTACCCATTTTCCCATTCTACAGAGCTGAAAGTGACAGGTTTTGCGGATGAATTCTGATATGGAGAGGCATGCAAGACGCGTCATTTATTTTCAGGCCATTTTGATCAGCAGATGCATTACACCATTTGGATGCTTGTAGCGGATCCTCTAGGGTTAAGCAATATATAGTGCCCTTACGTATGATAGAAAGCGACCAAGGGGGTGTGCCCCCAGAATGCCCTCCACATCTCGTAGCTGCAATTTCCACGTTTTAACAAGAAACGTATCAAAAGAAATAGGACAACAAAATAATGCGTAAAATAAGAACTCATAACACAAAAGTATACTGTTTGCACCACTGGAGTGAAGGGGAAAAAAAGAGACTTTGTCAACGGCTAAACAAATAAGCTGTAAACTTCCACCCATCCAAAGTTGACCAACAAAGCTACATGTAACCTTTCAAATCACGTTATATGAGTTTATTTGCTGGTTTGTTATTGTATTTGTGTGTAATATGTTGTATAATAATAATAATAATAATAATAATAATAATAATAATAATAATAATACAACGATTTATATAGCACATAATTATCTCACGTTTCATGGCGCCATTCACACACACACACACACACACACACACACCCACACACACACACACACACACACACACAATAATAATAATAATAATAATAATGGACATTTATATAGCGCCATTACTTGTCTTTTTATAGACAAGCCCATAGCGCTTTACATGAAACGAAAGAAACAAACATGAAACAACTTACAATATTGCATTAGAAATTATACAATGAGAAAAAAAACCACACACAAAATCAAAAAATACATAAAGTTAACTTTCTGCAAACAAGTCATCACAAATCCACATGCATAGCCAAAAGCAGAACAAATACGAGCTGCGGTTAAGGTCTATAGAATGAAGGATTTAGTCAGGATAGTAGAGTTTGAAGAGGTGAGATTTTAGAGCTTGCTTGAATGAGGGTGTGGTCTGCTTGTGTCTGATGTTGGCTGGAAGAGTGTTCCATTGTCTGGGTGCACAATAGGTGAATGGATAGATATTAAAATAATTACATAAATATTACAAAAATCTTATTAGCAGCAACAGTAGCCTTTGAATTTCCAAGACCACGTTTATTGACCACATAAGATAAGATAAGATAAGACAACTTTATTATCTTTTACAAGAAATTACATTGTGGTGTACAATTACAATCAACAAGGAATAAACATCACAATAATAATAACAACAATCATAATAACAAAGAGGATAAAAATGCACAGTCACATACTTATGCATGCTAACATTAAACGACATCAAATGTTAAATGAAATTATTTTGGGCAAACAAACACACTCACACACACACACACTCACACACACACACGCACACACACACACACATGTCATTTATTAAGTAACGAGACAGCCTTTGGAATAAAACTGTTTTTCGTTCTAAGAGTTCTAACCCTTGGTGTTTGGTAGCGCCTTCCAGAAGGCAGGAGCTGGGAGTGGTGCGCAAGCACATGAGTGCTATCCAGCACAAAGCAACTGGCTTTCCGCACAACACGTCTTTCATACAACACCTGCAGACTCTCTTGTTTCACTCCCACAACCCTCCCACAGACTTTCACCACTCTATCCAGCACACTTTTGTTTTTTACACACAAACTTTCATACCAGCAGATAAATGAAAAGGTAAGAACGGACTCAATAAAAGAAGAGTAAAGGGTCTGAAGGATGCGGCTACTGACTTGGAGATTTCGAGGTTTTTGAAGGCAGTAAATTCTAAACTGACATTTTTTGTGGATGGCCTGGGTGTTTGCAGTGAAGTTCAGTTTCTCGTCAATGATGGTTCCCAGGTATTTGTATTGAGTGACTCTCTCGACTGTAACACCATCAATGACAAGGTCTGGAATGAGAGCGTTGTTTTTACGAAAGTCAATGACCAGTTCCTTAGTTTTCTTGACATTTAAGTCCAGATAGTTTTGTTTGCACCAGGAGCTGAACCTATCAACTGCAGAGAAATACACAGCATTTGAATTGGACAGGTTGGCAATGATGACATGACTATAAGCGCAGTAACAGTCTTAATGTTTTAAAGGGTACTGGGCCATTTTGAGATAAACACTTCTCCAACGCCGTTTCCTAGCAGTGCACGATGCTATGCCCCATAAGATAACAAGATAAATAGTATGCCCCCCCCCCTCGCCCCCCCCCCCAAAAAAAAAAATTCAAAAATCAAGTTTTAGATTGTTTTTAAAAATATAATTGTTTTTAGCAGGTAGATAGTGCAACTGAACAAAGAACTGTACGTGCTGTGGCGCTTGTGGGTGCTGTCCTGAATGAGGTCATTTTTATCTCGATCATTAAACACTGATAAATTATGCGCAACCTGACCTTAAATTTTGTATTATTTCGATAAAGTAATAAAAACTAAATAATACAGCCCTAATCTTCGTCATCCATGCCGGCAAAATTTGAGAGAAACCGCGGCAGCCTCAGAGTAGTGCCACCTATGACGAGGGGGTAATAGGACCTAGTGGTTGTTGGGTGTGTTTATCGTATCTCTGACTCACTCTTCTATGACCCAATAAACAATATCTAACTAACTAACCTTTGACCAATGAAATTATACCCCGTTGGGGTGCCGGGGGTTTCAGTATAAATAGTATCCCCACTTTCTGGAAATTTAGTGCTTTAAATTCCCACTGTCGCTGTCTTTCTCATTTGCTCTTTCTCATTCCTGCTCTGTTCTATCAATCTGCTATACTATATTCTTCTTCGCTAGACCAGTCACCTACCTTTTTTCTTGAAAACTCTTCCGGGACAAGATTCCTTATTTGTGTATGAGGTCTGTTGGGTCAGCTTGGGAATATTGGACGCTTTCTGCCAGATGGTCACTATGGCTTCCTATGATGTTATTATTTAGCAATGTAGGCATTTTAAATGTATGTGTTTTGTTGATATTTTATAATGATGTTTGTATTCTATTTTGTTTTTGTAAACGGGGGTTTGATAAATTAGAGTACAGCCTCAGCGTCTCCTGCGTGGGATGTCTTTATTGTAAAGTGACTGGCTGGTGGAGAGCTTTCAGTTTTACCACTAGTGTTGTTTCAGATCTTTTATGCGGATTAGGGGTTGTCCGTCCTGATTTGGCTCGGAAGAGTCCGCTGGACCTAAAGCAATAATCATGTAATGTAATGTAATGTAACCAATGAAATTTCTGACACAAATATACTACAAGATGAAAACAATATTCCTTCGGCAACACTTGACTGGATGACAAGGAAAACGTAACTATTTATCTGGTGCCTGAACAGATAAGATGTCGTGTAATGCAATACCATTTGCTTCATTTCCAACTGAACTCTTATCTATGGTTCTCTGCAAGGATAATGCCTAATTGCATTGATGTTTGTGCAAGGGGAAAAAAACAACAACATCCCAAAGGTCACTAAAAGAACACTGGAACCAGGTCATGCTGACACAGTTTGCAAAAGATAATTGTTTGAGCCCCGTATGAGCAACTTCCTCCTGCATGTTCTTCTTCTTCTTCTTCCTGTTCTTCTGCTTCTTGCGTTGAGAATGGCAGCTAAGATTTCGTTTTAGTGGTGTCATTTCAGGATGCTGCTGCCCTGGCAAGGTTGAAGCCCATTTCGAAAGACAGGACCAGCAGTCTACATTCCAAGGTAAGACTGCTGCGCTCCATTATCATCTCCATCTTCTTATACGCTTGCGAAACATGGACCCTCACAGAAGATCTACAACGAAGAATACAAAGCATGGAGATGAGGTGCTACAGAAGACTTCTGGGCATTTCCTATACCCAGCACATCACCAACGACGAAATCCGACAGACCATCACACAAGCCATTGGACAACACGATGACCTGCTCACAGTGGTGAAAAAACGGAAACTCCGATGGTATGGCCACGTCACCAGATCATCAGACCTTGCAAAGACCATTCTGCAAGGCACGGTGCAATGAGGAAGAAGAAGAGGGAGACCGAAAAAGAGGTGGGATGACAACATTCGAGAATGGACTGGTTTGACACTGAGCGAGGCCATGGGGGTTGCTGAGGACAGAGAAAGATGGAGTGCGCTGGTTAAACGATCGTCTGTGGTGCCACTACGACCTCCGAGTTTGATTGATTGATTTATTGTTGCTTTAGGTCCAGCGGACTCTT
The DNA here is from genome assembly GCA_036898135.1 of Oncomelania hupensis. Classification (NCBI taxonomy): domain Eukaryota; kingdom Metazoa; phylum Mollusca; class Gastropoda; order Littorinimorpha; family Pomatiopsidae; genus Oncomelania; species Oncomelania hupensis. Next base: position 14,029,133 of record CM072516.1, read on the forward strand.
CCGAGCCAAACCTCCGAGTTACGGGGTAGGATAGGATAGGTGTCATTTCTCAAACGACATTTCATCTTCTTTACGTTTAGGTTTTGTATTATGTGTGTTAATGGTAAATGCAATAAAACTGACACACTCTCTATGCTTATGTCTTTTACTTGTTGTAGAGTTACGTAGCACTTGGGTAGTTCATCTGCACTTAATTTAAGCTACTGCTTCCGAAAACTCTTCCTGACTACTATGCGATCAAACTCAAGATTGTAGGAGTTAAACTTACGGAGACTGACAAACACCAACCTTTGTTTCAGATCTTTGCTAAAATTATCGTCTTCTATTAAAGACCTCTCAACTCGTTATGCAATGCAACCATTCCATCGGGTTTTCTGTCTTCTCTGTCGTGTGGCGACAAAGCAAAGAAAGGCCAGCGTCGCTAGTTTGAAGAATACCCACCTTGCTTTTTTTTCCTATCCTATCCCTTAACTCGAAAGTCGTTGGGGCAACACAGATGATCGTTTAACCAGCGTACTCTATCTTTCTCTGTACTCAACATCCCTTATGACTTCGATCAGTGTCAAGTCAGTCCATTCTCGAATGTTGTCCTGCCACCTCTTCTTATGTCTCCGTCATTCTTCTGCCTCCTTGCACCGTGCCTTGCAGGATGGTCTTTGCAAAGCCTGATGCTCTGGTGACGTGGCCTATACCCAGAACATCACCAACGACGAAGTCCGACCGACCATCACGCAAGATATTGGACAACACGATTACATGCTCACAGTGGTGAAGAAACGGAAACTCCGATGGTACGGCCACGTCCCCATAGCATGAGGCCTTGCAAAGACCATCCTAAAAGACACAATGCAAGGAGGCAGAAGAAGAGGGAGACAGAAAAAGAGGTGTCAGGACAACATTTTAGAATGGACTGCCTTGACACTGATCGAAGCCATGAGGGTTGCTGAGGACAGAGAAAGATTTGAGTACGCTGGTTAAACGATCATCTGTGGTGCCCCAAGACCTTCGAATTACGGGATGCAATTGCTTACGGGATAGGATAGGATAGGAAGGATAGAATTTGCTTTACTTTGCCACAGGGCAGTATCGTCTCGGACTACTTCTCGCTTTCGCCACTTGGCTAAGAATAACAGCCCTTAAACGGTCCAAAGCTCGATGACCTTGTATGGGTAAAACAGCATAGCTGAGACTAGAAGCCTGTGTGATCTCTCTCTCTTCTCTCTCTCTCAGTTGGTAGCGGCTTACTAGTCCGAAAGGTACCTGGTTCGAATCCCGGATTGGCCAATGTGTGACCATATTATTTTCCCCTTACCATCAACTGGTTCGCTGGTGTCGGAATAATGTGACCAGTAATCGCCTATACGCTTCGGTGTCGTGTGAATATAATCTACAATTAGCCTACATTTACATTTACACTGTTTCTCTCTCTCTCTCTCTCTCTCTCTCTCTCTCTCTCTCTCTCTCTCTCTCTCTCTCTCTCTCTCTCTCTCTTTCTCTCCCCTCTCCCCTTGTCTCAGCAGTCTGTGTGTAAGAACGGCAGATTTTGCTTAATGGCTGAGTCTTCTCGTAGCAGAAAAATAAAAGTGCATTCTGACCGCCTCTCTGCCTAAGAGTGTTAGACTGAGACTGAATGCGAATAGTTTGATGTATCCATTTGTTGGAACATGTTTTAATGATTGACATTATAGTTACTGTTCATATTTAATTTATTGTTAATGTTCATAAAGTTAGCAGGACAAGTTGTAAGATTATTTATATGCCTATCAGCTTTATCCCAGGACAGTTTTCAACCCAACATCAACGTCTTTCGGTCTAGTGGGTAGACCGCTGCTGATCACCGTCTGTAAGACAAGAGAGGACTAGTCTCAACTGCGCTGTAATTACGTGTATGAGTAGGAAACTAACCGACGACCTACTTGTTACTTGCATAAGTAAGACCTAACATCCTTAAGGCCCGGCCACACTTCTGTGATACGCTTACGAATTCCTTAAGTATTTCCTTGCGTACTGGCTAACATAAAATTTCGCAAGGATAGCACATGTTTGATTTCTTCTTCAAAAATACATAAGCCGGGCTTACGAGGACCAATCAGAAGCGAGAGTGTGACATCACAAAGTCAAAGTCAAAAAGTCAAAAGCGCTTTAGTCCATAAAACCCCATGGGGCACGTGGATACAACTAAAAGAACAAAAATAAACATTGAATAATATGGAAATCATAAAATACAACATAAAATACATATGTACATATATTACAAAAACAAAAGTCAATCTTTCACGCTCGCGTTCTAGAGGACACATAGTTAACATTTGCAAATTACACATTCATTATTATCACACAACACAAGCATACCACATAACAATTATGTCCACAAACTCTGATCACAAATCGCACGCACTCTCTCGCAAGATTGGGTGATAAAGAAGGGGCGGAGGGGGAGGGGGGTACAAACTGGTATTGAGTATTTAAATTGTCATTATTCATTAAAATTAATCACTATTATTACTAACGTTAGTATTACAAATCATTCTATTGCGTTCTTAAGCAATCCATTATTATTTTCATAAACCTAGCCAGTTTCAGCAGAATAGTCTTATTTTTCGTTGAAAAGAAATAAAAAAAATTTAATAGCATTGGGTCGCACATAGAAAAAACTTTTAAGCAGCTCTTTTCGATCATCATCGAAATGTGGACATATAAAAATAAAATGAAATTTAGAAGGAATTTAGAGGTCAACCTAAACTCTTCCTACACGCATGATTACACGCTGCAAGCAAAGCTTGTCTGCTACACACGACTTGGCGAGCTAAGGCAGTTGAATTCACTTGTTGCGTGCGATCTTAGTAAGGTGGTTTCATATTATAGTCAAATCGTGACAGAGTACATTACGTCGTCATGAAAAAGTGCCTTGTGGTAGTGAAATTAAACAGTACGTACGTTTGTAAATTCGAGTCAGGCCTTGATAAACATGGCACCACTACCTCCGACCCAATGCGTAAGCCGTAAAACGTAAGCCAATTGTGGCCACTCAACTCATAAGATGTGGCCACCGGTCAAAATTCATGGCAGTGAAAAATGGCATAACTCAAGGCATAAGCCGGTGTGACATCGTCAAAGTTCCTAGTATCTTATTTTTGGCTGGGAGCGACTGGGAGCATTCTGATTGGTCGACGCATTACAAAATTCTACGCATGCGCACAGTGCTATCGTAGTCTTAGTAAGGATTAGGGTCAGAGTTTGGGTTAAGGTTAGGGTTTAGGGTTAGGGTTAAAGTTAGGGGTTACGACGCCAAAGAACATCGTGAAAAAGCCGTCCCGACTTGACCTGGCGCATGCGCAAAGGCGCCCGGCTAAGTAAGACACCCGGAACTGTGACACCGGAAAACGTAAGCCAAATGTGTCCACTGCTTAATACAATGTTATGCGCTTAGTATTGCACTACCAAAATTTAAAGAAAAAACAACGAATCCACGCATCATTCTGCTTGCTGTTATTAACAATTCTTTTGTCTGGAATTCGAATTTCACTTCTGTTTGTTTGAAATTGGCAGATCTAAGGAGATGTCTTATAAAGTTGACGACCGCAATTTTTTAACAATTAACATACAGTTGAGAACATGAGACAGTGACCACACACTTGCCTTGATAAAATAGACCGATTCAGACAGCCTTTATCAGGTCAAGGGGTTGTATAGTACTGAGCATGAGAAACCTGATCGGTATTTGTTATCAATGTTTTATAAAGTGTCACGTGGGGTTTATGGGCTCTGCACAATGGAATTATGGACCCTCACGTTTATTCGGTGGGAACTGCTAGTAAGTCACCCTATGAATTACTTTAATAAATTTATTTGTTTAGCTCGTTCTGTGCTAAGGTTGGGGTACAGAAATAGATAGAAAAATGGTAAAAGAATACTGTCACACTAGCTTTCACACGGCTATGAATCATATGTAGTCCAGCCACTTGATAACAGTTAAAATCACACATTTATTTCTTCTACTCTATACAAGATTCTCTAAGTACTAATCTAACTTAAAATGTCTCAGTCACTGCTAATAGTTCGATCGCTGATAGTCTAGGCCGCTGTTTTTTCTTCCTCGGGCACTTGCTAGTATATCTCATGTAGATTTGGACTACTGTGGTCCGTTTTACAGTTTCTGAAGAGTTGGACTACTGTGGTCCTGCTATGATCAGTTTAAGTGCACCTTCGCCTTATGCACTTAACTCATGTGTGGGGTGTTCGAAGTCCTTCTGTGAGGTAGCTTCTGGTCCACCTGTGTCGTTGTGTAGTTGGGTTCCCTTGCCACGCTGTGGGGTCTGACAGGGTGTTTCTTCGGGTAGCTCCTTCCGTCTTGTGCGGTAGAGTCTCCTCGACCAACTAGTCGTTTCTGTGGAGTGGGGTGCACAGGATAGCTCGGGATAGCTCGGGATAGCTCGCCTGCTCGTCTGTAATATAAGAGACGAAATTCTGCACAACCCTGAATAATCGGTTTGTGCAGAGCGTCTCACTGAAAGCCAAAGTAGCCCTCAGTGATAGCTCCACATCTCTATACATAAGCGACGAACATTCTGCTACTTCCGGGTTCCACTGGAATCTCACTCTAAATTCCTATACATACATAAATATAAATCGTGTCTAACTATACACATACAGAATTAATAATAATATAAACATTCAGTGGTACAGCCACTGGTCTGCAAACATACATATCAGTTAAACAACAGTGGTTCCGTACGGGATACAACATGGCGGCGCAACCGGTCGTGTTTCACCACGTGTTCGGCCTTTCCACATGGTCACGCAAATTCGGATTAACAATTCACATTTATGCATAGCAAATTCTTCAAACATAATTTCAACAATAATACAAATATATCACGATGAAACAGAAGGGTGTTCATTTACCTGTTTGACAAGTTCAGGCCCGTGATGACTTGAGAGAATTCTAAGATTTCTAAGTCCTGCTTCCTGGTCTATGAGTGTAGAGATTTCTCTAGCTGTGGAGATGTTGACTCTACCTCGTCTCACACACGACTGATCCAAACTGTCTTAGGTTTTGACACATTCAAAACTGCTCTACCCACTGAGCCTGCTCTGATTGGTTAAAACGGTCCGATTCAAGGCTCAAGTGCTGACTCACTGCGCTAGCGTGGGTCGGGCTCGCGGTGTGTGGTCTGCTGTGTAAATTAATTGCTGCTGTGTAATAGTCTAACTTCTCTACTGTTACAAAGACTACACATGGCTAAATAGTCAACAAGCAGAGTTAAAACTAGCCAATTCATGACAGGCTCCCTCAACTGAAAAAAGGCGATGACTACTGGAGTCGACCTTTTTCTACTACAGAGCCTAGTTTAACACTGCACTATCCTAGGGTCCTATTTACAAACTAATTAAGTTGCTCTACCTGAGCTGCAATGCTGTGCCAGGTAGCTATGGACACTAGTGACCGGGTTTTTACTGGACGGGGACGAATTCTGGTGCTGTGGCCCTTAGTTGTGTTGGGTGGGCGACAGCTGCTGTGTCCTCCACGAGATGGCGACTGAGGTAGTCGGCTCCGTGGTTCTCTTTGCCGGGGATGTACTCGATTTGGAATGAGTATGCCTGAAGGGTGAGTGCCCATCGCATCAGGCGAGAGTTCAAAGACTTGGAGGCTGCCAGGAACGATAGTGGTTGATGGTCCACCTGAACTGTGAAGTGGGTCCCATACAGGTAGAGTTGGAATTTCTGTATGGCCCAGACTAGTCCAAGACATTCTTTCTCCGACGTGGCGTAGTGGGTCTCGGCGGGTCTCAATTTTCTGCTGGCGTAGGCGACGGGGAATAGCGTCTCCGCATTCTTGGGGTCGCGCTGTAGCAGTACTGCTCCGAGGCCTAAGTCGCTTGCGTCGGTGCGAAGAACGAATGGCTGAGTCAAATCGGGTAGGTGGAGTACTGGCGCCGATGTCATTCTGTCCTTGAGTGTTTGGAACGCTGTCTCACATTCCGCTGTCCAAACTACTTTGTCCGGGGCGATTTTCCGGGTTCCATTTGTCAGTGGTACGGCGATGCTGTTGTAGTTGGGGATGAACTTCTGGTAGAAGCCGCAGAGTCCTAGAAATGACTGCACTTCCTTCTTGGTCTTGGGCCTAGGAGCGTCGAGTAGGCGTTTCACTGTCTTCTCTACCGGTCGCAGGCTTCCTTGACTGATGGTGTGTCCCAGAAATTCTAGTTCTGTGAATCCAATCTGACATTTGGTGGGTCTTGCCGTCAATCCCGTGTCTCTGAGGCGGGCGAGTAGTTGTTGTAGGAGCGTGACATGTTCCTCCCACGTAGGTGTTGTGATGAGGATGTCGTCCATAAACGAATGTAGGTGCTCGCTGCTCAGGGGTGCCAGGAGTTTTCGCATCATGGCGCTGAAGATGCTGGGTGCGTTGTGGAGTCCGAATGGAAGTACATTGAACTCGAAGTGTCCTTCCATAGTGCTAAACGCTAGGTACTTTCGGACTTGCGGTTGCACTGGTATCTGGTAGTATCCTTTGCTGAGGTCGATGCGTGAGAAGTACTTTGCTCGCTGTAGCTTGGCAAATAGGTCGGTCTGGTCCGGGAGTGGCTCTGGCTGGAACTGCGTTACCGCATTCAGGAGTCTGAAGTCGATGCACAGTCGATGCTCTCCGTTGGGTTTTCGCAACAATACCGTGCCTGCGCTGTAGGGTGAGGTAGACTCTGAGATGATTCCGGCTGCCAGTAAGGTGTCTATCTCTTCCTTGATGGCTCGCTGCTGTGACAGTGGCATCGGGTAGAGCTTCTGGCGGACGGGTGTTGGGTCGGTCACCGTTAAGGTTACTTCGACGAGGTCTGTCCTCCCTGGTCGGTCTGTTAGCACAGTCTGATGTTGTCGAATGACCTGTAGTACTTGCTGTTGCTGTTTAGCGGCTAGGTCTCCGTTGAGTATCACGTCTTTGTAGGTTTCTTTGGAGTGCAGGGGATACTCTACTGCATTGGTCTCCATGCTTTCTCCTTCTTCCGCAATGGCGATGGCTAGCAAGTTGTGAGTGCTGGGGGTCGCTGGTCGGTCCGTGTATTTCTTGAGGAGATTGATGTGGTGGTATCGGGCTCTCCCGTTCACCTCTACTTGGTAGACTGTCTTGGATTTCTTGGCAGTCACCCGGTACGGTCCTCTCCAAGCGATGTCCAGCTTGTTGGTTCCACTTGGAAGTAAGAGTAGCACTTGATCGCCGACTTGCAGTTCTCTGTCCTTCGCGTGGCGGTTGTAGTACTTCGCCTGACGGGCTCTTGCCTTCTTCAGTGCTTCACCAGCTTTCTTCCACGTTGCTTTGGGGGTTTCCTGCAGGTCTGCGACGTACTTGGTGGCACCTCTTGGTGTGTCGTCTATCTTGGCTTCCGTCCAACTTCTGCGTAGGGCTTCTAGCGGTCCTGCTAGAGGTCTGCCGAAAAGCAAAGTTGACGGGGTGTAGCCTGTGGCTGCATGGGGTGTTTCTCTGTATGCGAACAGTGCCGCATTCACGTAGGTGTCCCACGCTTCTGGATTGTCGTCGGCGACTTTCCTGAGTATGGTGAGAAGGGTTCCATTCAGTCTTTCTACTTGTCCGTTGCTGGCTGAGTGGTATGGTGGTGTGCGAATGTGATGCACTTGTATCAACTCGAACACGTCTTGCATCAGGCGGCCGGTGAACTGAGATCCGTTGTCCGTTCTAATGCTGTCCGGGAATCCGACTCTGGTAAAGATGGCGATGAGTGCATCTGCGATCTTCTTGGTGTCGATCGCTGGCAACGAGACTGCTTCGCACCACATCGTACATGCGTCGACGAGTGTGCGTAGAAATCTGTTCCTCTTCTTGGTCATGGGCAGTGGTCCTACTATGTCTACTGAGACTTGCTGGAATGGCACGCCGACTACTACTGATGGTCCTAAGGTAACTGGTACGGTGTGATGTCGCGGGGAATATCGTTGACATTGGTGACAAGATTTCACGTAGCGCTTGACATCCTCCGTGATTCCTGGCCAATAGTAGTGTGCGCTGATTCTCTGCACTGTGGCTCCAATTCCCATGTGTCCGCTGAGTGGCATGCTGTGGCCTAATTCTAGTACTTGGGCTCGAAGGGTGGCTGGTAGTACTAGTTGGGTGTGATCTCCATCTCCTTGTCGATGTAGAACTCCCTCTTCCATGTAGAAGTCTCCCTTGTGCGGGGGTGTGTGCGCCTTGGGTAGCTTCTGGAAGCACTTCGCTATCGAGGTGTCTTCTTTCTGTGCTGTTTTGATCTCTTCGAGTCCTGGATTCGGAGCGAACTCGGGCTGGGGTGGTTGGGTTTTAGCTTGGGCCCTGGTTTGCACTGCAGCTATCTCTACAGTTTTAGGGGGCGTGCCTAAGAACACATACCTACAACCTAGCACTAGATCATACAGGGGTTTCTGTAAAACAGCTGCTTGGATTCGTCCTGTGACGTACCTACTCTCTACTTCGATCCAAGCTATTGGGCAAGTAGTCGTCGGTTTCGTCAAGTCTGCTCCTTGTAAGTCGACTGTCTTGTCTGTCAAGTCCGCGCGCGATACAAGAGATTCGCTAACTATCGCGTCGTATGATAGACCTGTGTCATACAGACAGTTCGCTTTTTTACCGTTGACCTTGACCGTGTCTGTCACCGATGGGTGATCTCCGATTGAGTGTGGCTTGTTACCGCTGCTTTGAGTTAGAACTCTGTGCGCTGGCCGGCTTTCGCGCTCTTCCCTACGTTGTGCGGCCAACTTGAAACATTCTGCGGTGGAGTGATTGTTTCTGTTGCAAAACGAACAATACCGTCTCTGTTCTGCAGGACCTCTTTTCCCGAATTCCGTGTGGGGTCCTTTATTTTGCCCAGGTCTGGGATTATTCGGCTTATTCGCGGTGCGCTCTTCCCGGTTAGGGCTTCGTTTCTGTGCCTCTTTCCCGTTAGGCTTTAGGTCTCGCCTGAAGCTCTTGGCTTCTCCGTGGGCGGCCACGTACCTATCTGCGACCTTGACCAGATCTTCCAGTCTTTCCGCGCCCTGCTCTACTGAGAATGTCCTCAGCTCGGGGGTCATGGTTTCCCGTAGCTGTTCCCATACTAACAGTTCTGTCAGTCCATCATACGTCTTTGCCGTGGCTGACTGGCTAATCCACTTATCCAGCGTTGTGGACAACCGATCCGCGAACTGCGCATAGCTCTCTCCTTTCACTCTCCGATTGGTGCGGAACTTTTGCCGGTAGCATTCTCCTGTCAGTTCGAATCCCGTTAGGAGTGCCTCTTTTACTTTGTGATAGTCAGTCACTCTGTCAGTCGGTAGCTTACTGTAGATGTCATAAGCCTTTCCTCTAAGCCCTTGACTAAGCTTAAAAGACCAATGAGTGGGATCTAGTTTGTACTCTTTTGCTAGACGCTCAAACCTAGTCAGATAGAGATCTAGACCTTCCTCTCTCTCATTGAATGTTCCCAGTGGAAATGACATTCCTTGTACAGGGTTGGATGCTACCTCTAGCTGATCTGAGTGGGAAGGGGTTGAGGAAGAACTTGAAGCTCCTGATCCCAATCTTCTTAGCTCTAACTCATGCTGTCTTTCTTTTTCCTTTTCTTCCCTCTCTTTTTCTTTTTCTGCCCTCTCATACTCCCATCTCCTAACTTCTGCATCTCTCTCTGCTGCTAATGCTGCCTTCTTCTGTTCTCTTTCTGCCTCTAGCTCTAATTTCCTCGTTTCTCTCTCTGCCTCTAATTTCTTCTGCTCTGCTTCTAATTTCTTCTGCTCTAGTTCTAATTTCTTTTGCTCTGCTTCCAATTTCTTCGCCTCTCTCTCCGCTTCTAACTTCTTTGCCTCTCTCTCTGCTGCTCTCTCTGCCTTAGCCTCCTGTTTCTCTACCTCTGCATTGATATACGCAATTAGGTCTCCCCCTGCTAAGTGTAAAGCTTCTCCTAATTCCTTGAAGCGCAATCTCAAGGCCACTGGGTCCGACATTGCCAAACGTGTCTATGAACAACCTCTGAATCACGTGGAATACCAAAACACTAGCAATATTGCAAGGCAATAACAACAATGCAAAGACCATAAAATTCGTAATCAATAATAGAATAAAACAAGAGTCAAATGGCATACAACAGTTATTTAAGCAAAACCTGCAAAAGAACAATGCAACATACAGGCACAAAAATATTTGAAGCAAAAAAGTTTTTAACTAAAGAATAGTGCACCCAAACTGATTAGTCCTTGTTACCACTATTCTAAGTTATTCTACTACTCCTACTGTTATCTAATTTTATTGTACTTAGATCCGGTTATACCCAATTCCTATTATCCACAGATCCTGGCTAGGCTCGCCAATTAAAGTGTCACGTGGGGTTTATGGGCTCTGCACAATGGAATTATGGACCCTCACGTTTATTCGGTGGGAACTGCTAGTAAGTCACCCTATGAATTACTTTAATAAATTTATTTGTTTAGCTCGTTCTGTGTTAAGGTTGGGGTACAGAAATAGATAGAAAAATGGTAAAAGAATACTGTCACACTAGCTTTCACACGGCTATGAATCATATGTAGTCCAGCCACTTGATAACAGTTAAAATCACACATTTATTTCTTCTACTCTATACAAGATTCTCTAAGTACTAATCTAACTTAAAATGTCTCAGTCACTGCTAATAGTTCGATCGCTGATAGTCTAGGCCGCTGGTTTTTCTTCCTCGGGCACTTGCTAGTATATCTCATGTAGATTTGGACTACTGTGGTCCGTTTTACAGTTTCTGAAGAGTTGGACTACTGTGGTCCTGCTATGATCAGTTTAAGTGCACCTTCGCCTTATGCACTTAACTCATGTGTGGGGTGTTCGAAGTCCTTCTGTGAGGTAGCTTCTGGTCCACCTGTGTCGTTGTGTAGTTGGGTTCCCTTGCCACGCTGTGGGGTCTGACAGGGTGTTTCTTCGGGTAGCTCCTTCCGTCTTGTGCGGTAGAGTCTCCTCGACCAACTAGTCGTTTCTGTGGAGTGGGGTGCACAGGATAGCTCGGGATAGCTCGGGATAGCTCGCCTGCTCGTCTGTAATATAAGAGACGAAATTCTGCACAACCCTGAATAATCGGTTTGTGCAGAGCGTCTCACTGAAAGCCAAAGTAGCCCTCAGTGATAGCTCCACATCTCTATACATAAGCGACGAACATTCTGCTACTTCCGGGTTCCACTGGAATCTCACTCTAAATTCCTATACATACATAAATATAAATCGTGTCTAACTATACACATACAGAATTAATAATAATATAAACATTCAGTGGTACAGCCACTGGTCTGCAAACATACATATCAGTTAAACAACAGTGGTTCCGTACGGGATACAACATGGCGGCGCAACCGGTCGTGTTTCACCACGTGTTCGGCCTTTCCACATGGTCACGCAAATTCGGATTAACAATTCACATTTATGCATAGCAAATTCTTCAAACATAATTTCAACAATAATACAAATATATCACGATGAAACAGAAGGGTGTTCATTTACCTGTTTGACAAGTTCAGGCCCGTGATGACTTGAGAGAATTCTAAGATTTCTAAGTCCTGCTTCCTGGTCTATGAGTGTAGAGATTTCTCTAGCTGTGGAGATGTTGACTCTACCTCGTCTCACACACGACTGATCCAAACTGTCTTAGGTTTTGACACATTCAAAACTGCTCTACCCACTGAGCCTGCTCTGACTGGTTAAAACGGTCCGATTCAAGGCTCAAGTGCTGACTCACTGCGCTAGCGTGGGTCGGGCTCGCGGTGTGTGGTCTGCTGTGTAAATTAATTGCTGCTGTGTAATAGTCTAACTTCTCTACTGTTACAAAGACTACACATGGCTAAATAGTCAACAAGCAGAGTTAAAACTAGCCAATTCATGACATAAACTACCATGTAGGTAGCTATCCTATCCTATCCCATAACTCGGTGGTCGTAGGGGCACCACAGATGATCGTTTAACCAGTGTGTGTACTCCATCTTTCCCTGTCCTCCTCAACCCTGATAGTTTCGCCAAAGAGCTTGTTTCGCTCAGTGTCAAACCAGTCCATTCTCGAATGTTGTCCTCCTACCTCTTTTTCGGTCTCCCTCTTCTTCTACCTCCTTTCACTGTGCCTTGCAGGATGGTCTTTGCAAGATCTGATGATCTGGTGACGTGGCCATACCATCGGAGTTTTCGTTTTTTCACCACTGTGAGCAGGTCATCGTGTGTTCCTATGGCTTGTGTGATGATCTGTCGGACTTCGTCGTTGGTGATGTGCTGGGTATAGGAAATGCCCGGAAGTCTTCTGTAGTAGTAGTAGTAGTAGTAGTAGTAGTAGTAGTAGTAGTAGTAGTAGTAGTAGTAGTAGTAGTAGTAGTAGTAGTAGTAGTAGTAGTAGTAGTAGTAGTACCTAAGTATAAGTCTAGGTATCTATGATGTTTAAAGTTATTTAATTCTCTAGGTGCCTGATGAAGTCAGCTGTTGATATGAACGAGCAATCAGTCGGTGCGTTGATGGTCGGAAACTAGTGAAAGTGTTTACAGTCTACAGGAAGATTATACAGAAAAGCACCTTTAATGGACGAAGGATCATAGCGAACTATCTGTATCTGGTGTGTTTTATCTCCTTAAACCTTTTTCTTACTCTGTCTTCCCGTGTAAAACTTAGAGATGTATGCTGCACTGTATTAGTAGATGGAACAAAGATGATGATGATGATGATGATGATGATGATGATGATGATGATGATGATGATGATGATGATGATGATGATGATGATGATGATGATGATGATGTACACAGTTATCCACCCATGACAAAAGTAATTTTCAGCCCGCTTAAAAGGAGGGCGCTGGAAGCAACGCAAGTCGATGAGAAAGAAAACGATAGAGGAAGAGGGATCAGGGTGGGAATTGTAAGGGAATAGTGGCGCCCTGTTTTCATACAGCGACTTTCAACAGCATTGAAAAAGATAACATCGCGATTCATTCATTACCACCGTTACTCTAACAGCTGTCTTCACGTTATCTTCAACGCTTTACTGCGTGTCAGCTTACCGTGACAAACTGACCGACCTCTCTTCTCTTATGGAATTTCGGAACTTTTCCACAAGGTTATCTCTCTTGGCCAGCCAGCTTAGCTTCAAGACGTCACCTGCTCTTTGTGCGCATATCCGTCATCACAGTCACCAAACGTTGTGCAGCAAATTAACCGTTTGTCTTCGGTCACTTCTCATTTATCCTGGCGTTGAAGTCCATGCCGGATGATAATTTGTCTCAAGTCGGAAGCGTTTCTCAGTATCCTCTGTAAATCGATTATCTAAGACTATGCTGTTAGAGTTGACACCTCCTTTCGCTTTTAACTCCTGACAAAGCGTTGGGCGAAACACACGTATTAAGGAATTTTTAATCTGCTGCATATTGATCTATCTCCTTTGTTGTTACTATTTAATTTCGTCTTCTGACCTTTGATAACTGGTCCTGACTTGAATCGGAAGAATCCGCTGGACCTAAAGCAATAATTATGTAATGTAATGTAACTTCGATGGTATGGCCACGTTTCCAGATCATCAGGCCTTGCAAAGACCATTCTGCAAGGCACGGTGCAATGAGGAAGAAGAAGAGGGAGACCGAAAAAGAGGTGGGATGACAACATTCGAGAATGGACTGGTTTGACACTGAGCGAAGCCATCAGGGCTGCTGAGGACAGAGAAAGTTGGAGTATGCTGGTTAAACGATCATCTGTGGTGCCCCTACGACCTTCGGTTTACGGGACAGGATAGGATAGGATAGGATAGGTAATGTAACCTTTGATAAATAATTGATTGACTGTGTGCGTTGTTCTAAGACGAGGCTTGATTGGTCATGCTAGTTCAATTCATTTTATATTATTGTAACAAACCTCCTTAACATCTCTGGTGTATTTAACTATCTTTCCGGCGCATTAAGTGGTGTTCTCTCAATCACAGTTAGCCAGTTGGTGCTGCAACGTTTAAATCAACTCATTTCATAGCACAGCAGTTAATGCTAATGTGAAAGAAAATGTAGCCTACACAGTCAGCATTAATCTACAAATTATAATAATCTTGTGAACGTTCTTGTTATGTTGTTTCTTGTTGTTGTTGTGTTTTGTTTATCTTTATCGTTTTTATTTTTTTAAAATTTCTCCCCTGATTTTGATTTTTAGTTAGTTAAAATAGATTAACGTCCCCGGACACATAAGCGTATAGGGGACGATTGTTGATTTTGATTTTGATTTTGAATCGTATTCAGTGGATTTTATAGTCGGTCTCTTTACGTGCGTGCCTGCCTCTGTGCGAGGTAGCGTTATTCGGTGCGTTTGTTATGACCTGTCTTAATGGGAAAGTTAGTGGAGGCTCGCGAACCTTTTATCGATGTTCTCAGAACCCGAACCTAGGTTTATGAACCTTTAGGAGAAAAAAAAGTTTCAGGAACTTAGTTTCGGGATCTGAGAACATCGAAACAAGGTTCATGAATCTCCTTGATCCTTCCACAACCTTTGAAATAAGACAGGCCATTATAGTGCCTCATTGTGTCTGTCTATATCTGTGACTGTCTGTCTGTCTGTCTGCCTCACTGGGTCTGTGTGCAAGTATCTTCTGGGTAATGGAAACATTGGTTGTGCCACTTTGTCAGTGATATGCGATGAGTGCTGCGCAGTTTTCGGATTGACTTGGGAAACCATTTCTGCATTATACTAGTGCCAAAGACAGTATTACTACAGTCATAGCTTTTGCTATCGTACTGCAAACCCAGCGAATGATACACCAGCTGTGTGAATGACTACCACTTTGTGGAAAATTACCTACCAGTACGAGGTCTACCAGGTTGTGTTACTGATTTGCACCCATTTGGATGGTTCTCTATTTTCATGACTTTGTCACTCTTCACTTCGTTATCTGCTGTGCTATTGTAAACGCTTTGCATCAACGCGATGGATCCAGAAGGACAAAGATCTCTACAGGGGAACTGGGTACTCCACATTGTAACCCTACTTTTGATATTTGGTAAGTGCATTTTGAGATTGTTCTTTTTCAACGTAAAACATTGTTACCTTATCTGTGAATAAAATCGTTTATATTAAAAATGCATAACCAGGCAATAAGCGTATTGCATAGAAATTTTAGACAATACAGGAACTCGCGCAAAGATTCATGCAATACGTGAAATGTCTGAAATGTTTAGTTTATTTATTTAATTTAATGTTAGAAACAGCTTAACTTAAAATTAAAATAAATGAATTAACATGAACAAACATTAATATAACGACATAGTTATATAACAGAAATATATTGTTATTGCTTATATATGATTTATGAATGGTGTCACGCCACCCGAGTGGGTTCAGTGACGTCAGCTCAAACAGCGAGTGAAAGAGATCGAACTCAAACTAAAAAAAAAAACTAACACAAATGCCAGATGAACATTTACACTCTTTTATTCAACAACAAACACACAGGGGAATGGGAAATCTAAAGCACCCCAACCCCTATCCGGACCCACAACCCCAACAATTAACAACAATTACCTCCCTTGTCTATTCTGAAACCCTTAGAAACTGTACACAAGAATCCCACACAACAATATGCAACAATAAACAAATAAAGCAGGAATAAATCTGATTACAAGTAAAGCGTTCGGCCAGCAAGATTCGGAGAATATATTAGATTAAATTGACTGGCTTTACTCATGAAACGTTCGCTCTCTGTAGCACTCTTGTCCTCTTAGCTAATCACAAAACGAAGCAGTCAACACACAGATAAAAAAAAATATACTGCTCTAAATTTCTGAAGATGTAAAGATGTTTTATGTGTGTGTAATGCAAGTGTGTATGACTGTGGAGATGCGATGTGTCGAATGCAGAAGCCCAGGGGGTTGTCTCCCGGTCGTCTAGGGCAATACGAAGAGTCCGGGCGGTGATGGCATGCAACCCCTCTGAATCGCACCCTCAACGCCAGAATGTAGGTCGTGGCAGTGGTGGCAGCGACATCCAACACAGTCAAAACCGCAATGCAGGCAACACAGCGGAAGTGGATCAGAAATACAGCGAAAGTAGTAAAAGTAGTAGTAGTAGTAGTAGTAGTAGTAGTAGTAGTAGTAGTAGTAGTAATCGAAGTAGTAGTAATAGGCCCAATCTGGTCAACAAATAAATCGTCTTACTAATCTATCTTCATAAAAGGTAAACAATACATAAAAAATAACTCCTTCCGCCTTCCGCCATCTTGACCTGTTTATTCACAACTTTCCGGCACCTCTCATAAAAACTCGTGGGTATCGCCATTATAAATTAAAACGAGGTTAGCATGAAACCAAGTTCCGGTCTAGCTTGTTTTGCTTTTATCAAAGCTTGATGCGTGACTTTTAAATATGGCAAATTGCCGAAAACGACGATTGTTAGAGCCAGAAAACGAGTGGGATAAGTATAAAAACGGTGGAGGAAGTACATGCTCAGTGAAAGGATGCAAAAAACAATCGTAGAGGCCTGTATTTGTGGCGACTTTGGAGGTGCGTCGATCATCGACAGAAAGTGAAACAGGACCTGAAGACTCTTGTAGTTTTCCATAGCTTCGCCGTCGCAACTTTCACAAAACACGAAGTAACTGACTATGTTAGGCGAGCGTTGTGGCCAAGTGGGCTAAGGCGGGACTAACTTGCCTTGTCCACAAGCCAGAAACCAATGGCGCCTGACAGGTGTGGGTTCGAGCCAGCATCTTTGCGTTATGTTTTTCCGAATATTTTTCAAAAATTCACAAATAATGTTAGGTAGGTAGGGTTTAGGCGCGCCACTGGCGATAGAAAGTGATAATAAACTGCAGCAAAAAAAAAAAAATGTGAGGGTACGATACAGGTGGCCAGTGACACATGTTATTATTCTTGAATATTTGGAAATAACTCACTAAAACACGCGGAGAAAAAAACCGGAGGTATGTTTCATTGAGGGGATTCCCGTTGGTGCATAGGATAGCAGAAAAGTGTGAATATATGCATTACAACAATTCAATTCTTAATTCTATAATTTACATTCCTTCTCATAAACAAGTATACTTCATCATCACCCTTGACCCCATTTTGGCAACAACATCAACAACATTATACATTTTACACATTTAACCAAGAAAATCATATAAAAAATACTATTTAACAAAATATATCCCTTTCCCCCTCATTCAACATCATTCATTCACGTACGCAAGCTCGGAGCGCATAGCCACTAAGGAATTGAAATACTGGGCACCAACTCACCTGAAAGTCCTCGGCCTGTGAGGTACAGATACACATAACGTCACTCCACAACACAACACAACACAACACAACCTGCTGAGAGTAGATGGTTCATTAGGTACGCTACACTATGCTACACTCATGGAGCATCTCAGTACCGGCGAGGTCACTGAACCTTGGGTGGTCCCTAAACAAAGAGTACACGCCCTTAAGAATAGACTCTACACTTATTTCACCCAGAAATGGTGGCAGTCATAATCTTTCCACTACTGCTACAGAATTCCTTTACCACAGCAGTATTACAATACTTTGGTCATTCTTGTACTGACGAAGGAGCAAGGTGGTTCTAACACAAGACAACCCAACCATTATGAAACAGACTCTATTCTATCTTGTGATAGCGCAGTCACATTCCATCCAATATATCCGTCTGCTAGCAAGCATTACCAACTCGAATCTGAGGCCTAAACCTTCCCCCAGTTCACAGTACAAGGCAATCGAGTTTTGTTCAGCCCCCAATCCCCATCGAGCTATGCGTTCCGCACGTGAAAACCATACATTCCTAACATAAACTACACAATGAGACTGCTGATTCAAACTTTGTACACTGCATCATTAGAGATGTGAAACTCTGCACTGTATACAATCTGACACAGCATAATCTTAGCGTGCGTTGAAAACTCGTGTCGTCTCAAATGGGTAAGAAAGCAAGATGACAGAATACATTCCAATCATCGCGGAAAATGTATTTCCTTTACATTAATTGAGAAATACTTACAGATTAATCTATGCATAATAAATATGTAATGATAAATATAATTATTTAACCTAATTCTTCAAACATAAGCTAGTCTGATGAAACCTTTGTTAAAATTTAAATTTGAACTCTACGGATAGGTTTAAATAATTAGTATATGTTATATATTTAATTTCAATGATAAATGGTACACGTTTGAATAATTACCATCTTAAAAATGGCATCATCATTACAATTTATGCATTTTGTTTAATTGATGTATTAAAAGTTGTCCTGTTCAGAAAATCTATATTTGATGTCATGCCTTGCATGCAATTGACAATCATGCTTTTTAAGCATTTGACTATAACAGGCACATGATTCCATTATTATTATTATTATTATTATTATTATTATTATTATTATTATTATTATTATTATTATTATTATTATTATAAGAATTGACCAATTGGAAAATATATCAGTGCTTTAAATATATTTACATATGATTTTAAGTCTAAGTCCTGAAAGCTATTTAATTTATCATAACTACTAGCTAAATCGCTTGCGAAGCATGGACCCTCACAGCAGATCTCCAACGAAGAATACAAAGCATGGAGATGAGGTGCTACAGAAGACTTCTGTGCATTTCCTATACCCAACACATCACCAACGACGAAGTCCGACAGACCATCACACAAGCCATTGGACAACACGATGACCTGCTCACAGTGGTGAAGAAACGGAAACTCCGATGGTATGGCCACGTCACCAGATCATCAGGCCTTGCAAAGACCATTCTGCAAGGCACAGTGCAAGGAGGTAGAAGAAGGGGGAGACCGAAAAAGAGGTGGGAGGACAACATTCGAGAATGGACTGGTTTGACACTGAGCGAAGCCATGAGGGCTGCTGAGGACAGAGAAAGATGGAGTATGCTGGTTAAACGATCATCTGTGGTGCCCCTACGACCTTCGGGTTATGGGACAGGATAGGATAGGATAGGACTAGCTAAATATCTCTTTATATCATTACATTGGAATATTAAGTGTTGGATGGTTATATTTTCATTACAAATGCAAGTAAAATTTTAAAAAAATGTTGTTTTCCAAGAATTTAAATATAATCTAAATGCGAAAATAGAAATATCTCTAGGGACTCCTAATATACTAATTAAACATGAATCTGATTTTTTTTCTTAGTAATAGTATTAATTATACAGTACATTTCTTTAACTGATAATTTAATATGAATTTTCATAGCATTAATATCTTTTGCTCCCTGTTTTGCTGCTCTATCTGCTATATCATTATGTAATATTCCACAATGTGATGGCAGCCAACACAGATTTATATTTATTCCTATTCTTTTAAAAGAGTGAAGTAGATTTTTTATTTCAAATATTATATAATCCTGTCATGATTTTTATTAGAATTTAATGCATATAATACCGATTGTGAATCAACACATATGAGAATACCATACAAAGCAAGTGGTGTGTTAATTAATGTATGAAGAGACACCAACCCTGCAGTAAAGACTGAATGATTTTTGCCTAAGTAAAACGATTTTATAATTTTAAGGTCTGGAATTACAAGTCCTGCTCCTGCATCTCCTGAAGAAATTACAGACCCATCTGTATAAACTTTTAAATGTCTATAATAGTGTTCAATTATGTTCTCGGGCCTCTGTAGCAATTAAAGAAGGATTTTCATATTTCTTTAAATTGGTATAATTAATATCATATTGTGCACTTTCCATTTCCCATATAGGATATGGAGCATTAATGATTTTTTGGGGCAACGTGTTGTGGATAAATATTTGCATCATTAAAAATATTCTGTGTATATGTTGACATTGTTTGTAATGAGATTACATCTTTTGTTCTCTTTAGGAAATCAGTATCAGATCTAGTATTTATATCCGGGTATATATAAGGGGGTATGGTGATGGTCGATTCCTTTCATCCATACCTGCGATACCTCCGATTCAACCCGTGTCAAGATTAGTTCCGTAATACCGCAAATTTTGTTTTATTTCCATTCAAAACACTTTTGCACTCATGTCACCAATCTTACAGCTGAAGGTTACCTGTTCACTTTCTTTTTCATCCATACTTATATGCGCACAAAAATTCATTCGCAAACAATCTTGCAAGAATCCCATTCAAGCGTTAAATGTGACGTCACATATAACTTTGCAGACGACATTTGACAACAGCGTCGGTTGTAAGTGTAAGTACATTGCAATAAATATCATGCCTAATATTTTAAAATAAAGGTATGACATTTAAAAATACGTTGCCTAACATAAATACTAAATTAAAATAAAATATTTTAGTGCATTACTCAAACATGCACCTATACTCTGTTCTGCAGTACATTGCAATTATCATTTTAAATTAAAATAGTTCAATGCATTTCTCGAGTTGTCTCTCTGTCTACATTTTAAACAGCTACCTGTGTACCCTGGCTTGCCAGGGTACAAAACCACTAGTTATAAATATGGCTAGACTAATGTTGTTTATTTGTACCAAACAGATATTTGAGCTATTATTTATCCTTTATAATTGAATTCATATTTGCACTTTCTCACAAGTCAAAACCGCTGAGGTTTGTAACGTTTCCTTTAAACATAGAAAGGATTACTAGAAAGCAGGAGGTTCAGTTTCAGTCTTTAACAGAGAACTTTACTTCCACAACTGTACGCCATGCCACAAACGGAGAGAGGAGAGTTATTTCTGACCATCTATTTAAAGCAATTTCGCGTAACAACACATTAGAAACAATAATATAACATTCACCTAGTGGCGTACGTAAAACAAAACGAAAGAACCGCAACCCGATTCCGGACCGAACTGAATTCGCGAAGTACTCAAGGGATTGGGAATAACGAAACGTCTTGGCAATAGGCGTTTTGCTTGTAACATCTATACCACCAATACGCAATACCTTATCAACGCATTGTTCTTGTTATCTCTTCGCCTGTACTAGCTTGCCTTCTTCACAACATTGACCAAGCGTCGCTCTGACCAACACAGTTCTGTGTCTTAATTGAGTTTTCATTTTTATCAGGGATTCTTAATACATGTAGGTCATTAGTCAGATACAGAATCACAACCCATTCGTGGCTTGACATAACTTTATCATTCGACTGGTGCAAATCGCAGACAATATAACTGTCTTCTTGTTGACACCTAGGGGTGAAGAGAGGATTGTAGCGTCAGTGATGACGAGGCGACAGCGAGGAGCTGGGGGTGGTGGCAGAGAAACAATGGGAAAAGATGATAATACTTTGCTGAAATTTAAACTTTTACCAGCGACTAGGACTAGGATGAAGCGACGCCAACAATGGCAATGAGACTGAGGAGGAGGATGACGACGAAGACGACGATGGTGATGATGATGATGATGATGATGATGATGATGATGATGATGATGATGATGATGATGATGATGATGATGATGATGATGATGAGGGATGACGATGTTGTGTTCATGAAGTCGTTGACTTTAACAACTACGATCATAATGACATTATTATTATTATTATTATTATTATTATTATTATTATTATTATTATTATTATTATTATTATTATTATTATTATTATTATTATTATTATTATCATTATTATTATTATCATTATTATTATTATTATTAAAATTGTTCCACAGGAGGAGCTGCAGAGAGTCACCTGGAAATTACCAGGCCTACATCATGCGATCACACAGGTACGGAAGATGACCCTTGCTGTGGTTGTTGTTGGTGGTGATGTTGTTGGTGTTGTTGTTTTTGTGGTGGTGGTGGTTATAAGAGATAATTAAAATTAGCAGACTTTTTTCATTATATATCCAGCGCACAGGAGCACTAGATGTCGTGCGCCTATTCCTCGTGCGCCTGTGCTATCGTTGCGCATAACAAAAAAGGCGAAAGTAACCTAATATATCTTTATCTATATCGCCCGGAGAGAGAGAGAGAGAGAGAGAGAGAGAGAGAGAGAGAGAGAGAGAGAGAGAGAGAGAGAGAGAGAGAGAGAGAGAGGTCGTACAGTCGACTGTGGATCACTTCACGTTTTTCAAGGGCATGTATGAATTATGTTCATTGTGAAATAAAATCTTCGCCATCTTGTTCTTAACCTGTGATTGATTGATTGATTTATTGTTGCTTTAGGTCCAGCGGACTCTTTTGAGCCAAATCAGGACCGGACAACCCCCGATCCGCATAAAAAATCTGCTGAAACAACCCCAGTGGGAAAATTGAATGCCCTCCACCGGCCAGTCACTTTACAATAAAGACATCCCACGCGGGGGACGGCTGAGGGTTAACCTCAACTACGCGAACCCCCGGTTACAAAAACAAAATAGAATACAACCATCATTACAAATCATCAACAAAAACATATACATATAAAATGCCTATAGTGCTAAATAATACAATCATAGGAAGCCCTAGTGACCACCCGGCAGAAAGCGTCCAACACTCCCAAGCTGATCCAACAGACCTCATACACAAACAAGGAGTCTTGTCCAGGAAGAGTTTTCAAGAAAAAAGGTAGGTCATTGATCTAGCGAAGAAGAAGATAGTATAGCAGAGTGATAGGACAGATCAGGAATGGGAAAGAGCAAATGAGGAAGACAGCGACAGTGGGAATTTAAAGCACTAAATTTCCAGAAAGTGGGGATACTATTTATACTGAAACCCCCGGCACTCCAACGGGGGGGGGAACTGTTGCCGCAGTGAAACTGTCATGCCTACAAAGGCAAGACAGGTTTTCAACTGGGGCTTTTACTTTTCCCTTTATAGGTTAGAACAATCTACAGTGACAAGATTGCTCATGACCCCAAGGGGTAACTTAACCTGTGATACGTAATATGTACGATGCTGATCTGTCGTGACTATAGCTTTGGTTGGAAAACAAGTAATCTCCAATATCGTGTGCTGAATTTATCTCTAGAAACGTTAAATTTGTGTCAACGTCAGCAGAAAATTATTTGTCCATGTATAGCACTATTCCAGAACATAGAGCTTCTCAAGGCGCTGTCCGAATATATCCTATCATATCCCGTAACTCGAAAATCGTTGGGGCACCATAAATGATCGTTTAACCAGCGTGCTACATCTTCCTCTGTCCTCAGCAACCCTTATGGCTACGCTCAGTGTCAAGCCAGTCCATTCTCGAATGTTGTCCTCCCATCTCTTTTTTGGTCTCCCTCTTCTTCTGCCTCCTTGCACCGTGCCTGTCCGAAACTTAGATCTCACTCAAGCAGGCCTGAACGATCGACGATCGAGGATAAGACACAAGATTTGCTGGATGTCTTACGTAGCCTATTGAGCCCTCACCCGTCGAGGACATGAAATGTCATGATCTTACATTCGTGAATATAAATAATCACGTCCGATTACCAGGCCTACATCATGCGATCCCACAGGTACGGAAGATAACCCTTGCTGCTGCTGCTGCTGCTGCTGCTGCTACTGCTGTTGTTGTAGTTGTTGTTGTGATGGTGGTTATAAGAAAAAAATAAAATTAACAGGATTTCTTCACTAGCTATCCAGAGCACAGGCGCACTAGATGTCGTGCGCCTATCCCTCGTGCATTCGAGCGCCTGCGCTATCGCCGCACCTAGCGATCAAGGCCAAAGCAACTGCGACCCGCCTAGGACACGGGCACAAGGATCCTTAAACAATCCGCGCGATGGATTGCTTTCGTGCACGTAGGTACTAGACCGTGGGTTTATAAGTAATCGTGTCCGATTATCAGGCCTACATCATGCGATTACACAGGTATAGAAGGTGACCCTTGCTGCTGCTGCTGCTGCTGCTGCTGCTGCTGACGGGTCTACAGCAAAAGTTGCTTTCAAGCCATTCATAAATTGGGTTTGGGTGCGGCGGCATGCTGTTCATTTCAGCGCTTTATTATGCACTTTGATGGAATCTCTATGCTTATTTTGTTTATTAATAATAACATGAATCATGTTGCATGACCTACAGAGACTTGGTATCGACAGCGGCGGAGTTACGCCTACCACTACCAGAACAAGCTTGACGTCGGCTTCATTGGCACCAATGACGTCATCTCTGGGCACCTTCTCTCCTGTGATGTCACGGTTCAGGTTCCCAAACGTTGCGAAGTTCTTATCATGGTAAGACAACATAATATGAACAACGAAAGGATGAACGAACGATCCCTCCTCCCCCCCCCCCCCCACACACACACAATTGCAAAATATAAAAGGGGTAAAACCAGACAGTAGCTCCTACAATAAGAACTCGTATTGGTGTTTTTGCAGTTCTGTATTGCCATGCCAAATTTTCAGCATTCTCACAAGTTTACCCGAAGCTGTTCATGCTGTAAACACTTGATAATAATCTCACATATGGGTTCCCCTACTAACCATAAAGTCTGGTATCTTCCTAAGTCAAGCTTCCTAAGAACGCTGTAACATTAGCTTGAGGTATTAATTAACTTGAGGTATAGTTTTGTGTGCAGATCAGCTCAGCAAGTAGACCTATATCAACGTGTAAAGAGCTCGTTACATAATTATGTGAAGAAACCAATGTGTATTGATTACATTCAAACCTTTAGATTTTGACCAACATTCTTATTCTATACGAACTATAAGAACATATATTCAAGGTGACTACATCACCTGGAAATTCTCTGACTATGATGCTAGATGTAAATACCAGTACTAGGTTTATAACTACATCTACATTTAGTACTACTCAAGCATTGATTGTTACTAATGACTCTATCATAAGCAACTTCACTTCTTCAAACACTACGAACACTACAAGCAATCCACTAGATAGAACGCCCACAGATCAAGAGATGCAGGACTTCTACATTGGCCTCATTACTACTACTCAAGTACGAACACTACAAGCAATCTACTAGATAGAGCGCCCACAGATCAAGAGATGCAGGACTTCTACATTGGCCTCATTACTACTACTCAAGTACGAACACTACAAGCAATCTACTAGATAGAACGCCCACAGATCAAGAGATGCAGGACTTCTACATTGGCCTCATTACTACTACTCAAGTACGAACACTACAAGCAATCCACTAGATAGAGCGCCCACAGATCAAGAGATGCAGGACTTCTACATTGGCTTCATACTGGCCGTTCTGCCCAGTCTTTTCATTGGCAGCTCCTTCATCTTCAAGAAACTGGGGCTGCTGCGGCTGGACAGGAACTCTTCCACCAGAGCAGGTCAAGATGGTTACGGATACCTCAAGAGAATGGATGTGGTGGGCTGGAATGGTTCTCATGACAGTGGGGGGAATTGCCCAACTTCGCTGCCTATGCTTTTGCTCCTGCCACATTGGTTACTCCTCTTGGTGCGCTTAGCGTTCTAGTCAGTGCTGTCCTGGCTTCCAAAGTGCTGAAAGAGAAACTGAACCTGCTGGGTAAAGTGGGTTGCATGCTGTGTGTTCTACTGGGTAAAGTGGGTTGCATGCTGTGTGTTCTGCTGGGAAAAGTGGGCTGCATGCTGTGTGTTCTGCTGGGTAAAGTGGGCTGCATGCTGTGTGTTCTGCTGGGTAAAGTGGGCTGCATGCTGTGTGTTCTGCTGGGTAAAGTGGGCTGCATGCTGTGTGTTCTGCTGGGTAAAGTGGGCTGCATGCTGTGTGTTCTGCTGGGTAAAGTGGGCTGCATGCTGTGTTCTGCTGGGTAAAGTGGGTTGCATGCTGTGTGTTCTGCTGGGTAAAGTGGGTTGCATGCTGTGTGTTCTGCTGGGTAAAGTGGGTTGCATGCTGTGTGTTCTGCTGGGTAAAGTGGGTTGCATGCTGTGTGTTCTGCTGGGTAAAGTGGGTTGCATGCTGTGTGTTCTGCTGGGTAAAGTGGGTTGCATGCTGTGTGTTCTGCTGGGTAAAGTGGGTTGCATGCTGTGTGTTCTGCTGGGTAAAGTGGGTTGCATGCTGTGTGTTCTGCTGGGTAAAGTGGGTTGCATGCTGTGTGTTCTGGGCTCCACTTTTATGGTCATCCACTCTCCCAAAGAACAAGAAGTAGAGAACATTGACCAGCTTAAGGCCATGGTAGCTGAGCCAGCATTCATAGTATGTGCTGCCTTGGTCGTCATCTTGGCGGTGTTCCTCATGATCCACACAGCGCCTCGCTATGGAAATAAGAATGTTCTGGTCTACATCACTATCTGCTCCAGCCTCGGTTCCTTCACTGTTATGGGTGTTGGTGTGGCTCTGAAACAGACAATGCGGGGGCAATAACCAGTTCACCAACTGGATGTTTTACGTTCTACTAATTGTCGTCATCGCCTGCATTCTTATACAACTGAACTATCTGAACCGAGCGCTGAATACTTTCAGCACGGCTGTGGTGACACCTATATACTACACCTTCTTCACCTCATTAGTCATGGTGGCTTCCCTTACCCTGTACAAATAGTGGTGAACCATGAGGATCGAAGGCATTCTGAGCGACCTCTGTGGTTTCCTGACCACTATCTCGGGTATATTCTTATTAAATGCCTTCAAAGACTTCAATGTCACTTTACGTAGTTTGCCTGGACTGAGTAAGTAAAAAGATGCAGGGAGGAGATGCAGTAAGCGAGGGTGGTGAGAGTAGCTTGTTTGTGGACAATAACAATTTCATGGCAAGCAACGATGATCAGGAACATTTGCTGGAGAACGGCCAGTTCCAGGTTCACCATGATTCAATTGCCATCCGGGACTACCTTGATGCTCCAGATGATCAGACTCATTCCTGAGTTACAGATTCTAATACGAGGCAGCTGTGATGTCACTCCATCTAGCATCTATTTCATCACTACGTTCTTCTTGTATGTGTTGTGATCGTTAGCCAGTTATGATCTGTACTAAAAGCTGTACGCGTGCAAAAAATCATTTCATCCTTTGCTGAAAGTGAAAATGCCAATACTGTGCATTCATGTAAAAGAAGCAGGAGCTTTACCTTTCGTTTTCCCTTGGATGGTCATTAAACAGTCATCTACGAGGGGTAGTGTGTTGGTGTGCAGGAAGCAAAGATGATGAAGGTTAAGGAATACAATGTATAAATGCAGGCAAATGTGGTTGGATGTTTTATTTGAGAATTCATTCCAATGCCTTATCCTGAATACATTTGACTACATTAGGATTGCTAAACTGTATTCATTCGTCCATAGTGATTAGTTACTTGTATTTATATTGTTATGCGCAGTTGTCCAACTGTAACCTGCAAGAGAAAGGAATGGATGGACAGATGACACCTAGCGAGAATGGCCAGAGACTGGCAATGGAGCTGGAACAGTAAGTACATCGTCCTCGACGCTGTGGTCATCATCATCATCATCATCATCATCATCATCATCATCATCATCATCACCATCACCATCACCATCACCATCATCATCAACCTTTTTCTTCTTCTTTATCTTCATCATCCGCATCAGCATCATCAACACCGTCGTCGCCGAAGTCGTCAGTGTCGTCTGCATCATCATCGTCATTATCGCTATCATAACCTTATCGTCATCATGGTAATTATTGAGTATCATGCACTGAAAGACGGGCATGTTACAATCCCAACTTAACTGAACTTTTTAAAGCCCCTAAAAATTGACTTTGCGTGTTTCTGTAAAAAAATAATTTGTTTCCTGCTGCTCTGTGCAAATCAATAAGCTGAGGTATCAGTACGCGACAGTGACTGTGGGTGACTGTTGACAGAAACGGGCTGTACGTACAGATGGATCGGGGTCAGGTGTTGGATCAGGTGATTGTAGTCAGTGAGGATGAGCCCGAACACGTGACCAACATCAAGCGAGCCATTGTCTCCCAGCTGCAGCTCCCCATCCTGCCCAGCAAGATGTACGACCAGCCTGTGGTTCAGGTCAGACGCTCCAGACAGCTAGAATTACCACTCAGTATTGTTTTTAGGCCTATATTATACCCTATTTCCTCAACCTGTAGTGGTATAAAAGAAAAAAAGACATTGATATATGTAACGTAACTATGACCGGCTTGTTTCTTTGCTCCGCGAAGCCAACATTATTGAAGGTACATGCACTGAAGTTGCATTATACTGAATCCTAGGCCTATATCGTTGTCATATGCGATGGCCGGTGTTGCATTTCTTTGTTACGCTTTGCTGTGTGTAGGACATGCGTTTGTATTTGGATGTGTGAAAAGGGTTGCAATTATATTTTGTGTGTGTCATTCTATACGGCCTTTGTCTAATTAATTAGTATATAGCGAAACACGCATATATTATAGGCCATGCGTTTCTCACCCTCGGGTGCGGACCCCTATAGTGGTACGTAGTATCTACGGTGGTATGGGACTGTGTTTTGTTATTTCTTTTGTCTTGTGTGAAGTCAGCGTTCTTACATTGTGGTTTTTTTCCCTGCCTGCAGAGCGATATTTTTGGTGACTGCCCCATGACGGTGACGTTTGACCCGGAGTCTGACGTCATGAACACGCGGCGTGATCTGACGCTTTGCAAGAACATGCCACAGATTTTCGGCAGCCCGCGTTTAGTCTTGTCTCTGGCTAAGCAGTTCCAGACTGAGTTGTTAAAGAGAAGTATGGACGAGGTGAGTTATTGTATTACAATCGTGTTTTTTTTTTTTTAAAGTTAATGATAACACAGTTCTGTCATCATCACATTATGCATCATCATCATCGTCGTTGTCGTCGCCGCCGTCATCATTATCATCATCATCGTCATCATAATTACCACTTCCAAGCCACCAACACCATCCACCTCATGATTAGTTTAGGAATTGACACGTTCACCATGGAGATGATGATACTGACGGTAGTCCAATTGGACAATTTATCTTATTTTCATCATGTTGTGGATCGTGTTGGCAGATTGCTAAACCCTTCAGTGTTCCTTTTTTTAAATCTCATTTTGTATAGATGACGTACCCGTTCGCCTCAGAAGTGGACTGCCAGTACGACATTGGGACCAAGACGATCGATGGGTCAGAATGTGTCCACTATCAGGCCTTCCAGCCGATCACATACGATGGACGACTGACCGCTACCCCCACCTTCAACTTTACGTTAGTGGTCTACATTATAGTCGTAGTTCTTTTGTGGTGTTTGCTGTGTGTGGGTGTGGTGTGGTGTGGTGTGGTGTGGTGTGGTGTGGTGTGGTGTGGTGTGGTGTGGTGTGGTGTGGTGTGGTGTGATGTGTTGTGTTGTGGTGTGGTGTGGTGTGATGTGTTGTGTTGTGTTGTGTTGTGGTGGGGTGTGTCCTGGATGAGTGTATTGGAGATTGGGAGTGAGGGGTGGGGTGATGTTAATAGCTTCAAGGTTGATTCTAAAAATAGAATTACATGAAAAGTTGTGTATAGTTACACAACAAGAAAGAGACACCTAACATTCAAGACTTAGCTGTCCGTTTGAGCAACTATTGCGCATTATATTAGTTTTAATGTGACAAACAATGCAGTTTGCCAAGTAATCTCGTTTTCACAACAACAACAATTAAACATCTTTGATACTCAGGCCTTTTAACATAGAAAAGACAGTTTCTATTGCGACCGTGTCTCGTCTTCTAGTTAGTTAGTTTTCTTTGTATATGTTTCTAACAGCCAGTCGCTGAAACTGGCATCAACAGGAAAGCTATCACGGAGACAGGCAGTGGTGAGGCGAAGTCTGGACGGCCGCCGAGTGACGCACCTCCACATGCACATCGATATGGCCCCAGCACGCGATGTGACGTCGCAGCACGTGCACGAGGCCCTTGATGGGGTCCTAATGACATATTCCAGCCAGGTTTGTCGACTTTTGTTTCGCCCCTGCTGCGGATGATGCCAATAAGTGCAGCACTAAGGTGAGTTTGGATTCAGGTAGCAAGTCCCGAAATTTGTAACACTGAAGTGAAGTACAGGTTTGATATGGGGCCGGGTAGCTCAGTTGGTAAGAGCGTCTTGCTAGTAACCGAAAGGTCGCTGGTTCGAATCCCGGATTGGTCAACGTGTGATCATATTATTTTCCCCTTTATCAACAACTGGCCCGCTGGTGTCAGTATAAATCGGTCCAGTAGTCACCTATATGCGAAAGTGTCGTGTGACTATGTTACGTTGAAACGCGAACGAAAGTATGTCTGAAACGCGCACGATAGATCTAATCGTTTCGTTTTGCAAAGTATTCAATAATGGAGTTTATTTACCTTTGATTTGAGTTTGCATTGTTGTTAGGAGAGGCTTTGTATAACGTTGATAATTTGCGTTAGTCGATATTATTGGAGAATTCTCTGGATCTGCGTGTTTACTCTCGATAGAAATTTCCCGATAAATGTCGAAGTAAGAGAACGTTCCGGGTATGTGTAGAAAGATGTATGACGTAAGTCAGTGATGACGATCTTTAATTCTGATTGGTTGTAATGCGTCATTTCTAGAACGTCCTGTCGTCATCTCGAATGAGAGAAAAAATTATAAAATGGATGCCCTGTGTGTGGGTAAGAGATTATTGTTGATAGTGAGTTGGAAAGTAAAAAAGTGGAAAGTGGAAAGCGATTGTATGCAGTGTTGATGTGTGCTGAATAAAAGTGGAAAACTTCATACGTCGACTTTGTGACTTGTATGCTGTTTGAACGGGTTGCGTGGATAAACGAATCTGAGTTACACCTTATCAGGACTTCAGCATCGGGGCTGAATCAAATACTGATAAAGAAAAACACCAACATCAAACGGAGTGTAACAGACTATAATCTACAAACAACAGGTTTGTTGTTACAGTCAAATAACACGGCGTCTAGCACTTTCATAAAACGCGCTGTTTGTGATAGTGTACTTTGTGCTTTGTACTGTCTGGTAGCGCAGTGGCCTGAAGATCTGAGCACACGCTAGAACGCGGTTAGTACTTGGACGCAATCACCGAACGGAAGAAAGACGAAAGAATTAAATAACCGCACAAAACATCCCAGTGCAGCCAACTGTGAATGGGTACCTGGCTGTTTTGAAACTGGGATAGACAAAGCAGCAATGGAGAGAGGATGCACCGCCCTCGTTAAGCTGGCCAAAATTAAAGGGAAGTCCCGAACGCCTCAGCGTTGACGAGAACTCATGTACTTTAATCTTTACCTTTTGTACTCGCGGGTGGATAATTGGGAAATTAGAAGTAAGACCATAACATTAATCATTACAGTGTACTACATGATAATGAAAATCAACATTGTAGTCCAACCACTGCTGTGTGTTCTCAGTCGAGCGACCTGCCCCCTGAGCGTTTCGGAGTGTTCGTGGACGTGCTGCGAGATGCAGGACAAGATACCCTGGAGAAGGCTCTGGCCAGCCTGATGACCTGCAGAGGGGCCGGCGAGTGTCCTCTGCAAACGTTCTCTGGACAACTTGAGAGCCAGCTGGTTCAGGTGAGACCTGCGCTATAGTCTTCCTTTGTTTGTTTGTGTTTGTTCTTTTCATCATACGGTGCTATGGCCACGTCACCAGAGCCGAAGACCATACTGCAAGGCACGGTGCAAGGAGGCAGAAGAAGAGGAAGACAGGAAAAGAGATGAGAGGACAGCTACCGAGAAAGGACTGGCTTAGCACTGAGCGATGCCATGAGGGTTGCTGAGAACAGAGAAAGATGGAGTACGCTGGTTAAACGATAATCTGTGGTGCCCCAACGACTTTCGAGTTACGGGATAGGATAGGA
Organism: Oncomelania hupensis; assembly: GCA_036898135.1. NCBI lineage: Eukaryota > Metazoa > Mollusca > Gastropoda > Littorinimorpha > Pomatiopsidae > Oncomelania > Oncomelania hupensis. The sequence goes on from CM072516.1 coordinate 14,060,711, forward strand.
TTTGTTTGTTCATCCATTGTATTTCCATGTATCCCCGAAACCATCTTTCTACTTTAAAAAAATTGTAAAAGCTCTTTCAACGCCTAGATCATGTTTTGCTTTTTTTTGCGACAGGGAGACGGGCGTACCTGTAAACTTTAACGTACTGTTAGATTAAGAACTAGACTGGATTTTACATCGTTTGAGTGAAGAAGTAAGAAGAAGAAGAAGAAGAAGAAGAAGGATGAAGAAAGAGGAGGAGAAGAAGGGGGTGGGGGGTGGGGGGTGGGGGGCAATTTTGGTGAGTTATTCATGATTTATTAGTTAGCAATCGTATTTTGTAATGCGCAGAAACTTCGAGAATCGTTCTTCACTGACGGGTTGCTGTCTTGCGGCACCGAAGCGTGCGTGGCCACATACATGTTGTGTGTCCAGAAAAAGCTGACCTTTGACCTTGAGGGAGAGCTTGCCCTCGCCAATCTCGGGCTTTTCTACGAGCCACACCCCTCTGCCGTCAACAACATGCTGGTAAGTCCATGGCAAAGGGAATGACAAAATGACCAACGACCATGAACAAAAGAATGGAAGAAGGGTGATGTGTCAATAGGATAACAGGATGAAGAAGGAATATGTGTGTGGGGATGAGGTGTGAGGTGGTGTGTGTGTATGTGTGTGTATGTGTGTGTGTGTGTGTGTGTGTGTGTTTGTGTGTATGTGTGTGTTCGTGTGTTTTGTGCGTGTGTGTATGTGTAACACCTAAGCACCTCTGTTACGTTGAAACGCGCACGATAGTTCGTGTGTGACGCGCACGATAGATCTGTTTCTTTTTAATTTGCAATAATAGAGTTTATTTACCTTTGATTTGATTTTGCGTTGTTATTAGAAGAAGATTTGTTTAACGTTGGTAATTTTAGTTGGTCGATATTATTTGAGAATTTTCTAGTGTTGGTTGTTTACTATCGATCGAAGCGTATGGATAATTCTAGTGGTAACTATAGAAGCTTCCATTCCAAATAAGGTTATATGACGTGAGACAGTGATGATGAAATTACTTCTGATTGGTTGTGGTGTGTTATGCGGGGGTATTCTCGCCTGTTCTGGAGTATGTAGAGACTATATATAGTGCCGCTCTGATTGAGTAGAGAGGGCTTTTTGTGTTAGAGTTGAGAAAGTTGTAAAAAGTGGAAAGTTGATAGTCGAAAATTGTAAAGTGAAAAGCGATTGAACGATTGTATGAAGTTGTTGATGTATGCCGAATACAAGTGGAAGACTTCAAACGACGACTCCTGCCTTGTTGATGATTGAACGGGTTGCGTGGATAAACGAATCTGAGTTACACCTATCAGGATTTCAAGCATCGGGGCTGAATCAACTACTGATAAAAACAAAACCAACATCGAGTGTAACAACCTCGTTATATGTTTGTGCAAGATGTGCGTGACAATTTCTTTTAACAAAGTTCATTGCGTCCTTTTTTTCCGCAGAACTTGTGCAAGACGACGCCTAGTACCACTTGCTGGCTGTCGCTGGGATCGCTGGTAGGGCGGTTGGCCAAGCACGTTACCGACGATGCTAGCGTCAGCAACGGCGATGGTCACATCCATCCATTCAACCACGGCTTGGAAGACGCGGAGGCCTACGCCATGAGAGCTAAAGAAGCCATGGGGAATGTGCTGAAACAATTGAGGGTCAGCATGGGTGACACCTGCAAGCCTGGAGCACTAAGTCAAATCCCAAAGCCTGAACAGGCTGACAAGCTGGCTGACTTGGTCGTCGCGTTAAAGGTTGGTGACATCATTACAATCATCCCAGGGTGGGGTTTTTTTCTGTCCAGTGTCGATCGATGGAAGTGTCATGGAGCTTTACACCCTATTTACTTGTAGTGAACGTGGGGCCTCTTTTCAAACTTTTACCCTAGGTAGAATGATCATAGAAGACTTCGGTAGTCGGCATCATTATGGTTAAACCTGTCCAATAACCGTTTATAACCAAGTTTGCAGATTCGTTCTGGCCGCCGCCGGAGATACACGAAACTCCTAGCGGAAGCGCCGGAGGGCTATGATGAGGGTATAGTTAACCGGAGTATGCCAATAGGCGCTGGGGTGGATGAGCGATGTGACGTGCGTGAAATGTAGTAGCTTATGCTGTCAATGGTATAATTGCTCTAGACTGGGACAGTTGTGTCTTACTGTGAGAGCCTGTCCACTCTCGTGGGCTACCAAGATGACCCTTTTTTTGGCTAGGGAGCTAAGCCATCTAAGCCTACTGATTATAATAGACGTTGTTTTTTGAAATGCTCGAACACGACATTTAAATTCCAAGTTCGCGAAATATCAGGTGCAAGAAATGTGTAATTATGTAAGCAGATAGCCATCTCTTAGCCTGAATTAGACTTGATAGAAAATGTTTTAGCATTCAGGCTCACTTTAGGCTTGTTTAGTCGGGAGGTAGGATGTAGGAAGAACGGTTGTACGTATGGGGTTTTGCTTTGTTGTGTGTTGTCTTCCCCTCTCCAGTGATAGTTGGGCGGGTGATTTTTTATTTCACCTTCAAATCATTGCATTCCTGTTGCAGACTTTAGGTAACGCTGGGCAGGCTATACAGGATTTCTATGACGATTTGACTGCTAACGGTAAAGACATTGTGCCCGCTGTGCTGCAGTGCCTTAACAACAAACAACTCCCAAACATGGTCAACCATGCGGCGATGATGGTAAGAATACTACTGGTAGCCCTGCTAAACAGCAACACAAGCGTCAGGCTAAATTCATAGACCTGAACTTTAAAGCCTAGATATGGAAGTAAAAGTAAGCTTATTATGTTCATCCTACGCATACGATAAAATGGCAAAAGACTTGTCAGGGGAAACGGTTTGTCAGGTACTAGACATTGGCATCAGGCAACAATAAGGGAGGATTTAGGTGAGTTCCGGCCACAAGACTAGACATTTTTTTAAAGGACTGTAACCGTTGTTTCAACCTACCCTTCAGTACTTTATGAAGACTTCTCTTTGGCGATCATTTGCTATACCAGGCGGGTAAAGTATGGTCCATTTTGATTTCTTGTTTCTTCTTGTCTTGAAGTTGAATGCTCGAGAGATAGCTTTTATTAGAGAGATCTTCTAACCTGGGATTTTATAATACAGCTTGTCGTCTGCTCTTTTCCAAAGGTGCTGCGCAAGCTGAGACTAGAGAAGAAAGTTCATTCGGCTCTGTATGATCTGTTGTCTAACCCCTCGCACACTGTGTCCTTGCGCACCATGGCCTTTGACCTGCTCGTGCGTCACGAAGATGACGACACGACCCGTCATTTGACTGACGTCATTATGAAGGAGAAGTTGTCGGGGTTGAGGATGTACATGATCACCAGGCTGGCCCATCTCCTGGAGTCCAACCACCCCGAGCAAAGAAGGTGAGATATACAGACATCGGGTTGTCCAGCTGAGTGAGATCAAAGACTGCGTAATTCAATAGTATTTGGTAAGGTGGTTTGTAGCAGCTCTTTCAGCTAGCAAACGCGCTATACACTTCAGCCAGAAGCTTTGCTCAAAGTAACGTAAATAATGAGTCGAAATAGAGTTCCGGGATGTTTTAGCGTAGAGTTGTTATAGGTCCATCTCGTAATTGATCGCCGGCTCCAGAGTAGGTCTACTCTTTGTAGCTAACATGTCGATCTGTGTGGACAAGGACGCTGAGCAGCGGTTAGTCTCAGTTTTGTAAACTTGCATGCGCTGCATAGCCTTTAGGTTCATATTCTTTAATCCTCAACATTCTTTACTGTATTCGCCATTCATTATGCTCATGATGTGTTTCAATTTCCAACAGCTTACGGGATTTGTGGCGCAACACGTTGACTAAAAACAAGACCATTTTGCCGGAAGTGGAAAGCATGCGAGGCCGAGGCTCCAAATACGCTGAGATCTCGCGATACTTCCTTCTCCCTTTCAGTCACAGTCATCATGGCGGCAAGCTTGCCTTTCGGGTGGTGTTTGACCCAGCTAGTGTGCTACCTGGCAGTTTCCGGGTATCGGTCAGCTTGCTTTCTCACAACAAGACCCTGGATCTCCTGGAAGTTGGCCTGGACTTGCAAGGTGTGTGTAAATACTATTTATTACTGCTATCTTACAAGTTACCTATAGGCTAATTAGGCCCCATAACCACAGACTCTTTATTCAGTACATTTATGCTATACCCACCGTAGCGAACTCGGCCTACTCTCTTATCAAAAACAACTTTGTTTCTGGCTAAACCGCGATGAATATTTTTTGGATATCTAGAGAAATAGCATAAACTCAAAGACTGCTGATTTGGGTGATTTAATAGATTAAAGTAAATATGCAAATTATACTAATAAGATGTGTCATTTTTCACTGTCCGCTTTAGCAGTATGATTGCTAGAGCTATATAAGAACGATTAAAATAAATTGCTGTGGTGATGCTTTAGTCCCCTTACCCCTTGTTCCCTGGTATGGTTATCCCTGTCTGCCATATCGCCAATGGTGGGTGTAGACGTTAAACCTCAATGTTCATTCATTCATTCATTCATTCGTGTATGTGTATATATATGTATTTATGTGAGTGGGTGGGTGTGCGTGCGCGCGTATGGGTTTTCAGGCTTGGAGAACATCGCTCGCGAATTGCTGGGCTGGAAAGCCCTGGACCTGAAGCAAGATTTGTTCGCCTTGGTGGCGAGGGTGATGCAGGCGGCGCTTCCCAAAGGTGGTGAGGCGGCCACCCTCCTGCTGCAGGACAAGCGTGTGTCCGAGGGTCTGCGCAAGCTTCTCAACTTCATCAACATGCCCACCGGCGACTCCCCGCAGGCTGAGTTTCACGTCAAGCTGTTGGGTGAGTAATTTTTAGGTAGATATCTGACTCCCTAACCCATTGTCCCACAAGACTTTCTCGGTCCTATCGTTTGCGTTTTACAGCTCTCAAAAACGCTTCAGAATGGATACCTTCGCAGCAGTAGAAGACATCATCATCATCATCATCGTCGTCGTCATCACCATCATCATCGTCGTCGTCATCATCATCATCATCACCATCATCATCGTCGTTGTCGTCGTCGTCAATATCATCATCACCATCATCATCGTCGTCATCATCATCATCGTCGTCGTCGTCATCATCATCATCATCATCGTCGTCGTCGTCGGCGTCGTCGCCGTCATCATCATCACCATCATCATCGTCGTCGTCGTTGTCGTCGTCGTCATCACCACCATCATCTGTAGAACAGCCGTAAGCTTACCAACAACGTCAAATATACTGAAACTGGGTTACAAGAAACGACTGACACGGTTGACTTCACTAACAGTCTTGGTTGTTTGCAATGTTTCCATGCAGTTCCTTAACGCGTTCGCATCTTGTATATTGTTTGATCTGGTTGATCTTGTATTGTGATAGGAAATGAGGTGGGCTATGTCCACCTGGACGACGTTATAAGAATGTTCAAGGTCTCGCAGATGGGCAGCGACAAGGAACCACCCAAACTTCTCACTCTGGCACAGGTAGGCCTAGATCTCTTCCTTCTTGCCTTCTTCCCCCTCCCCTCCCCCCCACCCCGACCCATTTAATTAGTTTTCACCACAGCGTACATTATTCACCAGTGCCATTTGGAGATCACACTGTCAAAAATGCACATGACAGGCCTGTAGACGTTCATTCTCTACACACTTCAGCAGTGACGGTAGACTAGGTCTATACAAAGTTTAAAAGAAAAGGTGACTTAGGCATTTACGGAATTACAATAACTGTAGAGTACGTTTTTAAGAGATTTAAGTGTTATATCCTTAACTGCCTGACCCTATTGTATGTTTGCAGCGGTTGTCCGAAGGTCTGCAGTTCTTCCTGGGCAAGTCGACCGTCATGGTGGAGCTGGTTAAGGTCATCCCGACCTTGGGTGGCATCCCCTGGCGAGCGGAAGTACGCGGGGCTATGGTCGCTTCGGCCATGTTAAATGCCGCGGGAGACGTGACCAAGTTCATGAGCAGGAAAGGCCCGCTGAAAGTTGTAGGAAGTCTGGGCACAAGGTATGGAACATGACATTTCCCGTTTGCAACGGTCCTAGAGATGGGAGTGAAGGAGAGGGGTGAGAGAAGAGGAACAGCGATAGAGCGCAATAGGGTTTTAGTGGCTGGACATATGAAGTCTCTCTCTCTGTCTCTCACTCTCTCTGTCTCTCTCTGTCTCTCTCTGTCTCTCTCTCTCTCTCTCTCTCTCTCTCTCTCTCTCTCTCTTTCTTTCTCTATCTCTGATTCTGTCCCTCTCTCTCCCTCTAGCTGCCTCCCTCCCTCCTTCTCTTCCTACCTCCTTCTCTCCCTACCTCCTTCTCTCCCTACCTCCTTCTCTGCCTAATTCTCTCTGTCTGTCTCTGTCTGTCTGTCCGTCTCTCTCTCTCTCTCTCTCTCTCTCTCTCTCTCTCTCTCGGAAGAGTCCGCTGGACCTAAAGCAACAATAAATCAATACAAAAACAATCTCTCTCTCTCTCTCTCTCTCTCTCTCTCTCTCTCTCTCTCTCTCTCTCTCTCTCTCTCTCTCTCTCTCTCTCTCTCTCTCTCTCCCGTGTGTGGACATGTGTGTGTGTTTGCCTCTATCTCCGTGTGTGTGTACGAGTGTGTGTGCGTTTGTGTTTGTGTTTGCGTGTGTAGCTGTTTGTTATAGCCGAAAAATCAGACATGGACGTCAATTACAACTCAAGGGCATTGCAATACTTAATACAGAGAGAAAACAAATCCTTGGAAAAAAGTACCAACTGAACTGAAACAATTGCATGAAAGACAGTACGGATCTATAGACTAATCTTAAATTGACACTTTACAGAATGCCAATTATATGTATACTGACAGTGTGGACGTGGCGGTCATGTGCCATGGTGTAGCGTCGATCGCCGATGTGACCTCATCGGGCATCAGAGTCAACATTTCGGTGCAAGTGAATACAAAGGTGGAAGATGCTCGTCTTACGTTCGCAAATGTCCCAGAGCATAAGAGCCAAGTGGTGACACTGGCAGCAGGAGCGCTGAAGAGGCCCCTCCATATCCTCAGGGTTAGGTAAGCAAACCTTTGACCTACCTGCAGCTTGTATGGTTGTGGTGCTCGGTGACCTAGGGCGGTAGTGTATTTGTTAAACCCATTTTAAACACTTTTTAACGCTACTCCTTCGGCTGACAGTATAAACCGAGGTCTAATCTGTGCAGGCTCATGTCCTAGACGGGTGAGTGCCGGCTACACAAATACACCCAGCACGCACTAGGTCCCTTCTTCCAATCCCCAGTCACCCAAGGTTGTGCTCAGTCGTCTTGGCGTCAGACTATGCGCCCAAAGGTTGCAAATGGGCACCTCGGATGGCTGGAGTTTGACCCAGAATGGGCCAGCGCCTTGAGCTAAGCTCTTGAGCTGGAAAGGCGCCATATAAAAACGATTAAATAAAATAACATTTTCACTGATCAGAAAGTCTCCTCTCTGAAAATCCTTACCGGGAAGAGAGGGGACTATAAACTGATTAAATAAATAAAAATAACATTTTCACTGTGTAGTGTAAGTGCTCCAGCAGTCGCGTTACGCGTGATAACTTGTGCACAATGACTGATGGGAGCTCCGTGGTAAATGTGTTTTTTTTTAAGGACATCTGATACTTATTTTCTAGACAAACTGGATGTCTCCCTCAGTGGTAAATACGGAAGATCAGGAACTTGAAATTATGACTGAATTACAAGGATTTTCGTTTGTTCTGAGATCAAAGGTAATATTTCAACGCTGACATATCTATGAACGTAAGATAATAGTTGAGTGTTCTGTTGTTGCGATTGAGACGCGCACGTTAGATCCAATCATTTTAATTTTGCAAAGCACGCAATAATAGCGTGTATTTACCTTTGATTTGATTTTGCGCTGTTGCTAGAAGAAGCTTTGTATATTGTTTATAACTTTTGTCGGTCGATATTATTGAGAATGTTCTGGAATTATTTGTTTATTATCGACCGAATCTTCCGGATGGGTCTCGTAATAGCTAAGCAATTCTTCTAACTTTAAACAAAAAAGTTCTATGACGTAAGACGGTGCATAGTTCCGGTGACGAGTTTTATTTTGATTGGGTGTTATTGCGTCATGCTGAAATGTTAGAATTTGCAGAGAGGCTATATTCAGTAATGCACTGCCCGCTTGTAGGGATGATTGTTGTAGTGATTTTCGAAAAGTGACCTTGAATGAAGTGGGTGATGTTTGCTGAATACAGTTGGAAAACTTTATACGACGAGTCCTGCCTTGTTGCTGCGTGGATAAACGTATTCGAGTTCCACAAACAGGATTCAAGCATCGGGGCTGAATCAGCTATTGATAAATAACCGTTTAACATCTATGTTCTTTCAATATTCTTCCACAGTTCTCATCGCGTAATCAATCGCTGTGCGACGTTTTCTATCCTCCCTCAGCCCCCCACCCCCCTTCCCCTTAATAGGCTTAAAATGTCCGATTGTTGATACTGTGTGCGGACAAGATTAGGGAAATCCTGGATAGATTGTAGTGAAAGAGCAACGTCGTAGGCAAACGAGTACAATACGCGTCTGCTAAGCTTAGCTTCAGTATAGCGGTGTCGACCGCTACCTGCCTATAATTGGGGACTGCGGGTGTGGGCAGGAATGATCTTTACCTGCTTCACAACGGCAAAGGGAAAGAAGTCAAGACGCCGGACACCCAGGTCAAAGTCAGCTGGTGTGCAAATGAATTTGTGGAAAAGTGGACAGGCAACAGGGTGTGTCTGGAGGGTTTCTATCAACAACTGAACTGGTCAGCCGACACCCCACTGCCCATCATGTCCGGACCTATCCATCTGGACGTAGAATCCAGACCTGTTGATACGTGAGTTGTCTTTGGGTGTGTATGCGGGCAGGAAGGGGGGGGGTGTCTGTGCGCGCGCGCTTTTTAAAATTAGTTGTGTGTTTGTTTTTTTGTGATAATGTTATTGTTTGGTTGTTTTGGTTGGTTGTTTTCAGTGGCGATTTCATTGTTTCTGGTTGGTGGTTGTTTCTGGTTGGTGGTTGGCTGGATGGTTGTCGGACCTTCGTGACGATTACGTTTGTATGTATAAGAATCACGCATCATTGCAGTGAAAAGGAGGAACGAAATTTGCCTAAAACAGCTTTTTATATCTTTGTATTTTCCGCTTTGCACAGAAAGCTTAAAGAATATGCTGTGACCTTCAACTTCACCCGGCAAGAGGACAATCCTTCAGGAACGCTGCTGATTCTCAGGGCCAACGCCTCCGCGCCAGGTTGGTCAAATCTGAACAGTTGTTGCCAAAGCTATTGATCTGTCATTTTGCTTGTTTTCGCTTTCTAACGCATAATTATGGTAAGTTAAAAGAGAGTCTACAAACACGTTGATTTAGGCTTTGGTTGTCGATGGCGAATAAGGGGTATTACGGATACGGCAACGGATTCAGATGTTGTATTAAATTAATCCAATAATATATATCACCGTGTTGGTGTTGTAGGCGAGAAGCTAAAGAGAATCTTTGACACCGTGGTAAAGGTCAATCCAGCAACCCAAACAGTCTCGGTAACATCAGGAGTTCCGGAGTTTGGCTTTCGCTACGACTTGACGTATAACACAACGTCATCAGCTACACCCCAGTCCACTCAGCACTACAAACTGATGTCGTCTGTTCTTAGCGTCGGACCCGAGCTGCTGCACTCTTTAATCGTGGAGGTTAGTAAAGAAAAGGATCGTGTTTTTGTCCGATCGTGAGGTTTAGCGAAAATAGCTAAAAGCTGAAACACTGATTATTATACGGGCAATCGCTGATTCAGTTCCTTGAATATGGGTTTTATCGCTTTCGGGATTATTTATTAAAAAAATTCCGAAATATATACACCATCTGTTCCCAAGCAGATTTTACCCGTAGCAGAATATGATAGAAAGAGACTAGACTATATCAAAGACTAGTGTGGTTTGTTGGGAGGTTTATCGTTGTGTTTTGATTTAATAAATGGATTGTATTAATTAATCCCATCTTCTATCAATGTGACGTTACTTGTTATCAGGATAAGGACGTACAGATGACAAATGAGGTCACGCAAACTGGCAAGGTCATGACCTTCAATTCGTCTGAGACCATTTTCAATGTCAACGTGTCGTTTCCTGGACTGTCAGTTGAGGTGCTAACAAACAGAACATCAGGAAAGCGACATGGCCTCTTCACTCAGAATTTTCAACTTCGCTACTCATGGTTAGTCCATCGCAACGCCCTCCCAGCTACCAGACCTAGCTTCCAACCCCACTCAACAAGTATCAGATGACAACGTCAAATAATTGTGAAATGAAGACTGGGTAGAAGAAGTAAGACCTCAGTGCTTCAGATTGTTGGAGCGCCCGCGCCATTGGAGCATATTTTATCAGAATGGCGCGTAACAGTCAACGTGAATGCGCCAGCCTGGCGCGTCATAAAAATCAAGAAGGACTAGGTGAACATACGATACGAATACCTTCGATTGTCAGTGACCCATCTTTTTCAAAATTGACCCATCATTTTGCGTGGCCATGGGTCATTGGGCCCATGATGTCTGAAAACAATCTGAAGCACTGAGACCTGACAATGCTTGTAGGTAAAAGTAGTAAGTCCTTGTATTAAATCTCGAAATAAAACTCTGCGAGCTCCCGTGAAAGTCAGTCAGCACATCAAATCAAGTCACTGGGTAGAAGGAAGTTCTAACAAAACTTTAGGATAAAATAGAACACTGTGATCATTGTTACGAATTTTAGTCATTTCTCTTCTGTTAATTAGTTAGTTAATCATTGATTGAAAGATAATTCCTCTTCTGTGTATCAGCTTGAAAATTAATAGCTTTAGGCAAGGCACCGTTGCAGCCTTCAAAGGTGAGAGATATGTTAGTCTTACTAACAGTTACCTGATTAAATAACTGTCATAATATGTTTTGCTATAATACATACGTAGTCGACATTTTCAGTTTTTAGCTGATCACTCTTTGAATAATGTTTTCAATATTTTTTTTCTCTTTTTTTTTGGGGGGGGCACAAGTTTTGCATTTCGTGATAAAATTACACCCTTTGTAAATAGACCGTTTTGCTGATGTGGGATGTGTACGCTGTATAAATCAATGCCGCAGTGGTAGTGAGGTTGAAAGATCTATGATGTTATGTACATGATTTAGTTTTCATTTTTGAATCGCATGCATAAACAATGTGAATATGTATTCACCCCCTCCTTCCTCCTCCACTCCTCCCACCTCTCCCCGCCTCCCCTCCAAAAAAATCCAGTTTTGCAAATCGGTGCAAGATTAGTCCTAAATAGTCCAAAAATGGCATATAAAAGAAATGTTCGTCCGTTCGCCTGTCTGTCCGCTGTCCGCCGTCCGTCTGTGAAAGCTTGCAAGTGGATTAATATCTCAGAACCTATTTCAAGTATGACAACCAAACTTGGTAAGATGGTGTATACCCAGACCTCATAAATGGTCAGGGAATGAATGACGAATTAACTTCAAAGTCAAGGTCACAGGGTCAACAAATGCTAGTAAAAATATAAGAATTTTTAAAAAGTCACTTTTTTCTAGGTTATTGAACTAATTACATTTTTTTAAATGAATTGTAGATATTAATGAGACACACATATTTTATCAATTTGGTCAATCTCACTCCAAGGTCAAGGTCACTGGAGCTGTCCAAAGTCGGTTAGTATAGGTACTTTGAAGTGACCTTTACCGTAAACTAAGAGAGATATAAAGTCCAAACTTGTTGTATTTAGAAAAGATAGATTATTTTTCGTGTTTGCTTTGATCTTGAAGGTCAAGGTAATTTTAGACCTTGCAAAAACATCCTAAAAGTAGGTCATCATACAGTGGAATGGCTGTTTGTTTAACCCAACGTATACAACAACATTGGGTTATTTGATCAGACATGCATGAGAGGTCACATGAGGGTCAAGATCATCCCAAGGTCAAGGTCACTGAAGGTCAAGGTCATTCCAAGGTCACCGTTCTTTTCGCATAATACAACTTTTGCTATAGTTTATTTGATAATGAGTGAATTTGGAGCCGGAGGTCAAGATCATCTCAAGGTCAAGAGCATAGAAAGATGAAAGTCTATACTACTTTGCATTTTAATGCCACCGTTTCAATTTGTTTTTTTCTGGCCATTCATTTTCATGTTAAATATTGCGAGTTTCACAAGGAGGATGTGAGTCATATGGGCGTTGCCATTCTAGTTTAGCTATCGTACTAGTTTAGTTATCACACTAGTTTAATTACCATACTAGTTTAGTTATCATACTTACTTAAAGATTAAAAGATTCATGCCTCTATGCTGCAGCAAACCCGACGTGGACTTTTTTTACGCCCTGCACCCGCGACCCGCTTTGGCTGCTGGGAAAGGTCACGTGAGCGAGTGGAGCTTCAGCAACCGGGCCCAATTGTCAGGCACATCGTTCTCTAATAGGTGGAGTGCTTCCGACAAAATGCAACTCTTTGCGCCTGGTCAGTGGCTTTCTGCTGTGTTTGATTATGTATAGGCTACACTTCATTGTAAGTGAGCTTTAGGATAGAAATGTTTTCCTTTAAAGGTGCATCATACAGAGTGTCTGAGCCTGCTGATGTGGACGTCGTACTTTGACTCATATGAACTACTACCGCGCGGCATTGACATACATAATGATCAGAAGTCAGCACGTGTTCTTTCTTTCAGTAAAATAATAATGAAGATGATTATAAATATGTTTAGAAGTTTTATTTCATGCGTCTTGCTAGTTACATGCTTAGTCTTCAGGCAGAAGCATCTTATTAATACAAACTAAGGCAACAACTTGTATGCTAATTGGGAGAAACCGTCAACATTATGTTTGTAGTGTTGCTGTCGAAATAATGATGTGGTTTTGTGTAGGTCACAACATTACTTTGATAAATGAGATGGTTGCCAACTACAGCCTGGCAAGTCGTAACACCGTCATCTTCTGGACCGCCAACCAGGGCACGCCTAATCAGACTGTGGTAAGAACACTTTATCTTAGCATGGACATTATTCAGCAGTTATTTAACAGTAGTAGACATACACACCAGTACATGCGTGGTTAATATAGGGATAATAGGAGCGGTTATCGTAGACTTTGCGAATCATTCTTCTGCGTTAACCTGTTCTTCGCAATAACCTTATCTAGGCAGGATTTTCCTAATCTTGTCACTCGATGTTTAACATGTTGCTTTGCCGATGAGCTAAGATCACAGCAAAATGACCTTGTGACGCACACAACCACTGGCAACGGAGGGCGGATATATTTGTCATAATTATGTTTATATTCTGAGGATTGCGCCTCATCATGCATGATGCTTGAGTTGACGGCGGCATCCTTTACAATCATTTAACCCCCTAATCATGACGATTTGTTTGAATGGAACTCTTTTAAAGTTTTACATTTCCGTAATTCTAATACCAACATTCGTGTAAGGAAGAGATTTTACTTTACTATTGGTTTTGGTTTCAGGATGTCATCCGTATGAACGCGGAAGTGCGTAATATGTCAGTGCCTCCGTTGCATGCCCTTAACTACGTCATGCACTTGGAGCACGAGAACAAGTATGACGTCAATCTGACTGGTGACTTCAACGGCACTCTCAGCAACATGGCCGTCGTCACTGACGTCTTGTATAAAGCCAAACCTAACAGGGTAAGATGTTGGACTGTTTACAAGATGTCAGTGTAGAGGCTTACTGTCGTGTTCCTATCAAAGCTGTGCTACGGATGATACAATGACTCTAATGACGCCATCGACGAATTAGTAGGGCAGATAATTCTCATTATTGTTCTTATCTAGCGCACATTTCCGCACAGAGTTGCTAAAGGCACTGAACCCTGAGATCATCGTGTCATGGACCACGAAGCCGCTCCAAACAATGACATTCAACACGACGACGAAGACATCGACATCGATGATGAGGATAATGATGATGATGATGATGATGATGATGATGATGATGATGATGATGATGATGATGATGATGATGATGATGATGATGATGATGAATAATTAGATAGAATTTAGCCTAAGCCTATATCGTGTTATACAAGTTAACATGTCTAATCCAAAATCATACCCCCGTTGGGGTGCCGGGGGTTTCAGTATAAATAGTATCCCCACTTTCTGGAAATTTAGTGCTTTAAATTCCCACTGTCGCTGTCTTTCTCATTTGCTCTTTCTCATTCCTGCTCTGTTCTATCAATCTGCTATACTAACGTCTTCTTCGCTAGACCAGTCTCCTACCTTTTTTCTTGAAAACTCTTCCGGGACAAGACTCCTTGTTTGTGTATGAGGTCTGTTGGATCAGCTTGGGAATATTGGACGCTTTCTGCCAGGTGGTCACTAGGGCTTCCTATGATGTTATTATTTAGCAATGTAGGCATTTTATATGTATGTGTTTTGTTGATAATTTATAATGATGTTTGTATTCTATTTTGTTTTTGTAAATGGGGGTTCGATAAGTTGGGGTGAAGCCTCAGCCGTCCCCTGCGTGGGATGTCTTTATTGTAAAGTGACTGGCTGGTGGAGGGCATTCAGTTTTCCCACTAGGGTTGTTTCAGCAGATCTTTTATGCGGATCGGGGGTTGTCCGGTCCTGATTTGGCTCGGAAGAGTCCGCAGGACCTAAAGCAACAATTATGTAATGTAATGTTATCCAAAATCATTTGAAGTAGGCTTAAATAAGGTTAATAATTTGGATTTTTGGATAACAGGCTACTTGTCACCCATACGGGCAATGTTCGAACCGTTCTCAGCGAAAGTGTTGAAGAGCAGTGCCACCCAGGACGAGGTGGAATATGACGCAGAGCTTGCTGGATGGTTGTGATGTGTGTGTGTGCGTGCGCGTGTGTGTGTGTGTATGCGTGTGGCTAGGTAGAAACGCCGTTATTCTGACAAACACTTGAAACTCTACGTATTTTCTTTTGACGGACCCCGTTATTTTCACGTCAACACAGTGTTCCGTTTTGGTTAGGGCTGTGCTAGGCTTAGGTTTAGGTTAAGGGTTTGGGTTAGGGTTAGGATTAGCTTACAAAAATGGACACATTCTTAAAAATGTCAAAGCAGCGTATGTAGAGTTTCATGAAAGTCATCACAACGGCGTTTTTACAGAAATGTGTATTTGTGTGTGTGTGTGTGTGTATGGGTGTGTATGGGTGTGTGTGTGTGTGTGTGTGTGTGTGTGTGTGTGCACACTTACACGGTGTTATCTGGACAAACCGGTGAACATCTACATAACTTGTTTTGACAGTCCTACTTGTTTTGACGTCAGAACAATGATCCGTTAGGGTTAAGGCTGGGTTAGGGTTAGGGTTAGTGTTCGAACACTTAAAAGGGGGACGAAATATGACCCATTGTCAGCACAACGTGTGTGTGTGTGTGTGTGTGTGTGTGTGTGCACACTTACACGGTGTTATCTGGACAAACCGGTGAACATCTACATAACTTGTTTTGACAGTCCTACTTGTTTTGACGTCAGAACAATGATCCGTTAGGGTTAAGGCTGGGTTAGGGTTAGGGTTAGTGTTCGAACACTTAAAAGGGGGACGAAATATGACCCATTGTCAGCACAACGTGTGTGGCGTTTCAGGAAAGTTATGATAATACTGTGTACCCTCGGCTGCGTGAGTGTGTGTGTGCATGTGTGCGTGTGTGTGTGTGTGTGGCTAGGTAGAAACGCCGTTACTGACATACACTTGAACCTCTACATACTTTCTTTTGACGGGCCCCGTTATTTTGACGTCAAAACAGTGTTCCGTTAGGGTTAGGGCTGTGTTAGGCTTAGGGTTAGGTTAAGGGTTAGGGTTAGAGTTAGTTTTAGAGTTAGCTTTAAAAAATGGACAAATTTTTTAAATGTCAATATAACGTATGTAGAGTTTCATGAAAGTCATCACAACGGCGTTTCTACACGGTTGTGTGTATGTGTGTGTGTGTGTGTGTGTGTTTGTGTGTGTGTGTGTGTATGTGTTTATGGCACGAAAGAGCTTATTATAGTTAGCAGAGGCACGGTGGTCTAATGGTAGTGCTTTGGCTTGCGGATCTGAAGGTCCCGGGTTCGAGCCCTGTCCGGGTCATTATGTTGTGTCCCTGGGAAAGACACTTAACTCCCGTTTCCTACTCCTTCGGATGAGAGTATAAACCGAGGTCTAGTCTGTGTGTCGCATACATTCCATCATAACGGACTTTAAAGAACCTGACGCTCATGTCCTAGACAGGTGAGTGCCGGTAACAAGAACACACCCAGCATGCACTTGGTCCTTCTCCCCATCCCTGGCTGGCCAGGATAGTGCTCAGTTGTCCATGCGCCCAAAGGCTGTGGGTGGGCGTCTCGGGCGGTTAGAGTTAGATCCTGTATCGGCCAGCGCCTAGAGTGTGGTCAAGTACCGCGAGATAAGTGCGCTATAAAAATCCTCAATAATAATAATAATAATAATAATAATAATAATAACCTCTTTGTGCATCCGTCTAAGACAGAAGCTTCAAGCTGTTGTGTTTTTTTTGTTTTTTTGTTTTTAATCCGAGCGATGGAATGCGTGCGTGCGTAGACTAGACCTTCGTTTATACTCTCATATCTTGTTTGATTGAACAGCCAAAGCGGTCACTGAGGAGCATTTACAACCGCCTGAAACGTGTGGAGGAGAGAATTGAAGAAGTTGTGGAAACGGCGGAGGAGATGGTTGTGCGACGTGGTGTTGAACTCACGGTAAGCTCACATCGTTCACTTAACCTTTTAATATTATTGGTACTAAACTCTCGTATTGAAAACTAGTACTTCACACCTACCAAAGTGCTTATTTGCTTGATCCGTAGGTCTTTTTTAACTCTTACAGGTCGTATGACGGCCTACTAGCGCCAAAACCGAGAGTTACCATTATCTCGAGATAATTGAAATTAACAGGTGTTCTATGTAATTTACTGATATACCGGTAATCCAGAGCGTTAATTAATAATTATCAATATATGCCCCGCCTTCCTAGCGCCAAAATCTGATAATTACAAATATCATAAAATAATTACAGGTATTGCAAGAAAATTACAATTATCAAGGGATAATTACAATTATCATTGAAAAATTACAATTATCATTG
Source organism: Oncomelania hupensis (assembly GCA_036898135.1). Classification (NCBI taxonomy): domain Eukaryota; kingdom Metazoa; phylum Mollusca; class Gastropoda; order Littorinimorpha; family Pomatiopsidae; genus Oncomelania; species Oncomelania hupensis. The sequence goes on from CM072516.1 coordinate 14,077,795, forward strand.
AAAAATTACAAATTTCGCGTGATCATGTTTAATTTTCAGTTTTGTCTCTAGCAATCCATCTGGAAATGGGCTCAAACTGAAAATTGTTATTTTCACTTAATAATTACAATGTTTACTTGTTCATTGTAAATATGTCGTTGATATTTGTAATTATCACATGATACTTGTAATCATCAGATTTTTGGTGCTAGTAGGCCGGCCATCATAATGTGAATTACACAGAACACGTGTTAATTACTATTATCACTGATAGCTGTAAATGCACGTTTTGGCACTAGTAAGCACCTCGGTCAGGATTAAGCAAGATCACTTAAAAATTGTAATTATCAAGTGAAAATTGTAATTATTATGTGATAATTACAATTATCGGTTTTGGAGCATTTCCAGGCGGTTTGCCAAAGCCAAAATTGAAAATTAAACATGATCACGCGAAGATATTTATAATTTTTCAATGACAATTTTAATTGTCCCTTGATAATTGTAATTATCCCATGATATTTGTAATTATCCCATGAAATTGGTAATTATCAGGTTTTGGCGCTAGTAGGCCGTCATAATCTCGCTACGATTGTCTCTGTCAGATGCTTTCATGGCGCTATAACCCTTCATCGTTATGAATAGTCGCATATCTATCATAACTATTTCAGATTTTTTTTTATTATTTCTCATTTTTCTTGTAAAATAACTTTACTGACGCTTTGGTTTTTCAATTTCCCCTCTTCAAAGGACGCGTTCATGAAGTGGCTGTCAGCGGAGATGCTGCCGGGTGAGGGTAAAAATGCCACGGTGGGCAGAGAGAACGGCTACGAGGTGGACGTCAAGCCCCTTCTCGGGCTCTTTGCTCGCCCGGAGTGGAAGCTCCATGTGAACGCTGGCTTCAGGTAATTTACACATCATTATGTAAAGTTCATACCTACACGCCATCTCGCGTTCCTAAGATCTTGATGCCCGATTGTTCAAAGCTCCGGGGATCTATGCATGAAAAAGGACTAAAGGCTGTAATCTAGTTAATTTCTATTGGCCGTAGTCTGGTATGCAGAAACGTGGCCTACGAAAAGTCCTGTCCTTAAGTACTGACAAAACAGCCCCGAATTGTGTTTTTCGCGATAGAACTGCATCCACTGGAAAGTTTTAATGATGGCCAAGTTATGAGAAGGCATCGTCTGCCATGACGCACTAGTTTTGAAATGGCATAGACGGACGATGCTATGTCGCCTTTCCACCATAGCGACGTAAACCTCGGTCGTCTCTGTTTGGAGTGTGACCATAGACCTATCCTATCCTATCCCATAACTCGAAGGTCGTAGGAGCACCACAGATTATCGTTTAACCAGCATACTCCATCTTTCTCTGTCCTCAGCAACCCTCATGGCTCCGCTCAGTGTCAAGCCAGTCCATTCTCGAATGTTGACCTCCCACCTTTTTTTCGGTCTCACTCTTCTTCTGCCTCCTTGCACCGTGCCTTGCAGCATGGTCTTTGCAAGGCCTGATGCTCTGGTGATGTGGCCATAGCATCGGAGTTTTCGTTTCTTCACCACTGTGAGCATGTCATCGTGTTGTCCAATGGCGTGTGTGTTGGTCTGTCGGACTTCGTCGTTGGTGATGTGCTGGGTATAGGAAATGCACAGAAATCTTCTGTAGCACCTCATCTCCAGGCTTTGTATTCTTCGTTGTAGATCTGCTGTGAGGGTCCATGTTTCGCAAGCATATAGGAAGATGGAGATGACAAGGGAGCGCCGCAGCCTTACCTTGGAATGTAGACTGATGGTCCTGTCTTTCCAAATGGGCTTCAACCTTGTCAGGCCAGCAGTTGTTTGTGCGATCCTGGAGAGGACTTCCTGTCGGGACCCATTGTCTGATACAATGGCTCCTAAATATTTGAAGCTATGCACTGTGTTGAGGGTTTGGCCTTGGACTTTGATGTCCATGTTGATGCCATTGGTTTAGTTGGTTATCATTTTGGTCTTCTCCGCACTTATTTCCATTCCATATAGGCCCTGGAGGTGGTGTCAAGCCTCTGTACCAGCTGTTCAAGTTCTTGTTCCTCTTCAGCCAATCCATCAATGTCATCCGCAAAACAGAGGTTGGAGATTGCTCCACCCCCTATGCTGACTGTGCCTTCGTGATCTGCAAGGGCTTCTGATATGATGCGCTCTAGGAAGATGTTAATGAGTGTTGGAGAGAGTAGGCATCCTTGATGCACACCGATAGTTATTCTGAACCAGTTCCTGATGGCCCTGTTGTGGAGGACTGAACTGGTAGCTTTGTCATACAGGCTTTTGGTGACTTCAATAATTTTAGGGCTGATGTTGTACACTCTCATGGTTGCCTACATAGCTGCATGCCAAACTCGGTCAAAGGTTTTCTTGAAGTCTACAAACACATGATATAGATGTTGTTGGTGCTGTAGGTATTTCTCTCAGTGATAATAATTAAAAACTATGTTTGTGAGTATCTGGAAAAACATTTGAATGACTTGCCATCTTTTTATCAAAGTTGTTGAGTTATAAAATATATAGAACGTAATAGGAGCCGTGTACAAATAAACCTGATCATATGTGATGTTATCTTGTCTAAATATCTAATTGATTTGTACATTTCCAGGATGAGGCCCAAGTTGGAACCTGGTAAATTAAAATCAGGGGCAATGACCTACGGTTGGAACGTTGATGTCACCCTGCCCGATGTCAAGAAGGACCTCATCTATTTCAACGGCACATTTGAGAGAGGCACAGGCTTAAAGTAAGATGTTATTATATTTGAATATGTTTATTGTTTGTTTGTTGGGTGGGGTGGGTGGGGTGGGGTCGGGGTCAGGGTCAGTGTCGGTAGGATAGAGCTTTGATGCAAACTTGATTAGACTTGCAACCTCTCAGATGTGTCATTGAGTCTGTTAGAGTGTTAATTTAGGGGTAGTTCATGAGTGTCGGGCCTACCGAATGGAAAATCGTGAATAAATTTACCTACTGAGATTTATGCCCTTCGATGCTTTGACAACAACTTCAGGAGTAGTGCGTCCAGGGTTTGACTGCAGAAATGATTTGTTGAAGAATGTATAGATTTGTTCACAATTGCGCAATAAGTGGGAGTCCTTGAAGAGTTCAGGAGGGTTGTATTTACTATGCACATGATGAAAATGGCTTATTGAAAATTGAGCGCTATATATTGTGATGTGCTAATTTGCTAGCAAATGGGACGGCTCTATCGAGTGGCTTCTGAGTTCAGGCGTGATGGGTTTACAGCTGGACTACTTCATGGAGCAGAACATTCATAACCGAGCCTACCACCACAGCCGGTGGCATCTCGTGGACTACAACAAACACAGGTATAGTTCCAGCAACGCCTGTGACGGGCTTGGAATTCGACTTTTGTCTTGCCTTGCCTGTGTTTTTCCCGATTTGGTTGTGACTGACAAAAGGGGGGATGGGAGGGTATATAATATAATGGAACAACAACAAAAAATGTATAATAACCGTTTCTTTCTGTGCTGTAATTCTGTGAACGAGAGTCGTTTATGCCACAAACAGTGTAGTGTTTATATAAATATAATACATTCTTTTTCTGTATAATTTCGCACGCGATGGAACTCTGTTACCCTCTCCCCTCCCCTTCTCCTCCTCCCCTTCTCCCCATCGCCTTGTCAAAAGTGAAACAGATTTTGATCTATAGATAATTATTTGCGCGTGCGGATTTTCAAAGTGGATAACAAACAGATTTAAAATTTTAAAAAAACTAAGATGTTAAATATGTATATTATTTGTTCTCTTCAGTTTGGACAGGTCGTTTGATTTTATGTTCGACGTGGAGAGGCGAGACCACTTCTTCTACAGCCTGAAGCTGGAGGGCCCTAACGTAAACTTGTCCCACTCCATCAACTTCAGCATCGTCAACGCCGGCCTGCGCTTTGTCCGAGCCTCCTTAAACGTGCACAACAGAGTTCCAGAGATCGACATTGTCTACAGAGGTAGTGTACGCACTGCAGTTTTCTCAAGCAGGAAATAGTTTCAATCGTGGGACCAGTACCTGATAGATCTCTTACGTGCAGTATGCAATTCCTTGTCGGTTGGGTGGGGTTGAGAAAATTGTTTTTGGGTTACTTTGGTTTGCAGAAGGGGAAAAGACGGAGAATATTAAGGTTGTGGCCCAACGAGGGTGACAGATTTGGGGAGTAAACGGTTTGCGTAGACTACATGGGGTTAGTGTGCTGAAATTAGACTGTTGATTAGAAGTATTTAGAGATTGTCATTTGCAATAATTTCAGAGTCGAATGGGAGTTGCTCAATACGCAGTCGACGTGGGTTCAATGGCTATTTCTCACTTTTAAACGTAACCTAGACCTAAAGGAATGTTGTTTGTCCTTGTTACGCTTAGAAAACAGTGGGGTTCGGTGTGATTTGCTATTTGTTTGGAACGAATGAGTCTGAATTAAGGCTTGACTTTATTAGTGTTATCTAATTAGTGTTATTTAAATCAGTTTGAATGGTAACACTTGCAACAATAACGTGCTGGTTTGATGGCAGAGCACAGTAACGTGACGGCCAAGGGTCTGAACACAACAGTGGCACTGAACAGCACCTGGCTGGACTTGACACTGGACATGGACATTGACTGGAGCAAGCCTGGCGTTTTCTATGCCTCACAGTTCATCACTTCTTTGGGCAAGGTCTGTCTTTCCTTGTTATATTTTTCAGTCAGTCGATTTTCAGTGATTGTTAATCCTTTAGTTCAAAAAATCTTTTAGTCTAGTTTATGTTTGTAGTTACTTTCAATGTTCCAGTTGAATGTTAGTCTGTACGCTTGTGTGATATTGTTTTCTGAAGTAAGAATATTGTGTGAGACAAAAACTTCTTGACTGGCATAAGAAATTAGATAGACATTTGTGTTACTGAAAGCATCACAGGCTGTGACCCTTCACAGGCAGTCTTCATAACGTTTCAGAGAACAAACTTGTCTTCCTTCTGACTGCTGCTAGACAATGGATTAAATAAACGAAGTTGACCTGTGCCACAGGAGCATGATTTTGCACGGTGATTTTGTCATTCTGATTTGTTTCATTATGGTGGCATCAGGCTTTTTTTTTTTTAAACAATCATTGGTCTCACAAAAATGTAAACATATTGATATTAGCGTTACGCTGAAGTCTTGATAAAACCAATTGAATATTAAACTATGTTATTTTGATAAACCTAGTAGAGAATGCAGAAATAACTCTTTGTTTAACGGAATTCTATAGGCCTTCTGGGTTCAAGTCAAGGGAACTAACTTGATGCCAGCGATATATAGAATGATATACGTCCATTAGTGTGGCCATCGGAACCATTGTAAACTGACTGTTCCAGGTGCTCTTCCTGAACGGGTCCAGGCAGATGAACACCTCTTTAGAGATGGACATGAGCAACCGCAAGCGACAGCCCTCATTGACGATTGTCTGCAGGAGCCCTGATGGCCAACTGCTTACTATTTTTGGTCAGCTCACGAGCCCTAGATTGGTTCTCTTCACCTTCTCTTCACAAAAAGTAAAAAAAAACTACGCAGTTTGTATGTTTGTTTTTGTTTAAATTAATATAATTAGGATTTTTAATTTTAAATTTATAATCTGTTCACCTTTCTGATGACGTATTAAACTATAAACAAATTGTATTTTTTTCTTCCATCACTGTGTTTGGGATCTGAGTCTGCTTGGGCTATTGTGTGTCCATTGTTCCAATGTGTATCGTTCAGTGCTTGCCTGTGTGTTTTCAGTGATGTTGTATTTGCCGGCTTGTTTTTCATTCAGTTTTTGTTTTTTCATGGGCAGAAATGAAGAGAGAAGATAAACAAAATAAATCATGTTCATTCATTTTAGAAGATTAGGCATATCTGATAAAGCTTGTCACTGTTCTGAATAAATGTTTAAAGTGTGTCTGGCCTTCTTTGTCACTTCTCTGTGCCATCTCATGCGAGTTCCTGTGTATAAAAACAGCCCGAAGAAAAACCGATGAAGCTGTTGGATTGGTTCATTGGCCTGGAAGAACCCACTGTGCTGAACCACAGCCTGCAATGGAACCCTCTTCTGTCGGAGCCCCTCTTCCAGTACTTGCTGCGATTCTACACTGCTGGTGCCCACAGCTTCAAAGCGTTTGGACAGACCGTGGGCGACAACGTCTACAAGAACGTCACCGATATGATCATCCCTTTCACTAACATGGTCAGTCTATTGCTAAAGTCATAATTAGGTAACTCGGTGGAGATTTTTAAGATATGGTGTTGTACAGGAACTGATGTCTCGGTGAAGATTTCACATCCAAGTAATGGAATGTGTCACACTGCCTGTAGTAAGTGTAATCACTGCTCCATTTTCCAAAAGATTTTTTCCAGAAATGTGATGCAGGTCTAATGTTTGTATTGGCACCAAAAAGCTATACTTTGACTGGTTAGGGTTGTCAGTCGTATTATTTTAAAAATTACCCATTATTTTATATCTCAGTTTCAGCCCAACTAAACCGACAGTAAGTGTAACAGGCATTCGTTCGGACTGTTCGATGGAATTCGATTAGCTGAAACTATTACGTGTGTCACTTGGGTTTCTGCAGACTTTGTCACAAGCAGTTGATCGGGTGGTTCAAGGGCATATGAGACTGGTGGCTGCAGATGGCCTTGACCCCATGAAGAACGTGCCACTGAAAGCCAAGATCCTTAAAGGAGGTCTTAAGTTCGTGCAGGCTTTACAGAACTCGTGGAGAAGTTCCCCAGCCGGTAAGAGTTTGTTTTGTTTGGGTGTTTGGGGTGGGCGTTAGTGGTTGGGTGTTTATGTGTGAGTGAGGTAGAGGGGAGGGTTGAAAGTACCCTTAAACCTTAAATCAATTCTGTCTTGGTCTATAACAGAACTATTTGTCTTGGTTACTGGTCCTGATTTGGCTCGGAAGAGTCCGCTGGACCTAAAGCAATAATCATGTAATGTAATGTAATGTAATGTCTTGGTTAGGCAATTTTGATATACCAAAAGCAAGAAGATTTTGTTGAGTTGAGTTTGATGTTATCGATCATTTGAGCATTTTTTTTTGTTTGTTTAAAACAAATTCAGGTGGACAGTTCTTTCTTTGTGGTTGCTTGTTGTGTTGGTTGGTGATATATTCCTTCCTTCTCATTCATGTTTCGTTTGGCAATTTCGATTGCTCATTACATTACATGGTTATTGCTTTACGTCCAGCGGACTCTTCCGAGCCAAATCAGGACCAATTTCGATTGCTCTATTTGGCGAGCGTTGTAGCCGAATGGTCTAAGGCGGGACTAACTTGCCTTGTCCACAGGCTAGAAACCAACGACGCCTGACCGATGTGGGATCGCTCTCAACTCTGGGCGTTATGTATCTCCGAATATTATTTACTTTCGACTCAGGCAACGTCTCAGGGGTTATCTCTGGGTACTCCGGTTTGCACCCACAGCAAAATAAATTGTAAAATTTCAAAAACAATTAAAGTCGTTTTTTATAATAATTATAATTTTCAAAACACAATAATATTAGGTAGGTTGGGATTGGGCGCGCCACAGGCTCCAACTATGCATTCCCCATGGTTGGCGGCCCACAATATACCGATAAAAATGGATAATAAAGTGTCAAAAATCAAACTGAAGTCATTCTATTAATCCCAAGGATGATAGCATATAAGATTCAGTATTTTCCCCTCTAATAGTAACAGGCACTATATAACTATTACAGGTCGTATTACGTCAGCACTAGGCTTACCTGCCTTGGTGTCCGGGGCTGCCAAGCTGAGCACAGGGCTGCACTACATGCTGGTCAAGGATCCGCCGTACCCCATGAGGCAGTACATCAAACACAAGATGATACCTGCCATCCACGCCGTCAAGGAGGCTGCGCAGTTCAACTTCTCTGTCCCTATGCCTTTTGTCTGGGATAACTTCTTGGTAAGAACAGGGTGAATGATGGACTCGATTTACTGACTGACTGGCTGGCTGGCTGGCCGGCCAACCGACTGACTGACTTGCTAGCTGGTTAACGAATAGTGGTTGTTCTATAAATAGTGGTAGTTTTAAAAATAGTGGTTGTTCTATAAATAGTGGTTGTTCTATAAATAGGGAATAAGAGACTGGCGGCTGTGACTATTTTGTTTTCTACCTTGCTTGCTGTAGAACTGATGTAAGAAATTGTTAATGGAACATGAATGATATAAAAACTGGGGAAAAAAAGAGAGGCAAGTTCTAGCTACCTTATCTATGCATGCCTGCATTCAGACTACAATAGATTTGTAAACTTCAGCTCCAGACATACTTGAATTGGGAGATGAAGTGAATTCGGGGAGCATTAGAAACTTACTAACCTATCCTATCCTATCCTGTAACTCGAAAGTAGTTGGGGCACCACAGATGATGATCGTTTAACCAGCGCACTCCGTCTTTCTCTGTCCTCAGCAACCCTCATGGCTTCGCTCAGTGTCAAGCCAGTCCATTCTCAAATGTTGTCCTCCCACCTCTTTTTTTGTCTCCCTCTTCTTCTGCCGCCTTGCACCGTGCTTTGCAGGATGGTCTTTGCAAGGCCTGGTGACATGGCCATACCATTAGTGTTTCGGTTTCTTCAACACTGTGAACATGTCATCGAGTTGTCCAATGGCTTCTGTCGGACTTCGGAGTTGGTGATTTGCTGAATATACGAAATGCCCAGAAGTCTTCTATAGCACCTCATCTCCATGCTCTGTATTCTCCATTGTAGGTCTGCGGTGAGGGTCCATGTTTCGCAAGCGTATATGAAGATGGAAAAAGATGCAGATGACAAGGGAGCGCAGCAGCCTTATCTTGGAGTATAGACTGATGGTTGTCACGTGGGGTTTAATGGTTGCTGGACTCTGCACAATGGAATGCTGTAACCCTCACGTTTTATTCTGTGGGAACCGCTAGTGAGTCACCCTGTGAATTACTTTAATACATTTATTTATTTAGCTCGGTCTGTGTTAAGGCTGGGGTACAGAGATAGATAGAAAAATGGTAAAAGATTACTGTCACACTAGCTTTCACACGGCTATGAATCATATGTAGTCCAGCCACTTGATAACAATAAACATCACACATTTATTTCTTCTACTCTATACAAGATCTTCGATGTACTAATCTACCTTATCAGTTAAATAGTCACTGTGAATGATTCGGTCGCTGATAGTCTATGCAGCTAATGTGTCATCCTCGGGCACTGGATGCTAAAGTTCATGAGGAGTGGACTACTGTGGTCCTGTTGCTCTCAGTTTTTGTGCACACACTGCTATTGACTTAACTTAGAGTCCGACGTGCTGTGCTGTGGTCTGTTTCCTGACAACTGTGTTGTCTTCTTCTTGTTTCTTCCCTGTGGTTAGACTGGTTGGCTTTCCTTGCACAATGCTGGGGATAGCTCGGCAGCCAACTTATGCGTCGACGTGGTTTCGTCTGATGCTGTGTTGGGCGCACTACAGAACGCCTGATCGTCTGTAACATATGAGACGAAATTCTGCACAAACCTGAATGATAGGTGTGTGCAGAGCGTCTCACTAAAGGTCGTAATAGCCCTCAGTTATTAGCTCCACATCTAAATATATAAGCGACGAACATTCTGCTAAGTCTGTGGTCCACACCACTGGAATCTCCACTCTAATTTCCTATACATACATAAATATAAATCTTGGCTACTTATACACATACAGAAAGAATTCATTTTATGCGTCGACGTGGTTTCGTCTGATGCTGTGTTGGGCGCACTACAGAACGCCTGATCGTCTGTAACATATGAGACGAAATTCTGCACAAACCTGAATGATAGGTGTGTGCAGAGCGTCTCACTAAAGGTCGTAATAGCCCTCAGTTATTAGCTCCACATCTAAATATATAAGCGACGAACATTCTGCTAAGTCTGTGGTCCACTGGAATCTCCACTCTAATTTCCTATACATACATAAATATAAATCTTGGCTACTTATACACATACAGAAAGAATTCATTTTATACACATTCACTTGTACAGCCACTGGTCTGCAAGCACACATATAAGTTAAACAACAGTGGTTCTGTACATAATTCAAGATGGCGTCGACCGGTCGTCTTTTTGCCTCGTGATCAGCTTCTCCACATGTTCAGGCGAAGTCGGCCTAACAATTCAATTCTATGCATAGCAAATTCCACAAACATAATTCAACAATAATATAATACATCACGATGAAACAGAAGTTTGTTCATTTACCTTCTCGACAATGTCAGGCAGTGGCTACTTGAGTGAATTCGGATTTTCATAAGTACTGCGTCCTAGTCTTTTCAGGAGAGATCTTTCTGCTAACTGTGTAGCTGTTGACTGCTCCTCTGTTCAAACACGACTGCCGTTCTATCTCTCTATTTGAATCAGCCAAACCTGGTTCAATCCATTCTAAGCTGTGATCCCATTGGAGGATAATCGACTCGCCTAACGTAGCTACGATGATGTCATTGCCTGCGCTAGAGTCAACTGCCACTGTGTGTAATTGGCAGTATACTATTGCTACGCTTGATTACTCCCATCATCTGCTGCCGCCTAACATTAACATTCTACGATTATATTGACTAACCAAGCTAAATAGTAAAGTAAGCAGGGTAAACTGGTCCGTCTGTTACAATGGTCCTGTCTTTCCAAATGAGATTCAACCTTGTCAGAGCAGCAGTTGTTTGTGCGATCCTGAGGGGACTTCCTGTCAGGCCCATTGTCCAATACAATGGCTCCTAAATATTTGAAGCTATGCAACGTGTCGAGAGATTGGCCTTGGGCTTTGATGTCCGTGTTGATGCCATTGATGTTGTTAGTCATCATTTTGGTCTTCTCTGCACTTATTTTTTATTCCAAAGGCTCTAGAGGTGGTGTCAAGCCTCTGTACCAGCTGTTCAAGTTCTAGTTCCTCTCCAGTCAATCCATCACTGTCATCCGCAAAACGGAGGTTGAAGATTGCTCTACCCCCTATGCTGACTGTGCCTTCATGATCTGCAAGGGCATCTGACATGATGCGCTCCAGGAAGATGTTGAAGAGTGTTGGAGAGAGTAGATATCCTTGACGCATGCCAATTGTTGTTCTGAACCAGTTTCCGCTGGCGCTGCTGTGGAGGACTAGATTGGAACCTTGTCTCATACAAGCTTTTGATGACATCAGTAATGTTATGGCTGACGTTGTACACTCTCATGGTTGTCCACAGAGCTGCATGCCAGACTCTGCCAAACGCTTTCTTGAAGTCTACAAACACATGATATAGATGTTGGTGCTGTAGGTATTCTCGCAGATTATTCTGATGTTATAAATCTGCTCGGTGGTACTTTGCTCTGCCCTGAATCCAGATTGTTCTTAAGCTATGATTTGTTCAGCTTGTGGTTTCAATCTGTTGAGTATTATTTTCAGTAGGACCTTGCTGGGAGGGTGCTGATGATGGTGCGGTAATTTTCACACTCCTGAAGGTTACCCTTTTTGGGAAGAGTGATGACAAGCGGTTGGTTCCATGGTGTAGGCCACTCCCCACTCTGCCAGATCTTGTTACAGATGATGGTGAGAGTGTCGATCATTGCTTCTACTCCTGCTTGAAGCAATTATGCGGGTATGTTGTCCACTCCCGCTGACTTTCCCGTCTTCAGCGATTGCACTGCTGCCTCAACTTCTTCTCGGAGAATTGGGAGGATTTCTACTTCTTATCTTTTTGGGGGACATGCTAGAACTGATGGGTCTCGGTTGGTGTGTGGTTGTAAAGGTCAGAGCATTACTCTGTCCATCTATATAAGACTTCCTGTTCTTCTGTAAGGCACATGCCCGACTTGGTTTGGATCGTGGAGACCTTGAGCTGTTTTACACTTGTCAGCTTCTTCACAGTCTGGTAGACCTTCTTGCTGTTGTTCTTGTTAACTGTTCTATTTTTTCTGGCATTGATCTTCTATCCAGTTCTCCTTTGCTGTGCGCATGCCTTTACGGATGTTACTGTTGATTTTTCGGTAGGCATCACATCCCTGTGAGGAGGTTTTTTTTTTTCTTTTTCATCTCTCTTCGTTTGTCACACAGGTCCAAAAGTTCAGGTACCACGTTTTTTCTTTGGGCGGTGATTGCCAATGATCTCAGTGGCGGCATCAGTCACAGCTGAGTTGAAAGTGGTGGTCATGGTGTTGACATCTACTTCACCAGCTCTCAAAATAAGCAGTGGTGCAAATTTCCATCCAATTGTGGCTTGGACTATTTTTGCCACCTCCGGCAACCTCTTGCAGTTTGTCCACGTCGAACTTCAGTCTGGTGCGCTTTGCTTTGTTTACTCTCTCCAAGTGGAGACGGAAAGACATCATCCGGAGATAGTGGTCATTTCCGATGTCTGCTCCTTGAAAAGTGAGTGTCTTGCCAATTTTGATGCTAGATCAGAAGCGTTTCTTGACCATGATGTAGTCAGTCTGGTTGTGGTGCTCCCCTCCTGGGACTGTGCCATGTCCATCGTCTGGATTTTTTGTGGGTATCAAGCATGTTTGCCAGAAACAGATTGTACACATAATGCTATAGCTCGACAGAAAAGTAATACATAGCCTAATCAAATATTTATTTTCTCGTTTGTGAAGGCGAGAGACTGACATCCTTGTGCAGCTCTGGGCTGTATTTTGACTCTGCCACACATAACACATGTTTTTTTATTATGTTCCCTAGACGCGTCCAAAGCCATGGATGCTGAGTCGACAGATGGCACAACGTCGGGAACTGATGAAGAAAAACGAATTCGTGGCAGTTCTCTCCCCTGGTAGAATTCAAACTTTCGATGGTGTCTCTTACAATATTACAGGTGAGTCCCTAGATAACATTTATCCACTAGCTAAAGAGTATGGTATCTCAAACAGTGATTTAATTTTAAAAGTGTCAGAATTATCACATTCTCATCTGTACCTACTATAAAGGATTTTGATGCTGTTGACCCTATTTTGCGCAAAAGAATATAACAGGTCCAAAAGTGCACCTATTTGATGTTGCTGGAAAACTATTATTGCAACCGACAAGATAAATGAATAGGCCCTACGTACCATCCATTTTCAAGACTTTTGCCAAGCATTGAGTATCAAAACCTCTACAAGCTCGATAAGATATACGCTACTGCGTACTTTTCCTATTGACATGATTAGTCCTCTCCTTTGTCATGGTGGGACATACATGATGTTTTTACCAATTCTAACCCTTTTTGCGTTTCATAGTTCCAGACTCCAAGTGTGCGTACATGCTGGGCACAGATCTGATGACCGGGAACCACTCACTGGTTTTGTCCCACAACGGAGTGGAATTGGGCATGATAAATACTAACGTAGCGCTAAGCTGGAATGGCGCTGTCCATATTTTACATCACAAACATGCCATCAGGTACAATATTTACTGTATTCATTTGGTGACCTTTGTTGGTATTAATATCATGATTTTTTTCTTCTTATCGAAACAATGGTGTGTTTTTTTTTGTTTGACGGGTCAAGAGCAGAAGCGAATAATAGCTACATACCCTTGGCCTTTTCAGTAAAAACTGGAGATGTTCACCAGCATTAAAACTGTTTTGTGTTGTTAAATATCGTAAGCTCTACAAATTATTGGGCGTTAGGGAACTGCCTGCAGCCCTGCCCAACGACCAACCGTTGGTTGAACTGGAGGATGGCCTGGTCACCGTCCTGATCCCCAACCGTCTTTTAATGACCTTTGACCCGGTTACCCGAATCCACGTGATCGAAGTACCGGCGCATGCGCACAACCGAAGCATAGGCCTTCTGGGAACAACGACACTCGAGAGTGGAGATGACTTCCTGCTGCCTTCTGGGAAAGTGGCAGATAACGTGCTGCATCTGCAGAATGAGGTCAGCATCGCCCTTCTGTGATGATGGTGATGATGATGATGATGATGATGATGATGATGATGATGATGATGATGATGATGATGATGATGATACAACTGCTTTTTTTTTTTAAATTATGTATCGGTGTTGTGGATTTAAGACTGCAATCAGACTTTAATTGAATAGCGATAATGTGTTCATGTGGTCGCTGGTGCTCATTATATCTTATTCAGAACGTTACCGCGTTCTCATGGTCTTGCTTCTTTTAGCAGCAACTTACCCATAATTATGTGTTTCTGTGGCAGTATGAGCTGAGTCAACAGCGAATTTGCCAAAACGTGGCTTCATCGACCTCGGCACCGAAATGTTCTCAGAAACAGAAGCGTCATTGCGAGGAGTTGTCTGAACTCGTTTCGTGCCCGCCGTTCCCCAGATTCATGGTACATACATTTGTGTTTCAAATAAACTGTTATTGGGCTTTAATGGTAATCATTAAGAATAACTAATTTCCCTGGTGTGCCGTTCTGATTATCTGATGCTACGCTTACATGATGGGCAATGAAAACACATCAGAGATAACGCGTCTAATCGTTGTATTTTCATCGTGTAAATGTAAGTCTTGACTGGAGACTCGTCCGTCATTTCCTCAATGGATGCATTAGTTTAGGATATATTTCAAACTGTTTGCGGCAGGAATTGTGTTTGAACCACGTCTGCGAGGAGACTGGGGTGGAGGCCTCCGCCTGCCCTGTGCTATCCGCTTTTCTGAAGATGTGCCCCAGCAGAGATCATGCTGACGATGTCAACAAGATTCTTTCTGCTAGTAAATGTGGTGAGATGTCAACAAGATTCTTTCTGCTCATAAATGGGACTAGATGAGATGGAAGACAGAGTGCAAGACAGGGAAAGACAAAGCTGGCAGTCTGATAATCCGATGCTAATATGTTGAACTCACTGAGCGAGTGGCTGAGGAAAACTGACGTAAATTAAATAAATTCAATAACTTGACATCATGAGAAAGGTGATAATGACGACAACGACTATAATGACGACAACGACTATAATGACGACAATGAAGGTGATAGCAATTGTCCTGATGACAATGATGACAAAGATGATGGCAACGAAAACGATAAAAACAACGACAACGACGATGACAACGGTGATAGAGAAGAAAAATGGTGTTGCTTCTTAAACCGCAACAACCCTTTTCGCTGACATACCTAGAGGCTTACACTACTAACACTACTTTTTCTTCTTTACAAAAATCATTCTTTAATTTTTCGCAGACTGCATCTCCTCCGGGTCGTCGAAGAAGAACGGGAAGGTGGACATTATATTTGGGTCAGCTCTGGAGGGCAGAGGTAACCTGAAGTCCATGCTCAACAACCTAGCCACTCACCTCCAAGGTGATATTCGCTTTGGCCTGGTGCTGGCCAACCGAACTCGCTCCCACGTCCACATTTTCAACGATGGACAGTGAGGCCTTTTATTGATCATTGTCATGTCGATACTCCCATCTGTTATTGTTTGGGACCTTGGAGACATTAGGAATTGTCTGAATATGCATATCAGATGCCAGAGGTCGAAAACTGTATAACTTCAGCAAAGCCAGTAACATGGTTCGATTTGATGTACGTCAGTTGCACAGATTCTTTACTGCGCTACTATACCGACAACCTGTTATAGACACATATAGTTGCATCCATCCCTGCTTTACTCGGCGAGTGGTGGTAAGAAGTGTGGCTGAGGAGAGGTGGGGAGAAGGAGAGGGGGGTAATTTGAGTAATTAGTTCTTTTATTATTTTGCCATTTCAGCAGGTTGGTGGCGAGAGAGGGGGTAAGAGAAAATTAGGTAGTTTAGGTAATTAATTATTTTATCATTTTGCCGTTCGTGTTAATTCGCTTTGTTTTGCAGACTGTTGGTGGCAGCTAGGGGCCTGAAAACGTCTGTAAACAAAGCAGATTTTGAGTCCAGCAAACAGAAGAAAGGGGGTGCAAGTGTGGACGATATTATAAAGATGGCAGCCAACTACCCGTTTAGGGCTGGTTCCAGGCGCTTCGTCATGCTCTTCGTTGATGAAAAGGTATGTGACCTGGTATGCTATGTTACAGCTTTACTTCAGTTATTCATGAAATGTTGTTTTCCGATTTCTTTTGGGTAATATGATTGTACAATATTTGGAATGACTAAAACTTTAAGACTTTACACGTTTATTGAAAATTAAGTTTTACAAATATAAGTGTTTTAGGCTTAAAGCTTATTCAACTACAGATCAATGAGCTTGAAAAGCCAGTATTGCACTAAATTTGTTTACAGTATTTTATACTATACGTGATTGGTATATTCGCGGTAATAATCATCAATTTCTAAAACAGTCTGAAAAATCAAACAAATATTATAAATACTCTGGTTATTTCCTCACCAGATTTTCTTTAATAGTGTGTGTGTTTGTGTGTGAGCGCATGTGTGTACATGCGTGTGTGCATGCATGCGTGCATGTGTGAGTATGTGTGCCTGTGAGTATGATGTGTGGGTGCGTGCGTGCGTGTCTATGTGTGTTTGTGTATGTGTGTGTGTGTGTGTGTGAAGTTTAAAGATATTATTATTATTATTTATTCAATAATTTGTTAATTATTACCCCTTGCAAATTTCGGTCCAAAGTCTGGAGATTTAGAAAAGGTGGAAGAACTTGAAGAACTGCTGTGGACCAAGGTCATCTCGCTGGCTCTGGTATCCTCTGACCTTGAGAAGCGTGTCATGTCTGTGACCTGGGATTTGAACGTGGAGTGTAGGGGCTGCGCCAAGAAGAAAATCCAACTGCCAATGGTTAGTCCATTCACAGTTAGCCTTGATGTTCAGCTACCTTGTTCTTTTATCAACATAATTATTGTTGTAAATGTTGGAGAAGTTCAGCGCTGAGACTAGATACATTAATTAGAGAGTGCACTTATAATATGTGCTGAGATGATAGTATTGTGTAATACTTAGTGAGTGAGCCGCGAGAAGAAGACAAACTGCTATGACAGCTCTACCGTTCATATTTTTCACCCCAATTTGCAGTGCTGTATCAAGTTTTCAAGTAAAGGTGGCAAAGGAAAGAGAAAGGCCCAAGGTAGCACTGCAGCTTTCAGTTTTCAGATATAAGCTGTTGTCCTAATATTTGTAGTTTAAAACTTAACATAGTTATCCTTAGGAAATATATATATATATCCTAGTCTTTTTCCTCTGTTGTTGTTATTGGTGACTATACCCCCTTCATTGTAGTGAATATTCTCTTACCAATGATTGCAGATTACACAACCCCTTCTTAGATCCTACAGTAATTAAACCACACTTATTTTAATGCACTTGATGAAATATTTATTGGATGGATGGATGGGTGGATGTTAATTTCTTGGTTGGTTTATTTATTTATTACAGACTGGCCTAGGCAAGCTGGCAGGAGGGACAAAAGGCTTGTGGATATCCGCTGACACTTTGGAGCAACATCGCCGCAATCGCCTGAAAAATATCAGCAAAACTATCCTGAAGGTTGCCCAGCAACCGGCCCCGCGCTGTGCCGCGCGGGGTGCCTAATCAACATGCCAAGATCGTCTTACGGTCGTTTCAGACCCAAGCCAAGTCTGCATCAAGCAGAAAGAACAAATATACTATTTTACTGATAGTTCGCAATGCTGCAGGTTTTATTGTCTTTAAAAATGATTGGTTGGTTTGTTGATTGTTTTATTAACAACTTCTTCATTCAAATGATAAGCCACGTTCTTTAAAAATGTATGCTGTATCAGTGTATACCTTATTCCTTATCCAGGGTGAACAAGAAGAGAGAAAAATCTTGGTTCAGAAACATTGGCCAAACAATAATAATAAATGACTTGCATTTATATAGTGTGCAGTCCTCTGCAATACTTTTAATTCTTTGCAACACAACTATAGCAATGTACATAACACTTTAGTCTACTAGACGCAGGATCAGGTTAGGTTGTAACAATAACAAATAATAATAATGATATTTATATAGCGCTTTTTCCTTTTGAATGTCAGCCTATTTTCTTGTTCGTGTTGTTGGATAGGTGACTTTTGCCTTCATACAAGGAGTGATGGAGTTTTAGGGTATGTAGTGCGTGTGCGAGCGTCCTTTCTCCCCCTAAACTACGCTAAGAACTCAACTAAAAAAACGAAATTTCACAAATACAATTGCACATATATTAAGTAAACACATAAATCCCCCCCCCCCCCCCACCTGCATCAAGAAACAAAAGAATGAAACAAAAGAAAACATAAAATGGTTCATCACCACATAAACAAAAGAAAGAATCTCAATGGCAAAGCATATGCATAAATATATAAAATCACTCTTTCACCATTGATGTTCCCTCTAATTAAACACACTCATATAATAAGACACAAAAATGTAATAAAAACACGTAAGTCTCCCCTTGTGTCCCTGGTAGTCCGTTATACCCTGCAATGTATAACCTGTTCACAATACCTTCACTGTCACTGATTAAAAAGTCTTGTTGCACAGTTCTTCTTGGGCGTAACCTTAAATTAAAACACTTCACCCCAGTTCCATTATGCACAGAATATAAAGAAAAATTATGTAAAGTCACAGGATATTAGAATCCGCACTGTTTATATAACAAAAATAATTATAATTAAACTGTTTTCTCAAAAAGGTTTGGTTAAATTCGCTTCCTTTCACTAAACCTTAAAAACAACGCAATAACAATTAAATCTGTCTTCTCCTCTTTCTCCATTCTCACCCCTCTCTCCCTTCTCTTTCTTCAACTCCCGCCGCACTCAGTGACCCTTCCGCTCGTTATGTCATGGTCTCTGCTGCCTTCTCAGCTTAGCACCCTGTTGGTGACGCAAAGGTCGACCTATCAACGGACAATACCAGCAACAATGACCGCTGCTGCCAAACCACTCCGTTGCCTTCATTGTAGACTCCAAGTCCAATCTGCAAATAATAATAATACTTGCTACTATTCCAGCATAACTTTACATACATGTTTACCAGTGAAATAAACCGTTTGCTATCTTCCTTTTCTGAAGAAATATTTACATTGTTCTCATATTCATAATTTCTTCCATTTCACAAGACTCATCATCCCACCTCTCTCTCTCTCTCTCTCTCTCTCTCTCTCTCTCTCTCTCTCTCTCTCTCTCTCTCTCTCTCTCTCTCTTTCTCTCTCTCTCTCTCGCTCTCTCTCCAGTCTTTCTGAGACTCATCAACCAAAATACAGTTACCAAAAAAAAAGGCATGAGAAGAAAGTTGTCAATGGTAAAATATTAAAAACAATAACATAATCCAATAAAAGTTTTAGACATACAATTTACAGTGTACATTTCTTTCATTCGTTTTTGCTACAACCCTCCATAAATGGTTTTTCTTCCTCGTTCTCTCTTTGACGATCATCAAGAACAAAAACAGCGGCCAAATCTTGCTCACCGACTTGTGATAAGAGATGCCTCTTGAAACACAACATAGGCAGATCCGAAAACGTCCTACATACGGATGAGAGCTTAAATCAGCCTCCCCAAATCCGTGATCGTGAGTCTCCCGTGCCATTACAACTCAATAGCATACAATCTACAGAGTAATGTTTCTATGCCTGTTTCCTCTCGCCACCTCCCTCGATCTTCTATGTTCCCAGGTCCCGAACACAAAGATGCTCGTTCTTGAGTAAAATTTACGTCCCCAGACACATTAAGCCACAGGCGCTTGTATCAGGACACGCGAGCGCCTATGCCTGTGACGCGTCTCCCTTTGGTTATCTATAATAGAATATAGATAACCATAGGGAGACGCGTCACAGGCATAGGCGCTCGCGTGTCTTCCTTTATTAAATTTACGTCCCCGCACACCAGAGCGTATAGGGGACGATACTCGTTCCGGCCAAATCTTAGAGTAAATACTCGCAAACCTGCGCTTTCGATTGGTCCACTACTCCAGTAAGTTTCCATCACGATCCTAGCACGTGCCACTTGTTATTCAACTTTTGTTCTGGTACCGTTGTCCGAGCGACACTGTCCTCTCTGTGACTCAAAACAAAGAATTTAGTATATTAAAATAATAAACTCTTTGCTCAAAATCACAATTCTCATGAATTCGCACACCAAACATATATTTTTCTTTCATCTTTGTCTATTTGATGTATCCCTTTTTTCTGTTGATCATAATGATTCTTTTTTGGTGTGCGAATGCGTGAGAATTGCGATATATATATATATATATATATATATATATATATATATATATATATATATATATATATATATATATATATATATATATATACTGTCAGATACATAGAGACCATGAAAAACATACCATTGTTGTGGAAGATGGTTAACGAGCAAAAGAATATGAGAAAAGTTTTTAGGTTCTGTTTAAAGGAGAAAATTTAAGTTTGGTTCCAGAGACTCGATCAGAAGCTGAGCGGAGGTTGCGTGATGGTGTGTACAGATGGATGCTGTCTGAAAGATAGGAGGAAGCAGAACCGTTGATGCACTTGAAGCACCGAAGGTTAACTTTGTACAGTATTCTGCGAGAGACAGCTAGTGATAGGAGGAGAGCAGTGACCGAGGTGATGTGATCAGACCTTTTCCATATCAAGATCAGGCGAGCTGCAGAATTTTGAACGCGTTGAAAAAGGTGGAGGGTGATGCAGGCAAACCAGAAAGAAGTAAGTTGCAGTAGTCCAGTCGTGAAAGGATGAGAGATGTAATTAATTGGTTTTTTTATGGCATCGGCAGTGAGGTACATAGGAATAAGGCCAATACGGCGAAGATAAAAGAAACATGACTGACAGGTTTTTTGAATGAAGTTATACATTCAAAGGGTTTTGTCAATGGTGAAACCGATTATTTTGACGGAAGAAGAAAGGAGGATTGTGCTATGTCCAAGAGAAATTGAATCAATAGAGACAGAAAAAAGCTTATGTTTGGTTCCAATGAGTAGGCTTCGGTCTTGTCAGCGTTGACTTGAAGTTTGTTAGCAGTCATCCAGTTGTGTATGTCAGTGAAACAGTCACAAGTCCTTTTTGAAGGTGTGGAAGATTATCAAGGGAGTCACTGTCGTGAAGTTGGCTATCGTCAGCGTTGAAGTGATGATTGATGGGGTGATTTTTGATGATTTCACAGAGAGGAGAAGTGAGAAGAGTGAAAAGGACAGGGCCAAGAACAGAGCCATGAGGAACATCACAGGTAAGTAGCACTGGAGAAGATTTGGCGCTGTTCAAGGAGATTGTCTGAAACCTGTCAGAAAGATATGAAGAGAATCAGTTGAGTGAAGAGACGGAAATCCCAAAAGTATTTTTAAGATATTTGAGGAGACTAGAGTGGTCGATGGTATCAAAAGCAGCAGAGTGATCAAGAAGAGTGAGAAGGGAAAATTTCCCAGTCAGCGGCAAGCAAAATGTCATTTATAATATGGACGACCTCAGTTTCAGTGCATGGAATGATCACAACAGTAGGCAGACTGAAATGGGCAGAGAAGGCTATTGGAAGCAAGATGTTCATTTAACTGTTTCAGGACAATCTTTTCAAGGAGTTTTGAAATAATAGGTTGTGACTTCAAACACCAACTAAACAATAACTAAAATTTAAAATAAATTTTTTTAAAAATTAAAAAAGTTAGTTAATTATTCGATCATTGCTTACAGAGTTCAGCGGATGTAAAGAGCCGAATCAGGACCACAAATCAAGACCACAACTTGGCTGAAAGAGGACTCACCCCTCATCTGCATAAAAGATCTGCCGAAACAACGCCAGTGGTAACACTCAAGGCACTCCACAAGCCAGTCACTTTATAATAAAGGCATCCCACGCAAGGGACTCTGAGGCTATACTCTAAATTTATCGAACCCTCGTTTATAAAAACAATATAGAATATAAACATCATTAAAAAATATCAACAAAACACATACATATAAAATGCCTACATTGCTAAATAATAATATCATAGGGAGCCCTAGTGACCAATTGGCAGAAAGCTTCCAATATTCCCAAGCTGATACAACAGACCTCGCACACAAATGAGGAGTTTTGTCCTGGAAGAGTTTTCAAGAAAAAGGTAGGTGAATGGTCTAGCAAAGAAGAAGATAGTATAGTAGATTGATAGAACAGAGTAGGAATGAGAAAGAATGAAGGAGAAAGACGGGCGACAGTGAAATTTAAAGCACTAAATTGACAGAAAGTGGGGATACTATTTATATAGAAACCCCCGGTACCCCCATAGGGGATTTAAAAAGGGTCGGTCTTATTTTGCCGTTTAGTTGACAACAAAAATCGGCTGTAGCAATATGCTGTGGTACATAATTATTAGTAGTCTAATAGCGTCATATAATTTAATCAGGACATTACATTACATTATTGCTTTAGGTACAGCGGACTCTTCCGAGCCAAATCAGGACCAGTATAGCCGAATCAGGACCACAAAATCAAGACCACAACTTCGCTGAAAGAGGACTCGGCCCTGATCCGCATAAAAGATCTGCCGAAACGACCCCATTGGCAACACTGAAGGCACTCCACCAGCCGGTCACTTTACAATAAAGACATCCCACTCATGGGGACGCTGAGGCTATACTCTTAATTTATCAAACCCCCATTTACAAAAACAAAATAGAATATAAATATCATTATAAAAAATATCAACAAAACACATACATATAAAGTGCCTACATTGCCAAATAATAACATCATAGGAAGCCCCAGTGACCACCCGGCAGAAAGCGTCAAATATTTCCAAGATGATCCAACAGACCTCGCACACAAATGAGGAGTTTTGTCCCGGAAGAGTTTTCAAGAAAAAAGGTAGGTGACTGGTCTAGCTTTGATTGATTGATTGATTTATTGTTGCTTTAGGTCCAGCGGACTCTTCCGAGCCAAATCAGGACCGGACAACCCCCGATCCGCATAAAAGATCTGCCGAAACAACCCCAGTGGGAAAATTGAATGCCCTCCACCGGCCAGTCACTTTACAATAAAGACATCCCACGCAGGGGGACGGCTGAGGGTTTACCTCAACTACGCGAACCCCCGGTTACAAAAACAAAATAGAATACAACCATCATTACAAATCATCAACAAAAACATATACATATAAAATGCCTATAGTGATAAATAATACAATCATAGGAAGCCCTAGTGACCACCCGGCAGAAAGCGTCCAACACTCCCAAGCTGATCCAACAGACCTCATACACAAACAAGGAGTCTTGTCCAGGAAGAGTTTTCAAGAAAAAAGGTAGGTCATTGATCTAGCGAAGAAGAAGATAGTATAGCAGAGTGATAGGACAGATCAGGAATGGGAAAGAGCAAATGAGGAAGACAGGCAGTGGGAATTTAAAGCACTAAATTTCCAGAAAGTGGGGATACTATTTATACTGAAACCCCCGGCACTCCAACGGGGGGGAACTGTTGCCGCAGTGAAACTGTCATGCCTACAAAGGCAAGACAGGTTTTCAACTGGGGCTTTTACTTTTCCCTTTATAGGTTAGAACAATCTACAGTGACAAGATTGCTCATGACCCCAAGGGGTACTGGTCTAGCGAAGAAAAAGATAGTATAGTAGATTGATAGAACAGAGCAGGAATGAGAAAGAACAAATGAGAAAAACAGAGACAGTGGGAATTTAAAGCACTAAATTTCCAGAAAGCGGGGATAGTATTTGTACTGAAACCCCCGGCACCCCAACGGGGGTATTTAATCAGGAAACCCCCTCCCCAACCCCCCATCATAAAGAGCATAATCCACAACCTGAATAATACATTTAAAATAAATATGAATAAATGTGAGCTTTGAGCAATTTTACAAAAAAAGATACTTTCATAATATTTTACAGAAAATTATTTGAGAGTTTGATTTCATTGATATTTTATGTATTTTTAAAACAAATAATAATTAATGACTTTCAATTTTCGTTTTATTTTCATTATTTATTTATAACTTAATGATTTATTTACCGTAAATGTCCCGATTCCAGAGTTAATTTATATTGTTTCTGTTAATACTTACTTTTGTTTCCTGTATTTATTTATTTTTCTTTGTACTATTCTAACTTAAAAATAATTTTAAAACTCTCTAAAATAATTATTACAGAAAATAACACAGCTACAAACACACAGACAGACAAACAGACAGATATGTGTAAAAAATCCAAAAAACAAGTTTCTTGGATACAGAATAATTACGTTTATTCAACAACAAATAAAATAAAATTAATTATTTTTAAAAGATGTGCACTCCCACAAAAGCCAACAAATAACAGTTGAATACACCAAATCATAAAAAATATACATGCGAAGATAATCAATATAAAGGGTTATCACAAGTAAGTATAATTAAAATGTTCATAAACAAAACAGAAAACTCCGGGGAAAATATTACCATTCCAAAACCAGTTATCACATTTCTGTTTCAAAGAAATTCTAAAAGTACTGAGCTTTACAATTTTGTCACTTTAAAATATGCACAATAAAAATAAAAATTCTGCATGGCCGATATCAGATTTCCACTTTATAACTGTCAAAGCATCGTATACTATTAAGTCATATCTAAACAGAATAATTTTTATTTTTTAAAAAAATATCTCAGAATAAGAGAAATTTGCTTGTCAAGGTTGATTTCAAACATAATAATTATATCATTCAAAGAACTGAGCTGACAAGCCAAGCATCCGCTTCCACTGTGACCCTAAGTATCCATTAAGCAGAGATGAGAATCCTAAAATGACAAAAAGGAGGAAAAATTCCAAAGTCTGTCAAGCGCGTACCTGCGAAGCAGGTACGTGATGCTAGGGGGGTCCGGGGGCATGCCCCCCCGGAAAATTTTTGAAAATATGGTTCAAATCTATGCATTCTGAGCCTTATTTTATGGGGTCAGATCAGTTGTTTTTGTGGTACTAAAATGCTGTTGTTAGCTCTCCACAGTTCAACACATAGGCCTAATGAATTTTTTTCAAACATCAGTTAAGCCTTGTATTAAACAAACATTCCTTTTGACTGCAGACAAGAATGGTTTAAATACCAATGACAAGACAAGGCTTTACCAATGCACATAATTACTGTCCAAAATAGAGTTGTACATTTATACATAGAATCAGTATGAAACCTCACTGACACTCTTACGGTCACACCAAACAATAAAATCATAAATACCTCGATTGACTGTTCAAACAAGGTTTACAATTTCAAGATAATGTCTTGGAAAAACCACAACAAGGAAAGCAGAAATACGGATGGTTTCAGGCAGTAGTTCCTAAAACAGTTCTGATGCTATATACATTATGAACAACTTCAGCCTTGAAGTTGTAGTCAGGCACTGAAGTCAGGCTGAAGTTTACAATGAGCCAAAAAACTCCACCTTCGGGGAAGACAATCCGATAGAGTGCGCCTAGGGTAGCGTACTTCCGGTAGTAAAATAGGCCTACGTGATCGAGCCCCTAGTAATAACTGTATACCGTGTTGCGTCACGCCATGTGGGGCCGGGTAGCTCAGTTGGTAAGAGCGTCTTGCTAGTAACCGAAAGGTCGCTGGTTCGAATCCCGGATTGGTCAACGTGTGATCATATTATTTTTCCCTTTACCAACAACTGGCCCGCTAGTGTCAGTATAAATCGGTCCAGTAGTCACCTATATGCGAAAGTGTCGTGTGACTATAATCTACAAACAACAACAACGTCACGCCATCTGCTGGAGTACCGAACTCTATAAAAATTTGTTATTATTAATATATATTATATGACTAGACTATTAAAAAAATATTATGTATGACTTCAGACTTGGTGAAATGTTTGGAGTGGATTATGTACATGTTGTCAATACTACAAACGATTTATTTTGTGAAAAGTCTGTCAGGCCGAGCACAAAATAAATCGTTTGTAGTACTGACAACATGTACATAATCACTCCAAACATTTCACCAAGCAAAAAAACATTTGGGGTCGCCTATGAAAGCTGAAGATATATACCGACATCAAAAAAGACTTAAAACTGTAGATTTTGATCCACGACCTGAACATGGAAGTACGCGACTATTGGCGCACCTATCGGCTGAACATTTGCATATTCAAGGGAAATAATTTTAATATTTTGGCCCATTACGTCATGCATTAGGATTACAGTTCTTTGTGTATACAACATTCTCATGTTTTTTTGAAGAATTGTTAAAAGTATAAATAAAAACTGGCAGGTACCAACATGCTATACAGTCTGCACACACCCAATTATTGAATGAACTATGTACATGTACTTGTGCATGTATTTTATAACTGAAGCCAGGCAACTATCCAGTTCTTGCTTTCCTGGCTGGTGGCTTTTGACTTCTAATCTCACTTCTCTTCCTCACCAACACCTGAAGTCGGGCAGTCAGAGCTTTCTTATAAGCCAGTCTGGCTTGTTTCTCTGCCTCTGCATTCAACTCCACATTTCTTTCGATCTTTTTGTCCTTCAAACGAATTAAGACTGTTGTGTTCAACTTTTCTTCTAACCACTTAAAAAAGTTCCACTTGTTTTTTACACCACTGTAGATGTGGGTAGCAAGAGCCTTTTCTCCAGGATTTAGTTTTCGAAGCATTTTACAAGTCGCGCTTTGTTCTAGACAATGGCTGATCAACCACGTGATGTTTTGGCTGTTCCATCGTTCGCACTACAACTCAGCGCATGAGAAAGGGCTTCAAGCGCCTATTTGAGTGACGTCACTATCAGCGGGAGTGTCTGGCCGAAATCTTATGCGCAGAAAAACGGGAGGCTTAGATACGCAACGTCACTTCCGTAATGCGATGGCTAGTATTCTAAGAGAGCCCCACGTACGTTTACCAGGACACACGGAAGAAAGAAATCGGGTTACCTCGGCTTTTTACGGCAGCTTGGTGGATCGACGAAAACGAAGTGAGAGCGAACCAAATGACAACAATCCGTATGGGAATAACGAGTGGGAATAAGCTGCGAGATCGAAAATCAACAACTCACCCTAATCACATACACTAAAATTTTCTCACCGGATTTAAACCGATCTCAAAATTGACCCTGGGACCTTCCGAAAGAGCGGATTTCCGCTAAAAGGCGGAAGATTCTCATCTCTGATTAAGGCCAAATTGCCTTAACTCACTTCCTACTGGCCAATTTTGCATTTGACAGTACTGACATATTGGCTGTTTCAATTTGTTAGCAGTGAAATCATGCTGACGTGCATTTGAGTCAACACTACATTTTCATATTAAAATACAAAGACCAAAGTCCATTGAAAGCAAACTATACAACTACACTGAAATGTGTTCTTTACTGTGTGTTGCAAGATGGCAATACTATTAAAAAAAAGATAATTAAAAAAATAATAATAATAACTTCCGATTATCAAATTAAAGCTAAAGCCTAGGTCTGACGACGAACGTTTTAACTGCGATCATAATGACAGTACATGTTTGTGAGTCATGATGTGACGCTGCAAGTCGTCAGTAGTCACACTAAAACTTTTGATTTTGGTATGCGCACAGTCCCTGTGCATAAACAAAAGCACAAGAGTTGTTACCCTTGCTGCGCCCAAAGTCAAAATGTGTGGAAAGCAGCGACGAAGAATTTTTACGTTAACACTAGCAATTCATTTGCTAAGTTCAGCGAAAAAGACAATATCCAATAAACATTCATGTGAATGTATCATCTATATTACTTCACAGGTATTTTTCACACTCAATCTTCCTAGCGGGCCGGTCGTGGCCTTGTCATTTTTCTGCAAAATCACGTGATCAAAGTAGCGCGTTTCATTGGTTCCCATGCTAAATGACTTGCAATCAGTTTGTCGGAATTAGAGCAAGTTCTAAACATGGGAAATCATCGCAAATCACGCTGCGAACTGATTTGACTGGGCGATAGTCTCACGAAATCAGTGACTCAGGTCATGATTTTCCTGATGATTGCAGTCAAAACGTTCGTCGTCAGACCTAGGCTTTTTTTTACTGCATACACCCTAAAGTTGCTTCCCTTGCATTGCATCGCTTACACACACACACACACACACACATCACACAACTGCTTGCTATTTACTATGATAGAAATAGGTTAAGTAAGTACTGCAAGCCAGCAAGAGAGGTAGAGTATGGGATTATGTGCTCTAAACAAGCTTGCCAAGGCATTACCATTTCTCACATTCGATAACACCTAACCTTTATGTTGTAAGGGGTGAGATAGATCAAGCGCCATTCAAGCAAGAGCATACTTAGCTATCCAAAGGGGGGAAAATAACCACTATTGCCCAAGTTAAGCAATGTAAACAAAAATGACGTCAGCAAAATGTAATACAGCTCACATTGGTCAACTTTTGTCCGTCGTTAGCAAAATAATTATGACATCATAACAATACTACTGTAAGAACACCGTACACATTTCATTAGCTCAGAAAAATAGCAAAACACGCAACTACAGCATTAATGTGCAAAAGTGTTGGCTAAAATAGTCAGTACAGTCTCTTCTTTTCTCAAAATTCCCAACACCACAATCTCATTTCCCTGAAACGATGATTACAAAATATTGCTCCAACCTTAAATTACCCGTAAGCATGTGAAAAAAAAACTTCCTTGCCCAAGCTGTAAATATTACATGTATGCATGAAAGAAAACTACTAATAAACAATACTATTACAGAAAAATCTAATTGCATATTGCAAAAGAACAATTTTTGTTTTTAAAGACCATAAATTTCTATCATGATTACATACTTAATTAAAAACTTCACGGATACCCCTAAAAACATAGCGTTTTAGGCAACAGTAGTACAACATAATAGTAACCTGATAAATAAATGCTACATATGTTACATCTATAGAACACAAGCACTGTGTGGCGACTAGAATTAGTAATGCACAAAAAATGTTAAATGCAACAAGTTCAATACAGAATCAAGGCAAGTAAAAACAAAAGGCTGAGTATTCTCCCTTCATCAACAAAGCCACCACCATCTAGAGATTCATAATATCTCTACAAGTAAAATAACAATACGTTTCTATAGGATGTGCGGGTGAACGTAATGCACAAATATTTGTAACAGTTTGGGTTAGTATATAACTACAGCATGCGTTTGCAGCAGACACACAATAAAAGTCAACTGTCATGTGGACATACGGAAAAAATGTATCGTTTTTTTCTTCTTTTTTTTTTTAAATGACCATATCTCTTCAACAATGTAGACCAAAGAGTGAGGCATATTATTTGTACATAAACCATATCTCTGTTGAATCAATAAAATCATTATAAGGAAAGAGAAGCACATTATTAATTAACAAAGGTTAGACATTATAAAACAAATGAGTAAAATGTGCATTAAAGTAAAAGCAAGTTTAGCACAACTATCAAACAGTTTGTTTTTTTAAGTCATTCCGATTAACAGGCAGAACATATTAGTGGGTTATTTAAACACAACCACTGATTGTTTCTAAATGCAATATTCTTTGTGCAGCAGTACACGTTTAAGATCTTTACATGATTTCAATTAAAGAGACCATCAACTAAACCTAGAAATATGATAAAACAAAACAAAACAAAATTATACAGTGTTTAGTTTAGAGCAACAAATATTAAGATAACAAATCAAAATGCCTCAGTTAAGACGTGGCACAGAAATAACAAATGACAAAGTGTAAACAATACATCTAAATGTTTGTAGATCGTTGTAGAGACCAAACGAGATCACAGAGGAAAACCCGACAACAAAATTTCAAACCCTTGAAAGTGCCAGTTTCAGATTTGAAAGAAGACTGCCACTTGTACAGGACTGCCAGTTTCATGTTACATGTCACAACCATGCACATGTACATCTACAATACGAACCATGAAACAAATGTTTTTCCATGTAGCAAAATATCATTCATACTCTTAAACAAAACAACTATTACTTATTTCCTTAATCATACAATGTTTCACAATATACTTGTCAATATGTGCCTCAAATTAATAGCCCTTCTGAAGTTATTCTGAACTACCTTTACTAACACACACACACAAAACAGAATGTTCAAGTTTGAAAACGTTGTTCATGCTATAAAATGTTCCTAATATTTACTAACATTCAAAAATTGAAACCTATTTTAAAAGAAAAATGCTATTAACCAATTACTAATCAGTCTATGGATCATATCTGAAAAATAAAAATGTACAAAGCCTATAGTTCAAGGCCGTTTTCTCATCATTATAGACATCTTCCAGGAGTGGGTTAAATACAATGTTAGAGGACACCCATCACACGTTAAAGTGGTTATTAATATTCTACATTTGTGAGGACGGCAAGATACTGGTACCCTCGATTACTTTGGCTGCCTCCTACATGGTTCTACAATGAATTCAACTTGGAGGCTGACATGAACGCAGAGCCTAGCTTGCGCTCACTCCCAAAACTGTGAACGGTAAGCTCCACCTCATACTCGCCTATCTGGCAGTCAATGCGACCGTCGCGGTCCAGGAGCAGGCAGATGGTGTAAGCAGCAATTTCAAACTCTGGACTGGAGCCAATGAAGCAGCTGCACATGGGCTTGCTGGCCTTGCCCCGCCAGTCAAACTGACAAGCAATCAGTCGGATGATTTCGTCATCACGTACCTGGAGACATATTGTAAAGCGGACAATAAAAGTAAATTGATGTGCCCGTAAGTGTGTGTGTGTCCAACGTGAGAGTGCGCATGCATGTGCGTGCGTAATCCAACATTAGTATAAAGCTCATTTATTTCTGTATTTAAAAGTTCTTATACAGTGCTTTTCCAGCTCAAGCTAACACGCTATTGATTCAGGAGTAATTGTCAGGCAGCAAGTGGTGGCTACGGGCAGCTTGAGTCAATTCCTGTATCAGTCAGTGCCTCCGGCATCTCTGGAGCTGGAAAAGTGTTCTAGAACAACAATTAACTAAATAAATAAGTTTCAGGTGACGGTTGTTGGTATTAAATAAATGTGACCTCATTTTCCAAAATGACCTTTAAGCTGTGGGCTACACAATTCAGCTAGAGGACCTGCAAGGCCCTAAGGGTGTCAAACTGCTCATTTTCACTATTTTGGTAGTAACGGGTTTCCTGAGGCCCATTTTTACCTGCACTGGAAAGATGTTAATTTTGTGGAAGTTGTTTATTGTAGAAAGTAGAATATAAGTACAGTTCAGAATGGCCAGACCAACGGGCACTTATAAGCCTGGCTACACTGATTTTTGGAATATAAATACAATATTCATCAGGTCTTGCAAAGACCATCCTGCAAGGCACAGTGCAAGGAGGTAGAAGAGGGAGCCCGAAAAAGAGGTGGGAGGACAACATTCAAGAATGGACTGGTTTGACACTGAGCGAAACCATCAGGGTTGCTGAGGACAGGGAAAGATGGAGTATGCTGGTTAAACGATCCTCTGTTGTGCCCCTACGACATCCGAGTTACCGGATAGGATAGGATAGGAAATACAATATATGTAAAACTGTAAATGACAATGTCTTTAATACAAAGTATAGAACTCAAAAGTTAAACTTTTGTAATTAAGGGTGATTTTGATAACTGGGCTCACAAACTTCTCTTTAGTACATCCCTCTTCCTCCGCTCAACAAAGTAGAAGAGTTGGAAGGGCAAAGCCCACATAACGTGCATGCTCCTTATGGAACTTGCAATATTTAACATCAAAATGAGTGCCCACAAAAAAAATAAACACAATGAAAAGGTGGCATTAAAATGCAAAGTAATACCAGCTTTGATCTTTCCGATGCTCTTGACCTTGAGATGACCTTGACCTCCAGTTCTAAATACACTCATGTACGATCAAATAAATCGCGCGAAGGTCGTACTGTGTCCAAAAAAAGTGACCTTAGGACAACCTTGACCTTCAGTGAACATGACTTTTGGATGACCTTGACTTTCATGTGACCTCTGCTGCTCATGTATGATCAAATAACCCAGTGTTGTTGCATACTATGAGTCAAATATATAAATCTACTGTACGATGATACATTTTTAAATTGTTTTTGTAAGGACTAAAATGACTATCTTCAAGATCAAGGCAAAACTGAATATACATGAAAGATCAATCTATTATCTCTAAATACAAGTTTGGACTTCATATCTCCCATAGTTTAGGATCAAGGGCACTTCAAACTACCTATACTATTGACCCTGTGACCTTGACCTTGAAGTGAAGTCATTCACTGAATATTTTTGAGGCCTCATGCATATACACGATCTTATAAAGTTTGTTTGCAATACATAAAATAAGTTTAGAGCACTTGGCCACTTAGAACATATCACATCACCACATGACTTGACACTTACCGTTTCCCTGCGGAAAAAGCCATGATAGTCGATGTTGCCAGCTTTTTCTTGCAAGTAGAACTGGATCCAGTTATGAAGCCCGATGAATTCTCCCTCTCTCATTTCTCCAACAAACACATGCTCAAAACTGCACGAGTTCTGTCCCCTGACAAATTAAAAAAGACTGTCAGAACATATATCATGCATAGTTGAGTCAATATAATGCATTTAACCAGTAATAATAATAATAATAATAATAATACAGGATGCTATATACGCGCCTTTCCCAAAATCAATCGGGCTCAAAGCGTGGCGATCTATACCAACATACACGCTCACCTGTCTCATCCACCCTCACACACACCAAATACACATCAATCACTCAAACAGGTGGTGTAAAGGCAGGGTGATCGCTATTAGAAGACTGATAGAAAATCGAAATTGTATTTTTCAAATTTTTATATTGACTGCGTCCTGTACCATTATTGAAGGGAGGGAGGAAACTGGAGTGCCCAGGGAAAACCCTCGGTGACCTCAATAGTCTCGTATCTAAGTCACATACGTTCGCCCCTTGCGGGAATCGAACCCGCGACCTTCGGCATAGGAAACCCGTGACTTATCCACTGTGCCACGAGGCCATCCATTCATACAGTACTAATATTCATGTCACAAACAATGTTAGAAGATGGACTGCACTGGGTTGTGTCAATATCCTAACACTCGTGCGGCCCAAGTATGCTCTTCTTGCTGTGGACTACCACCGTCATCCTAGTGAAGATTCTGTAGACTTTAGGCTCAAAGCTCTTTCAGCAGTCTTGGGCGGATGCGGTCTGGAACTGGGGATTTGCTAGGGTCAAGGTCTCTAAGTAGCTTTGTAAACCCAGGGGTTGTGACGAAGATGGAACTGCAGATGGGAGAGTTGGGATGGTGGACAGTGAGGTTATTACTCTGTTTGAAATCCTGCTCAGTATAAGAGATCTTGAGGCTGAAGGCAGAGTGGAACTGCTGGTTCAGGACTTCGACACGCTCTTTAGCCTCTGTCACGAGTCTGCCGTTAAGTGGGGAAATGCTGGCTGCCTCGGTGCACTGGGTCTTGAAGTAAGTCCAGAACTGTTTGTTGCTGGATCTCTTGGTAGAATCTTCACACTCTGTGTTGTTACCAAACAATTTCTCTGCGTAAAGGCCCAGTCAGGCTTATCGATTAAATCATACAATTTGTTCCATGCGATTTAATCTCAGGACTGATTGTTTGAAGCAACCTGCCACACGCTAAAATGAATTTCATACAACAAAGGTGGAAGTTGGGTTTCGCTGCAGCTTGTTCATAGGCTTTTTTCCTACTTCTTGTAGTGCTCTCCCTTGTTGCTAGTAGTGCTCTCCCTTGTTGCTAGTAG
This sequence comes from Oncomelania hupensis, assembly GCA_036898135.1. Taxonomy (NCBI): domain Eukaryota; kingdom Metazoa; phylum Mollusca; class Gastropoda; order Littorinimorpha; family Pomatiopsidae; genus Oncomelania; species Oncomelania hupensis. The sequence goes on from CM072516.1 coordinate 14,111,259, forward strand.
TGCTCTCCCTTGTTGCTAGTAGTGCTGTCCCTTGTTGCTAGTAGTGCTCTCCCTAGTGCTCTCCCTTGTTGCTAGTAGTGCTCTCCCTTGTTGCTACGTACATGATGTGAAACCTACGGCCAACAGTTCAAGCAGTTTGGAGGATAGTGAGAGAGAAGATTGTTTGCCATATTTAGCTGTTTCATTAGCAGATGAGGAAAAAATTCGACAGAGGATATGACAGAGATGATGGTGGGTACGGCCATTTCTTCAGTCACAATGTCAAGGACGCACAGCACGTTCTGATTGGTCTGAAATTATGATTTCATCGCAGGAATTAGAACATGTTCTATCCTCTGAATCTACGACGGATTCGCAGGAGATTTTCGTAAGCTTGTTGTACAACTTATTAAAGCGTGTGATCGGGTAAATCTTATGAGAATGGATAGGTCTGACTGGCACATAAGATCAATATGCTCGTCTCAGATTCCGTTGGATAACTTGCTCAATTATATATTCCTAAATTAAAATTCACTATGAGGTTTTATACAATTATTAACAGCTGGTATGCAGTGTTTTTGAGGGAACTACAACTATCACTACTAAGTATCCACAAATAGCATAATACCAAACTACTATGGACAAGCCTTTACCAATGTACTCAAATATACACATGGTTAAAATAAATAATCAAGAAGAAAGCGGCCAAGGTAGTGAAGCATAAACTACCAGAAACTTGAGACGGATTTACCTTCCACCTTTGCGCCTGAAGAGTTTGAACCAAATGTCATGCAGCATCTCCATGAACTTCTTTTCATCTTGTGGTGCCTGATTCTTGGAGACGAGGAACCTGTGGGCTTCCTGCATCACCTTCTTCTTCATGATCGCACGTAAAAAAGACCAGTTTTCCTGCCTCTCTTCCCAGGTCACCACTTCATCCTCCGCCACATCCAGCTCATAGTTGTCCAGCAGGTCCCTGAAAGCTGGAATGCAGGACAAAACAGCTGCAAAAAGGGATGCATTCGAAGACAGCAAAGGACATATGAATCTCACAGAAGTTTGTACCTCTCAGTAGATGGTTCAAAAGCTTTTGCCAAAGAAATTTAGTTTATAGCTTACATTAACCCATAACGTTTTGTTATCTAAATAAATAGCCTATGGGAGAAAACTGTTGAAACTATTGTTTTATAATAGTTTGATGATTAGCTTCCCATGTGTCACTGACTTCCGCCGTTTGCTGTCATAATCATGATGTCTCGTACGCATGTTTGAAAAGAAAACAAAATTATGGCTTCAAACTCGTCATCTCAATTGCGGTGAGTAGCATTTTGTTATGTTACGATATTTTGAAGACCGAATTGTTGAATGTATTTCTTTATTATGCTAACTAAAATATGTTTTTATTACTTTTATCAAAATTCTGAAATTCCCATTGAACTTTTTCGATTTTACTATGGTCACCTCTCCGTGCGAGTGAAGCACACATCTGCCGTGATTTGACAAAACCGAGTAAGTCCACCTAAGGTCGAAAATGAGTTTTTTGCGCCATCAAACTTGCAAGAGAATGACGCATCTTACCTGTAAAAATCAAATCCGAACTATGTTTAGATTTGGAGATATCATAGAGTAAGTCCTTGTTAAAAAATTTTTAAGTGGGGGAATAAACTGATAAAACCAAGCAAGTCCCCTGCGATTTTGTTTCGGCGATCCTCTGGCTGATGCTCGAGTTGGCATGATGACGTCATTTTCTACAATAACCTGACAAAGAAAAGTAAGTCCTCCCGACCAATGAGAAAGCGCCTTAAGATAAAGTGGACCAGTGAGAATCCATGTTATTGCTGCTGTGCAATATTATTTTCCTGTGAAAATGATGACGAAATTTCGGTCAGCAAAGGACGTGTTCGGCTTTTTGAAAAAGAGTTTTCTTCATGTACTTTCCTGCCCACCATGAAGGATCCTGTAGATCTTCCGCCTACGCGGCAACTTCCACGAGGTGTGGAAATAAACAAACAAACTATCCTATCCTATCCTGTCCCGTAACCCTGAGGTCGTAGGGGCACCACAGATGATCGTTTAACCAGCATACTCCATCTCTCTCTGTCCTCAGCAGCCCTGATGGCTTCGCTCAGTGTCAAACCAGTCCATTCTCGAATGTTGTCCTCCCACCTCTTTTTCGGTCTCCCTCTTCTTCTACCTCCGTGCACTGTGCCTTGCAGAATAGTCTTTGCAAGGCCTGATGATCTGTTGACGTGGCCATACCATCGGAGTTTCCGTTTCTTCACCACTGTGAGCAGGTCATCGTGTTGTCAGATGGCTTGTGTGATGGTCTGTCGGACTTCGTCGTTGGTGATGTGTTGGGTATAGGAAATGCCCAGAAGTCTTCTGTAGCACCTCATCTCCATGCTTTGTATTCTTCGTTGTAGATCTGCTGTGAGGGTCCATGCTTCGCAAGCATATAGGAAGATGGAGATGACAAGGGAGCGCAGCAGTCTTTCTTTGGAATGTAGAATGATGGTCCTGTCTTTCCAAATGGCTTCAACCTTGTCAGGGCAGCAGTTGTTTGTGCGATCCTGGAGAGGACTTCCTGTCGGGACCCATTGTCTGATACAATGGCTCCTAAATATTTGAAGCTATGCACTGTGTTGAGGGATTGGCCTTGGACTTTGATGTCCGTGTTGATGCCATTGGTGTTGTTGGTCATCATTTCGGTCTTCTCTGCACTTATTTCAATTCCACAAGCTTTGGAGGTGGTGTCAAGCCTCTGTACCAGCTGTTCAAGTTCTTGTTCCTCTCCAGCCAATCCATCAATGTCATCCGCAAAACGAAGATTGGAGATTGCTCTACCCCCTATGCTGACTGTGCCTTCGTGATCTGCAAGAGCATCTGACATGATGCGCTCTAGGAAGATGTTGAAGGGTGTTGGAGAGAGTAGGCATCCTTGACGCACACCGATTGTTGTTCTGAACCAGTTCCCGATGGCGCTGTTGTGGAGGACTGCACTTGTCATACAGGTTTTTGATGACTTCAATAATTTTAGGTCTGATGTTGTACGCTTTCATTGTTGCCCATAGAGCTGCATGCCAGACTCGGTCAAACGTTTTCTTGAAGTCTATGAACACATGATATAGATGTTGTTGGTGCTGTAGGTATTTCTCACAGATTATTCTGAGGTTAAAAATCTGTTCAGTGGTACTTCGCCCTGCCCTGAATCCTGCTTGTTCTTCAGCTATGATTTGTTCAGCTTGGGGTTTCAACCTGTTGAGTAATATTTTCAGGAGGACCTTGCTGGGATGGATGATGAGGCTGACGGTGCGGTAATTTTCACACTCCTGAAGGTTACCTTTTTTTGGAAGTGTGATGACAAGCGACTGGGCCCATGGTATAGGCCACTCTCCACTCTGCCAGATCTTGTTGCAGATAATGGTGAGGGCATCAATCATCGCTTCTCCTCCTGCTTGTAGCAGTTCCGCGGGTATGTTGTCCACTCCCGCTGACTTCCCTTTCTTTAGCGATTGCACTGCTGCCTCAACTTCTTCCCGGAGAATTGGGAGGATTTCTTCTTCTCTGTTCTCGGGACATGCTAGAACTGATGGGTCTCCATTTGGTGTATGGTTGTAAAGGTCAGAGCAGTACTCTGTCCATCTGTCCAAGACTTCTTGTTCTTCTGTAATGCATAATGCCAGACTTGCTTTGGATCGTGGAGACTTTGGGCTGTTTGAAACTTGTCAGCCGCTTTACAGTCTGGTAGGCCTTCTTGCTGTTGTTCTTGTTCAGATTGTTCTCTATTTCCTGGCATTGATCTTCTATCCAGTTATCCCTTTGCTGTGCGCATGCCTTTTCGGATGTCATTGTTGATTTTTCGGTAGACATCAGCTCCCTGTGAGGTGTTCTTTTTCTTTCTTTTTTTAAAATCTCTCTTTGTTTATTACACAGATCCAAACGTTCAGGTGTGATCCACGGCTTCTTCTTTGGTCGGTGCTTGCCAAGGATCTCAGTGGCGGCATCTGTCACAGCTGAGTTGAAGGTGGTGGTCATGGTGTTGACATCTACTTCACCAGCCCCCAAAATGAGCAGTGGTGCAAATTTCCCTTCAATTGTGGCCTGAAATAGTTCTGCCACCTCTGGGTCTTGCAGTTTGTCCAGGTCGAACTTCAGTCTAGTGCAGTATTTACTCTCTTCAAGTGGAGCCGGAAAGACATCATCAAAAGATCGTGGTCACTTCCGATGTCTGCTCCTGGAAAAGTGCGTGTCCTGCCAATTTTGATGCTTGATCTGAAGCGTTTCTTGACCATGATGTAGTCTATTTGGTTTTGATGCTCCCCCCCCCTGGGACTGTGCCATGTCCATCGTCTGGAGTTTTTGTGGAGACCAAGCGTGTTTGCCAGTACCAGATTGTTGTATCTGGCAAACTCCAAGAATCTCAGACCCCTGTCATTTGTCTCGTTGTTGCAGTGGGGTCCACATGTGTCTCCCCAGTTGTGGTGCGCATCTTGGCCAACCTTGGCATTCCAGTCGCCTTGCACTATGACTATGTCCTTCTTCGGCACTTGGTCAAGGACCGCCTGTAGATTTTCATAAAAATCCTCCACTTCGCTGTCGTCATAGTCTGATGTTGGGGCATAGGTCTGGATGATGGTGATGTTGAAAGGGGCTGCTCTCAGGCGGATGGTAATGAGTCTACTGGGCGGCAACCCATGACAGTGGCTAGAATGTTCTTGTGGACCAAGAATCCAACGCCGTGTTCGTGCCTGTCATCTCTACCGCTGAAATAGAGCTTGTGGCCTTTGTCTGTCGTTGTTTCACCTAGGCCTTTCCAGCGCAGTTCGCTAATGCCTAGAGTAGAACGTTCCATCGATAGCGGTCCAACTCGCGGGCCAGTTCTTCTAATTTTCCTTCCGCAGTTAGGGTCCTGACATTCCAGGTTCCTATGACGATGTTGTTTCTCGTGCGGATCTTGCTAAATTGTCCACCAGTAGCATACTTAACACCTCCGTCCTGGTGGCCAACGGAAGGCGCGGTCCTTGAGCCGGGCGACGACCTATCCGGTATGGAATTAGTGGATAGTGTCATCATGCTTATAGTGTGTCTTGGGCAAGAAAAGACCTGGCGGTGCCCAATCCTCTCCAGGCTGTTGGGCACAGCCGAAATCCACGAATACAGTGTGGCTCGCCTTGGCCCCGAGCACGTGGTCGTTGAACCTGTAGCAACCTGAGGTTCCTCGCCCTGGCCGGTGACTTCTGTGTAGAAGACTTTCGCCCAGTGATGCCGTGCTAACATTACCCCTGTTAGTCGCCTCTTACGACACGCCGGGAAACGTTGGGCCTATTCTATTCAGTGCCCGAACCCACAAACAAACAGCAACAAATATATTGCAGACACACAACAAGGGCAACAAAATACAAGACATACACGTGGTGTACAGGCAGGAAGATCGCTACAATAGGAAACTGAAAGGAAAATAGTTTTGTATTTTTAAAATTAAATTGGCTGCATCTAATATTATTTTGAAGGGAGAGCAAAAAACCCATGACTCCTGCATACCAACCCAGGAATATTAAGTGAAGAATGGCTAAAAACAATAAACAGGCACACATATACACTCACTGTAACTGCCGCACCCACATCTTACAAAACCCAACTTATGTGACTCATCTCGTCAGACTTTTTAACAAAGAAACGAAACGGCCTATGGGACTTACTTGGTTTGGTGAATTTTGAAAACAAGGATTTACTTAATAATAAACTGACAAAACCAAGCGGATTTGACTTACTTGATTTTGTGAATTTTTTTAACAAGGATTTAATTCAATAATAAACTGACAAAACCAAGCGGGTGACTTGCTTGGTTTTGTCATGTTCTCAACAAAGATCTATCTCAAGAATAATCTGACAAAACAAAGCAAGTCCACAAATAGTCTTAAAACATCAAATCTATCAAACATTTCTTTAACATTCAAGGTATGCACTCTTAAATCGAGGAATTGCATTATAATATGCCCTTAAACTTCCAGAAACGATCGCGTAATATAGCGCAACACAAAACGTCGATTTTCTCGAAAGTAGGTTTTGTGGACTTGCTCGGTTTTGTCAGTTCACGGCAGACATGGTAACGAACGGGGCCAGTGTTTGCTTTTTAACAAGTGCGCTTCAGGCGCACATGGTACTGAAAGAGAACATTGTTTTTTGGTGCAAATTGTATATTATGTAAAAATAATTATTTATAGAAATTACATGTCATATGTTAAGCATTCTTGTTATCTTTTAATTATAAATTCATACTCGTGTTTGTCTGTAGCTAAATAATTATTTTTATATTCAAATAAGTAATTGACCAATGGTTTATATATATTTTAATTTGATTTTTTATCTCAGCACATTTTGTAGTTTGTATTTTTATTGTATTTCAAAAACGCTCGAAGGAACTTAACAGTTCATGATGTGTTAAATAGACTTGAAGAAGAGGGGTTTTTTTAGGCTGACATCTATTTGACTCCGCCAGGAGATGGGCATCCGTCTGATGAAGATAGTGGTGATGAGGAAGAAGGAGGAGAGATAAACAATTTGAATCACCGACAGCTACTTGCCGAAGGCGAAGGGAGGATTCTCGCTGCTGATGGCAATGAGTACAGAATTGGTGGACCAGAAGAAGAGGACTCGGATACCAACAACGACGGTAGAGAAGAAGCAGGAGGAGAAGAAGAAAAAAAGTGATTCACAAGAAGGACCATCTGTAGCACCGTCAACTTCAGTGAGAGAGGCTGGTGCAAACTGACCCAAGCAGCAAAGCCAACAGCGGCCTAGACGTCAGTGGAGAAAAGAGGACCTCCTGGAGAACTTTCTAGAGCAATGGCCAAACTTCCAGCCACCACCGTTTCTGCAGCAAAACCATGGCCCTGTTGCGTTTTTCGAGTTGTTTTTCGATAATGAGGTGATTGATTACCTTGTTGAGCAAACTAACTTGTATGCTTCAAGGGACAAAGGTGATCACAGCTTCAATACCACTCGGAAGGAGTTCTGGACATTTCTGGCCATATTGTTGCTGTCTGGGTACAAACCACTTTCCTCGCCGCCACCTGTTCTGGTCTCGAAGTTCAGACTGCCATAATGCTGCCATCTCCTCTGCCATGAGCAGAAATTGCTTCTACAGCATGATGCAAAATCTGCACCTTACTGATAATGTCAACCTTGACCCCAATGACAAGCTAACAAAGATCCGAAATTTCTACTGCATGCTCAATGAAAAGTGTCTCCTCTATTTCCCAGCTGGGAGAGAGCTGGCAGTAGATGAAAGTATGATTCCCTAGTTTGGTTATCACTCTTCTAAACAGTTCATCAAAGGAAAGCCCATAAGGTTTAGCTTCACACTGTGGGCATTGGCCGACCCGCTGGGCTATGTTGTCCAGTTCGAGCCTTTCGCTGGTGCTCGAGCAAACAGCACCTATGGACCACTCGGCCTGGATGGAACTGTACTGTAGTAAAGGACCTTCTATCAGATCTGCCAAAGCACCCATATCATGTCGTCTTCGACAACTACTTCAATAATATATTATCACAAAGAAAGCCACAAGGAAAGTAAAAAAGTAGCCATGTCAAAGTGTTACGTTGAAACGCGAATGGTGCGTATGAAATGCGCACGATGTTATGTGTGAAGCGCGTGCAATGGTAGGCTTGTGTGTGACGCGCGCGATAGATCTGTTCGTTTTATTTTGCAACGCATGCAGTAATAGAGTGTATTTATCTTTGATTTGATTTTGCGTTGTTATTAGTAGAGGCTTTGTGTAACGTTAGTGTTTTTAGTTGGTCGATATTGTTTGAGAATTTTCGGGAATCAGTTGTTTACCATCGATCGAAGCGTGTGGATTATTCTGTTGGTTACCATGGAAGCTTCCATTCCAAATGAGGTTGTATGACGTGAGTCACGTGATGATGAAATTAATTTTGATTGGTTGTGGTGTTTTATGCAGGATTATTCTCGTTTGTTCCCGTGTATGTAGAGACTATATAAGCGCCGCACTGTTAAAAAAGTTGAGATAGTAAAGTTGTTGAGAGTTGTTGATAGTAAGTTGGAAAGTGAAATTTGAGAGTGAAAATGCGATTGTATGCAGTTGTTGATGTGTGCTGAATAAAAGTGGAAAACTTCATACGTCGACTTTGTGACTTGTATGCTGCTTGAGCGGGTTGCGTGAATAAACGAATCTGAGTTACACAACTATCAGGAATTCAAGCATCGGGGCTGAATCAGATACTGATAGAGAACACCAACATCAAACGGAGTGTAACATTTTGGGGGCCAAGCCGCGATTCACGCCATAGCCAAGGGTTCAACTGCTACAACAAGCGAGTCAACGTTACGAGAGGCAGTCATCGAGGGTAGCCGCCAACGAGTTGCGTCGAGAGGGGCCAACATACTGAGACTACATCACCGATAGATTCGGGTTGACTGCAAGGGCGTGTAGTCGCTGAAGAGTTGCTTCGTGAGCGAACAACAGATCGGGACTACGTAGCTGCCGTAAGACTACGTCGAGGGACAGTCTCGGAGCTACATCGCCAGCGTTACAGAGAGCGGCGAGCGGACGTCGCGTCTACTTCAGCACAGGAGCGTATACATCAACACCAGCGTGGTGCAGCGTCGCATACGACGAGGACAGCGGGGCCTGCGTCAGCGAAGGCGACTAGTGACAAGCATCAGCGCTACTGCAGAAAGCGTGCTGTTCTAGAACAGTCTAGAAAGGTACAGCACAGTCAAGAACTTTCCAGAAAAGAACTTTCTAGAAAAGAACTTTCCAGAAGCATCAAGATGGCTGACTTCTGGCAGAGAGGGATTGAATTGAATCTAAAAGGCAAGCAGCTGACGGAGTACGTCAAATCCCAGGAGAGAATACAAGAACGAGAATTAGAAGAGCAGCGTCGCCGTGAAGAAAGAGAATTAGAAGAGAAGCGTCTAGAAAAAGAAGAGCAGCGTCGCCGAGAAGAAAGAGAACTTGAAGCGCAGCGTCGCCAAGAAGAAAGAGAAGAAAAGCGTCGACGTGACGAGATGGAAGAGAGACGATTAGAGGCTGAGCGTCAATTCCAGTTAGAAATGGCGCGCATCCAACAACAGCAGCACGCGCCACATGTTATCAGCGACTTCAAAGCTCCAAAATTGCCAGCATTCGTCGACGAAAAGGACCAGATCGACAGCTATCTGGCGAGGTTCGAAAGGTTCGCTGAAAGCGCTAAATGGCAACGTCAAGACTGGGCGATCATACTCAGCGCACTACTGACGGGGAAGGCGCTCGATGTCTACAGCAGACTGTCGAATGCTGACGCCAAAGACTACGACGTTTTGAAAGGGGCCCTGTTGCAGTGCTACAACTTTACAGAGAAGGGCTACCGTAAACGCTTTCGCGAATGCCGGCCTCTGTCAGACGAGACGCCAAAGCAGTTTGTGGAGCGCCTGTCGTCATATCTACACAAGTGGGTGGAATTATCAGGCAAAGGGAAGACTTACGAGAGTCTCCATGATCTGATCGTCAGGGAGCAATTACTCAACGCCTGCCCTAAGGACCTCGCGATCCACTTGGAAATACAAAAGTTGGAGACGCTAAAAGACGTTGCTGAAGCTGCTGAAAGATATCTCATAGCTCATGGGAAGACCCTGGGGCCGCCCAGCGCGACGAAACATTTTCAGAAGACTGGAAACCATGTGAACCAGATGCAGGGGAGCCAGACGAGCCAGAAACAGACGGACTCCACGCCTCCTCCCAGGGAAGGGTATTCAAGAGGCTGTTTCACCTGCAACGCTACAGACCACAGAGCGGCTAACTGTCCTCAAAACAAAAGTAGCGGACAGCGGGGCAGTACGGACAATTCAGCGGCGGGCAACCGACAGAGACGTTTCTCCAATCAACGGCAAAACAGTAGATCTGACCATCAAGTGTGCGGCGGGAGCGTCATTCTTCCGAGTGAGACCAAGCGCACAGCTACCCCTGCGGACGTGCAAGAGTGCATGACTGATGGCCAACTTCTCCTTGCCAACGGGAAATCCATCCCGGTCGTCGCCAGCGCAGCTGTGACCGTCCAGAACATGCCTGTTTCCAAGGGACGCGTCGGAAATCATGAAGTGACTGTTTTAAGAGACTCTGGCTGCAGTGGGGTCATCGTCAGAGAAGACCTAATCGCTAAAGAACAGTTCACTGGCGATTCTAAATGGACACTCATGGCCGACAGCAAATGTGTGAAAGCGCCAGTTGCAAAAATTCATGTCAACACCCCTTTCTATATAGGCGAAGTGGAAGCGGTTTGCCTGAAGAAGCCGCTGTATGATTTGATGATCGGGAATATCGACGGCGCGAGACGACCCGACGACCCCGATCCAGAATGGAGTCCTGCCTCAACCCAACGCGTCGAAGTTGTGGAGGAGGATCCATTGCCGTTTCCCGATGGAGACCTTACAGAGCTGCTACGGGACAATGTGGTTACTCCGGCTCAGCCCTGCCGACCAGAGATCGTCGGTGCTGTTACTACCAGGGCCCAGGCCAAGAGAGACAAGACGTCTACGCCACTGAAGGTCGCCGACAACTCTAAAGCTGCCATCGTGGACAGAGATAAGCTGATCCAGCTCCAGGAAGCTGATAGCACTTTAAACAAGTATAGGAACCGCCAAGACCACGTGACCAAAGGCAGTGGTACGGTCTATTTTGAGGTGAAGGCCAAGATCCTGTACAGAATCTTCCAGCACCCGAGGGTCAACGGAGGTAAACCACTACGTCAAGTCTTGGTACCGTTACCCCTAAGGCGCCAGGTGATGGAAGTAGCGCATGACTCAATCATGGGAGGTCACCTGGGTATCAAGAAGACGTCGGATAGAATCCAGGCGGTATTCTACTGGCCAGGACTTCATGCGGACGTCAGCCGTTTCTGCCGATCGTGTGACATTTGCCAGAAGACCATACCTCGAGGAAGGGTCCCTAAAGTGCCAATGCAGAGAATGCCTTTGATCGACCGACCTTTCAAGAGGGTGGCCTTAGACTTAATCGGCGAAATAAGACCTCCGAGTGAAGAAGGTCATCGATGGGTACTGACTTTAGTAGACTATGCTACTCGGTACCCAGAAGCAGTGCCACTGAAGAAGATTGACACTGAAACTGTAGCAGAGGCACTGGTGGACATGTTCAGTAGACTTGGAGTGCCTGAAGAAATTCTGACAGACCTCGGGACGCAGTTCGTCTCTGACTGTATGAAGGAAGTCAACAGACTGCTGAGCATCCGGCATTTGACTACGACACCCTACCATCCAATGTGCAACGGGCTCGTCGAGAAGTTCAATGCTACGCTGAAGTCCACCTTGAAGAAACTGTGCAGCGAGCAGCCCAGACAATGGCATCGCTACATCAACGCCTTACTTTTCGCCTACAGAGAAGTACCGCAGGAGTCCACCGGCTTCTCTCCGTTCGAGCTGCTGTACGGAAGAACCATCCGAGGGCCGATGCACATCCTGAAAGAACTGTGGACGAAAGAAGTAGACACCCCAGAGGTGATGAACAGCTACCAGTACGTGTTTGAGCTACGGGAAAAGCTGGAGCAGACTCTCGAGATAGCCAGAGAAAACCTGAAGAAGTCCCAGGACTGTGGAAAGCACTACTACGATCGTAGGGCTGTGAACAGGAAGTTCAAACCTGGCAACAAAGTGCTGGTGCTGCTACCTACTGATCATAATAAGTTGCTGATGCAGTGGAAAGGCCCGTACGAAGTGGAGACCGTGGTGGGGATCAACGACTACAAGGTGAAGGTCGGCCAGCACTCCAAGATATACCACGCCAACCTCCTTAAACTGTACGTGGAAAGGCCATCAGAGACTGTACACGCAGCAACAGCAGCTGAGATCGACGACAGCTTTGACAGCGAGGAACTGTTGGAACTTGGAGCCTTCCACAGTAAAGAAGGCATCGATGATGTTAAGCTAGGACCGAGCTTGACGGAAGGTCAAAAGTTGGAGCTCAAGGACCTTATGGGCGAATTTCCCCATAGCTTCAGTGATGTCCCAGGCTCTACGACTTTGGTCGAACATGAAGTCCACCTCACTTCAAATATTCCCGTTCGATCAAAACCCTTCCCGATCCCTTTCAAGGCCCGTGAATCCTTGAAGAAAGACATCGATGAGATGCTGAAGATGGGCACCATCAGGGAGTCCAGTTCACCCTACGCGTCCCCTGTCGTGGTTGTGAAGAAGAATGACGGGAGCAACAGGGTATGCATCGACTACAGGAAGGTCAATAAGATCACCATCTTCGATCCTGAGCCGATGCCTACCGCAGCAGACCTCTTCCGCCAATTATCGGGGAGTAGAATCTTCTCAAAGATTGACCTCAGCAAGGGTTATTGGCAAGTCCCCGTGCGTCAACAGGACATACCAAAGACTGCTTTCATAACTCCTGATGGGACGTACGAGTGCTTAAGGATGCCCTTTGGCATGGTCAACAGCGGAGCTACCCTGAAGAGAGGAATGAGGAAGATGCTCAAAAGGATGGACAACGTCGTGTGTTACTGGGACGACCTGTTAGTCCACACCCACACCTGGGAAGAGCATCTGCAGACCTTGAGGGAGCTATTCCACCGTCTTCAAGAAGCCAACCTGATCGTGAGACCCAGCAAGTGCATCCTGGGAGCTGACAACGTTGACTGTGTCAGACATCCGACGGAAGAAGGAGACAACGGAGGATGCACTGACTCCAGGAAAGCCCACGTGATCATCGTCTTTGACCCTGGGCCGATGACGACCGCAACTGACGAGGGCGTCGATTCTTTGCGAATGAAAGAACATTGACTGTGTTGGTGAACTAAGAACATTGGCAATATCCAGACAGACCTGAAGATGAAAACAAAACCATTGACTCTGTGTGGATAGACTGAGCGCATTGACAGTATTCAGAAAGACTGAAATAAGTTTTAATTTCTGATTTTGTTTGTGCATTACGTTTCAACGTTGTTGAAAGAAATTAGGTAAATTTCTTCTTGAGTGGGGGGTTATGTTACGTTGAAACGCGAATGGTGCGTATGAAATGCGCACGATGTTATGTGTGAAGCGCGTGCAATGGTAGGCTTGTGTGTGACGCGCGCGATAGATCTGTTCGTTTTATTTTGCAACGCATGCAGTAATAGAGTGTATTTATCTTTGATTTGATTTTGCGTTGTTATTAGTAGAGGCTTTGTGTAACGTTAGTGTTTTTAGTTGGTCGATATTGTTTGAGAATTTTCGGGAATCAGTTGTTTACCATCGATCGAAGCGTGTGGATTATTCTGTTGGTTACCATGGAAGCTTCCATTCCAAATGAGGTTGTATGACGTGAGTCACGTGATGATGAAATTAATTTTGATTGGTTGTGGTGTTTTATGCAGGATTATTCTCGTTTGTTCCCGTGTATGTAGAGACTATATAAGCGCCGCACTGTTAAAAAAGTTGAGATAGTAAAGTTGTTGAGAGTTGTTGATAGTAAGTTGGAAAGTGAAATTTGAGAGTGAAAATGCGATTGTATGCAGTTGTTGATGTGTGCTGAATAAAAGTGGAAAACTTCATACGTCGACTTTGTGACTTGTATGCTGCTTGAGCGGGTTGCGTGAATAAACGAATCTGAGTTACACAACTATCAGGAATTCAAGCATCGGGGCTGAATCAGATACTGATAGAAAACACCAACATCAAACGGAGTGTAACACAAAGCACTATCCTTTAATTGTCCATGCCCCCGTTCAGTACCATGTGTGCGTCAGGCGCACACAGGGGAAACCACTCTAAAAAATATTTTTCTCCCAAAATTTGATCATATTTGTTAATTTTAATGTATTTGCAAAAGAATTTTTTAAGATTTGTTACAAAATGTACAAAAAAAAAATTTTGGTATTATATGGGTTAAAAATGAGCTCTGAAACAGACAACATACATTTCAAAATTAAACATCCATTCAGAACTTCTCTTAGCAAGTCCTCTCTTCAGGTGCCTCTGAGCAAGTCCTCTCTTCCAGTGCCAATGGTCAGCAATAACATTTGGTAACAAAGTAAATGACTCACTGCTATGTGCGGGCATGAGCCAACCATGCGTGTATCTAAATAAACATTATAACAAATAGAACACATGACTCACTCCTATATGTTTCTCTGGCAAACACCTTGTCCTCGTCCACCCATGCAAATAAGTTCTTCCTGGCAAAGTCTTGAGTTGTGTCTCTTGTGCTTGTGACAAAACCTACACAAAAATTGAAAATTTAGAAATACATCTTCAATTCAGTCATTTAAATCCTCTCTTACAACTCAATAAATTCCCTCCACAGTTTAAAATGAATGAAACAGATATGCAAAGCCATAGTTGATGTGCGCGTGTGTTTGTGTGTGTGTGTGCACGTGAGTGAGTGAGCGAGTGTTTGTGTGTGTGTGTGAATATGTGTGTATGTGTGTGTTAGGATTCATTAGTTTGCATATAAGGTTACTGTTAACGAGTTTTCCTTGTTTTGTTTTATAGTTAAAGTTGTTCTATACTCATAGTGTCTACAGCCATGTCTAGATTAGGCATATAAATAATAATAATAATAAAAATATAAAACAAAAATATATTAAAAAGTCTGGATGGTGCGTTAGCAATAGCCTTTGTCTACATGTACAGTTCACAACACCATAAAACATATCTCGCATCAGAGGCAGAGCTGGTGGGCTGCGTTAGTCCAGGGAAAAAACAATGCTAAACAATTGCAGGAAAAACAAAACAAGGTGGGATTTGGGGTTATGGACTGAGGAAACCCAGACCTGCCTACTGCTACGATTTTGCCGTAGCAGCTACAAAAAATAAAGCTCTGCTACGATGCTACGGCAAACATAAAATTGCTACGGGAACATAAAAATCCGACTTTTTTTTTTTTTAACCCTTTACCGGGCGTAGCGGCCGAAGGTCTAAACAGGCAAAACGCCCAAAAGCGTCCGTATCAACCACTGTTATATTCTCGCGTTGTTTGAACGATTGCGAGACTTCCGGCAATTGACTTCCGGTTTATTCTGTTATGAAAACAATCGACTGCATTTCCACACGTTTTCTCTTTGATGCGTACGTTTTTTTTATTTTTTTTTCAATTTTGTGTGTGCAAGTGTCTAGAATGGATGGTTTGGATTCTTCGACTGATGAACGAGAGTTTACAGGCTTCCATTTATTAGACATTGAAGTGAGAGAAATGGACTTTGAGTCAGAGGAAGAAATCGGTACTGACATTGGTGTCAGTAGCATGCATGCATCCGATCTTTCAGATGGGCAGGGAAGTGAAGAAGAGGAGGAAGCTTGTTTGGACTTTTTAAAACTTTTTTTTTCAATTTTTGTAAACACATGGAGTAATAAAAAACAAGAGATGACAAGAGAAGAATAAAAAGGTATATAATCAAAAGAGAATTTATTTCTGTTCATTTTGCATTTCATTTCATTTAAATCTATGCACTAATACCTAAAATGTGGTGTTTTTACTAACATACTCCAAAATATCTCTAAAATTATAAGACTTCTTGCCTTAACTTGTCGTGGAAACCGGGCTTTGCTACTGAAAACTGGACCTTTTGCTACTGATTTAAAGAATTGTAGGTAGGAAGGTCTGGAAACCGCCAAACATGCAGGCATCAGTTCCTACCACAGCCTACCATACAGATGACATGGCCTTGATGCTCTATCAACACAGTGCCCCTACTCCTTCTGAAGAGAGTATAAACCAAGGTCTAAATTGTGCACACAAGCATTCATGGCACGGACTTTAAAGATCCTGACTCTCATGTCCTAGGAAAGTGTCAGATGCGCCAAAGCACCCAGCAAGCACTACGTTCTATCCGCCTTTCCCCTACCCCCCTTCCACATTCCCCCCTCCCCCCACTCGCCATCTTCCCCATCATCTTGGGCAGAGCTGATCTGGGGATGCTACACTTTTACTAAGAAGGCAACCTGAATTTTGCACACCTTAGCACAGATATATTCCAAAATCATCACATGCACAAAAATAAATAAATATAATGGTTAATACGCTAGCTATAATCATTACACATACAGGTAAGTGATCGCACTGATTTTTTTTTATCTGTGCTGGGAGAACTTTATCTCTACATTTTATGCCATTGTATCTCATAGTTGCATGGGTTATATATGTAAGGAATTGACTTACGTGATAGATTCGTTCAACTCTCGATTCTAGTGAAAAAAAATTGTTTGACATCATTGCGGTAGATGCTGACGCAAATTTCTGCATTTCTGGTTTTTCTTTATGATGATTTGAAGAGAATGGTCGTGTGGCTGTAGATCTGTGTTTGTTGATGTCCAACCCTCTTTGGAGGTACGTAGACCAATAGATAATACATGGAATAAGTACATGGATATTAAGGAATAATAATAATATAGATTTTGATGGAAATGTATTTAGAATAGGGACTTGCATAGTCAAGGTCATAGAATAAAGAAAATGACCGTTGTTTTGCCCTAAGAAGAGCAGCGAATGTTCATTATGAATAGATTTAAGGTGGAAACAATATTATGACATAGCGTTAAGGATTATGCTCACATTATCTGTTTAAGGGTTTTTATGTTGGATGTAATCAGGGTTAAATCAAGGGAAAATCATGATGTGATCTGTTCGACATTGGGGAGCCGCTCATCTTCGTTCCATAAGACTGCTATCTTCATCGTACATAGACTTTGCCACGGAGACGGGATCATCTGACATTCATACACGTTCTACATAATTCTGACACTTTCATCATCCTGAAAATTTGTGTTACGATTAATTATAATTCAATTTTTTTGTCATGTCTAAGATTTTGTAAGGAATAAATGAATGTGTGAATGAAGTATTCAATCAAAAACAAAAAGTCTTCTTTTGTTTATGATTCCAATTTCTTTCATATATTATATATAACGAACGCTGCTTCTTTACAATATATTTATTATTGTTCCTCACAGTTTCACGGTTAACTTTAACTGCAACAAAATATGTGCATTTACTTATGTCTCGTATAAGTTGTACAGAGTCATGTTCAGTTCAGGAAAAGCCCTTAAAAATTTAATGTAGGGGGTAACACACGGCAGTGCATTCAAGTACTTTCTGACTGTGTCTAAAAACTCCCTTAGTTCCGCTTCGTAGGGTCCCTTAACGCAGGCTGGACTGCTTATAACCTGCTGAGAGACGGCCGGCGATGCACAGCACAAGCTATGCAACTGGCACTCGCCTGAAAGCTTATAATTACTTTAACCGCGCGCCAAGCTCGGTACTGTATAGGGCCAGGAAGGGGGCTGGCGGGCGGCTGCGCTACATGCAATTGAGTGCCTATTGCTTGCACCATTAGGACCACGAGACTTTCGTAAATTCGCTTTTATTACAGAGGCCAACAACCAAACACAAGAAAATATTTTATAATGTCGACCACATCACCAGAAAGTTCAAACTGTGTACTAAGTGACTTCAAATGGTGAACATTGTAGAAAGGATTTAAATGTGTATTTAAAACGCGTATATACACTAGATCGAAAACCGGTCCGTTGCAAGGCAATGAAGGGCCGATCAGTACACACGGTCAAATCGACTAAAATATAAGACAAACGAAATGGTATTCTGATATTTAGTTTATGCTAACACAACACACAGATATGAAAGTAACTAAAATGCAAAAGGACTACCACAATACAAACGATATTTCACATAATATGATCAATTCTATAGCACAGAGTTAGAGAATGATATCCACTCAGTCGTATGCCGTTCTTTGTCTAGTATGTTAGCGTGCAGCGTGGGAAGCGAGACTGCAGGCATGATATGAGGCTAGCCGGCTGGCTGCAGGGCTTGCCAGCTATAATTAGCCTAGTAGCTCCACTGGAAAGTCCTTTCCAGTGAAAGAAAGCACAGGCGTGAACATCCAAACTATGAAAATATAGGGGGTAACATCAAAATCGTAAAAATGAAAGGTAATGTAAATTAAAATAAAATATTGCATTTCATTAGTTCGTGAATAAAAATAATAGAGTTGATACAGAAGCTCAGCTTATTGTAATGTTTTCTGTACATTTGGTCTTTGGCTTTGTACTGCAAAACTGAAGGAGCGGATGTTGTGTCAGGTATAGCCAGAAATATGAAATGTGTACAGAACAAATGCAGTTTCTCAGCAAAGAGTAGTGTGCAAATGAGTACAGAGCTGCATTATATTGGATTTCTTTGTCATCATATACGATTTCTTTGTCACCATATACAATTTCTTTGTCATCATATACGATTTCTTTATCATATAAAATTTATTTGTCATCATATATGAGTTATTTGTCATCATATACGATTTATTTGTCATCATATACGCACATTTATGCATTAAAACTAGCACTATGTGTGGTCATATTTGTAAAAATTTTAAAAATAATTTTAAAATAATTATCCATCCTTATCTATTATTACCTGCTTCAGAATTATTAACTAGAAGTCAAATGTTTCTCATTATTAGTATTACCACAAGTTATGGTCTGGATACAATTTCAAAACATAAGAAGGACAGCAACAACAAAAAATCTACAGCCACAAGTATTCAACTTTGTTTCAATCTGCTAACCTATAACCCCCCTTATCCTTTCTCCACCCCTTCACATCCTACCCCATCTCCCTGAATCAACAGTTTCAATGTATATCATTATTATTATATACACAAGAAAGACAGAGGAATTGTGATGCAGTGATGGCTGGGAGTCAGATAATCAATACCTTGTAGGTTAATTTCATAGTCCTCCCCTGGGTAGCACTTATTATCATCCAGATCCCATAGTTTGCTCAAAACCGTTGTCAGCTCACTGTCTGCACAAAATCTGAAAAATAAATGTAAGAGAATAAAAGCTGACACTGTGTTCTGATGTAGCTTTTGCTTGCTCCGATACTTTCCACCATTTTTTCCTGCCGATTAATCTTTTGGAGAAAACGTCATTTTCTGAAGTCCTTGCATTAAAGACAATATCATGTTTAGATCTGGCAGAAAGTGGCAAAACTTGCTTTTTTTTCTATTTAGTTTTGGCATACAGAAACTATTCCGAGGTACAGGAAATATACAATTTCTGAAAGAAGATTGGCCGAACTGTCAAAATGTGTCAGTGCAAATCACATTAATTTGTGATTTGTACAAATCTATGGAGAAGCGATGGTCTGTTTACTTCAGATGCATTTGGAACAAAAGAAAATGTAGCTATAACCCCCAACATTATCAATGAGACTATTTTTGCTGTTCAAAGCCAAATGAAACCATTCAGATTCATTTATATGCCCTCTTTGTGACATCTGGAAGAGCATTCCACCAGACTGGTGCAGTGTATTTGAAAGATCTCTGGCCATATCTCATAGTTTTACACTAATTGGGCCAAGGGACAATGAGGAGAGACTTGCAATCTGAGGTGAGGCTGCAAGATGCCAAATAGTTCATAAATATATTTAGAAGTTCGGAAAGGTTTTCAGGAGTGTGCTCTTTAATTGTGCGATATGCAAAGTTCTGTGTTTGTGTTAATGTGTTGATGGACAGGAACTGAGAAAGCCAATGGAGATGTTTACACAACAGCAATGATCTCAGTTATAGATTGTGGTTGTCTATCAGAAGAAGAAGAATAGGGGTGATGTGGTCTGATTTGTGAGTTTTTGTGACCAATCGAGCTGCAGAATTCTGCCCAGATTAGAGGTAATTGATCTGTGTTTGAGGAAGACTGACAAGAAGACTATTGCAATGGTCAAGTCTCAACAATATCAAAGAGACGTCTAGACAGCAACAGTGTTTGCTGCACTACGGGTCAGAAAAGAGCGAATTTTACCAAGAGCTCTCACATGGAAGAAACAGGATCTCACTACTGCTGAAACAATCTGTTGAAGTGTAAGGTCACCGTCAAACACAAGGTCAAGAGTTTTTTTACAAATGGGAGAACTGAATGTCAGCCTCACTGACCTGCAGTGTTTGGAAGGGACAAGGCTGTCCTCTCATTCACAACCTGCATAGCAAAGCCTGTCTTCTGTAGCTTCAACTGGAATTTGAGAATATAGTTCCGAATTATCAGCCAAGAGGTGATAATCAATAGAGAAATTGTGGATAAGATTAGACAACTACCAAACATACAGAGAGAACAGAGGAGGGGAGAGGGGGGAGTGGGGGGGAAGTCTCTATCCCAGACTGGACCATGTGATTTGAGAGAGAACAGAGACAGGACTTGACTGTGATTGATAAATCATTATTGTAGAGGTCTTTCTTCTTCTTCCTTTATGTCCATTTGTCATACTCGACAATTACTGACATATTAGGGGGTATTTTGTACTTGTAGTACTGCTCTGTGTCTGTGGGTTGGAGGCAAAAGTGAAAATAAGAAATAATGTGTTTTTTTCCCATTTTTTGGGTCAGTCAGTCAATCTGTGCATTCTTTTTCCGCATAAAATATTTTTCAGGGGGTTTCTTTTCCTGTTTTCAATACACAACACAAACTTTGTGTCTAAAAAAAAAAAAAAAAAAAAAAAACACACACAAACAACAGTTTGACTTTGAGACAGACAGAGTTAACTTTATAGTAAATTGTTCATAAAATTAACCCATACTTGGTGCGGGTAATCTGCTAGTATAGTATAGTTTAGCATAGGTCATACCATAGCTAGCATAATGACATAGGTACATAAGAGCACACATAATTCATTGTCATACGGTTTGGCTTTCATGCAATAATCATCTGATAAATTTGCTTACCAGTACCAGAGAGTGGTTTGGAGATGATGGAGTTTCAACACTCATTGACAATCACATTGATTGTTATCACAGGCTCGGAAATCTCTTCTTTCGTCTTTGCAAATTTTAATACCACTACTTATTATAGACTAGGTCTAGAGTATGTTGAGGCCTACGAGTACGTGCTCTGGGCCGGTGATTCTTGTGCAAAAGAAGGCGTGTCTCAAACAATAAAGAAAGTTTTCAAAGTCCAATATAGGCATTCGTGCAATAAAATACAAATGTTTGTCTGCAACAATCAGATGAAACGAAAATTACAAACCCTTTAGCCATAGTTTCATGTAGATGGAATTGTAGATATTTTTTAGTCTTATTCCTGTTCCACTTCTCTTAACCGCGTGTCAAGGGAGATGACTGACTCGTCGACCAAAGAGAAGATAAACGGTGATGCTGCAGCATTACGTACAAACGAATATTCCCATTGGCTGGGCTGATCATAGCCAGATATGTTGAACCAATGGGCACTGGCGTCTATTACAAACTTCGCCTCTTGCAACAGCATGGCTGCGAACGCCTATCTATCAAAAGAGATCCTGTCTGGATTTGATAATTACAAGGTATTTGGGCTCATTTTGTGTTGTAGATGAACGAAAGTAAGTTATATGTATATTAGTCTTTTAGGGAATTGGCCGATTACATCTGTAACGATTTAGAACCTTGTGACTTACAGTTTCATGTGAGTAATAGTTATATCATGATTGTCATATTAGCTGCGAAGAAAATGTATACATATCATATGTAAAGAAATAACACACTTTCGCAACTGCGATGGTCACAATTGAATTGAGTTTGGTAAAGGTGGTGGTAAAGGTGGTCCCATAGCCTTGTGGCCGTAGGGGAGCATGATTGATGTTGGAGATCACACTTATCTTGGGCCAGTGACAGTGTAATACTAATACATGAGGGTGATGCCCATCTCGCTCCCTCGCTGCTTTACCTTCCCCACCCTTAAGAGAGTAGGTACTCAGTCACAGTTGAGTCAACTGGGGGCGTTGTTATTTGTCGCTTCATGGTTTGTGGTCACCCATCCAAGTGCTAACCGCACTGGACGGTGCTTAACTTGCGACACAGTAGCGAGTGCTCCAACCACTGCGCTATCCGACACCCATGAGTTTACGAAAGTATTAAAACTTCTAGTTAATTGGCTGCACATATCTCGCCTATAATTTTATTGTATCCTTTAAGAATTTTGATCACCTCATGTGGTGGTCCTGGTCATGGTTTTTCCCCTACCTGCTACCAAGTCTAAAATCACTTATGTGAAAAGACGTTAAATTAAAGAAACAGAATTTTGGTCAAACTAAGCAATCTCATAAAAGTTCAGGTGCACTTTCCATGACATTACACTCACAGCGTAGAAACCGATAGCCTAATTTTTAGAGGCCTTTGAACCAAAGATGTATATATCATACTACAGTAACACCTGGTTGTGCTCTTATCTTGTGTTAGAGTGCGACACGAACTAAACTTGAGGAGTTACAAAGTTACAAACATGCCCACTTGGCATTTGACAAGAGATTAGACGGATCATGGAAGAATGTACTTTGGGGGTGGAGCATGGAGGAATGGACTGTACTGGGAGTAGGAATTGAGCAGATGTTTGGAAGTAATTTGATTAATATTAATACTTTATTTTTTTAACGAGAAACAGATCAAAGCATTTTCACACACACTCACACACACACACACACACAAACACACACCTACACACACACACACACAAATACAAGAAAATAATTTTTCACTCGAGTCATAGTCAATAAAGTCATACAAGTTTATACACTCATAAAAAGTACAAAACTTAAGACAAAGTCCAGAAAGCATACTAAATAAACAGGTTGTAAACAGAATAAAAACATTACAACTCACCATAAAAGTAATTCATGATAAATAACAAAAAGGATATTTTTATTTTCTATGACATGTTTGTCGACATGGTTGTCGGATAGCGCAGTGGTTGGAGCACTCACTACTCTGTCGCAAGTTTAGCACCGTCCAGTGCGGTTAGCACTTGGATGGGTGACCGCAAACCGTGAAGCGACAAATAACAACGCACCCAGTTGACTCAACTGTGACTGAATACCTACTCTCTAAAGGGTGGGGAAGGTAAAGCAGCGAGGGAGAAAGATGTGCATCACCCTCATTACGCTGGCCCAAGATAAGTGTGATCTCCAACATCATGCTCCCCTATGGCCACAGGCTGTGGGACTACCTTTACCTTTTTCCTTTTATGACATGTTTGTGTTAAGCAGATGGGGTGGTGGGGGTTAAGGGGAGGAAATTGGAAACAAGTAGATCTGTGATTTATATTGATGTTAATTGTTTATTGTGTACATTATGACCTAGGTATGCTAGTCACGAAGTTAGTAAATGAGTAATGCGATGTTTATTCCATTAATTACAGTACAGTGCCATTGACACCAGTCCTATCAGTAACTACATATGTCATCCATTTTGGAACAAATTTGTGAAGGTATTGTTATTTTTTTTAATTATACAATTAGTTTTAAAATGATATTCCTATATATTTTTAAAATATTTCTGTTCACAGATAGTGTTGTTAGTTTTCAGGTTCTTACAAGTTACATAGTGTCAGAATTAAGTTTTCTAGTTAGTGTTTTACTGTTGCCTTATTAAACCCTTAAGTGTGACTGGGTTTATTGTCAGTGTGAATGTGCTTGTAAAAACTAAAATAATACTGGTAGTGTATAATGATCATGTAATTTTATTTATCCATTATGTTTTTAAGTAGCAATAATTTGTTTTAAACTGCCAAGCTCGGTGAGCTCACTTAAAGTGTGGTACCATCCTAAAGAAATACCAGTTTTATTATTAAGATTTATTATTGTTTACTTCTTTTTATAACTATAAATTATAATTTAATAAGAAAGGAAAGCATTATCAAATTTCTTTCATTCATATATGAGGCGTATGCCTTGTTCAAAAGGGATAAATCATAATGAGCTTTCTTTTTATTTCTTTTTTCTTCTTTTTTTTCACTCACATTCATAGCAATTTGAGTCTATGTACTCACCACCCCCCCCCCTCCCCCCCACCCCCCAAAAAAAAAGTCAAGATTTTTGCAAACCTGTGCGAGATGAGTCCTAAATAGTCCAAGAATGATAACGAAAAAAATGTCCGTCTGTATGTTTGTCCGCCATTCTCTGTGTGTGCAAAAACTTTAAAGTGGCTAAGTTCTCAGAGCATATTTCAACTATCACAGCCACACTTGGTAAGATGGTGTATTAATAATAATAATAATAATAATAATAATAATAATAAATGTAGATTTATATAGCACCGCATCACAGCCAGAAGTGGCTGTGCTCTCTGCGCTTGACACATTCACACACCATTTATACTACTCAACAGCAGTAGGTATATAAAATCTGAATAAATTCACTAAAAAGTGTATACCCATGAGACATCATAAATGGTCAGTGAAGGAATGACTTCACTTCAAGTTCACAGGATCATCAAATGTTATTCATTTCAAATAATGACAAAATTTCACTTTTTTCTAGGTTATTAATATTGAAATTATGATTGTGTGATGCATGATAGATATCAATGAGACATATACTATGCAAATTTGGTCAACCCGGGAACCCCACTCCAAGATCAAGGTAACTGGAGCCATCAAAAGTCAGTTTGCATAGGCACTTTGAAGTGACCTTGACAATAAACTATGAGAGCTATAAAGTTCAAACTCGTTGTGTTTAGAGATGATAGATTTATCTTTTATAAATGTTCCCTTTTTGCATTGATCTTGAAGATCAAGGTAATTTTAGGCCTTGCAAAAATGTACACAGAATAGATCATCATACCCTAGAATGGCTATATGACAGTATATATAACCCATAGTATGCAACAACATTGAGTTATATGATCACACCTGCATGAAAGGTCACATCAAAGTCAATGTTATCCCATGGTCAAGGTCACTAAAGGTCAAGGTCATCCCAAGGTCTCTTTTTTGTGGCATAATACAACTTTTTACTGTAGTCACAGCAACTCAACCAAAGCTGTTTAGATTTTGAGATTAGGTCAGCCAGGCTAGCTATAAATAGCTTCACCGATGCTTCCTTTCCTTTCACTGGAAGGGAGGGTGCAGGCAAGCTATAAATAGCCCGTAGCAAGCAAAATGTGGAGGCACTAAACAGTGCTGCTCACATAGGAATTGAGCTGGTGTGTAGTTTATTTGATAGTACATGAGTGTATTTGGAGCTGTAGGTCAGTGTCATCTCAAGGTGAAGAGCATAGAAAGAACAGTCGGTATTACTTTGCATTTGAATGCCACCACTTCAGTTTGTTTTTTGTAGGGGCACTCATTTTCATGTTAAATATTGCGTGTTCTGTGAGGAGCGTGTGAGTAATATGGGCTTTTGCCTTCTAGTTTTTACTTTAAATTAAAATAAGTATTATTTCATTTTTTTTCTTTAAAAATAAAAAAGGATTCATGATATAGATAGATAGACAGGCAGACAGACAGACAGACATGCTGCCTTATTTCTATATAATCATTTCACTAGTTTACCATTGCATCCTGTTGAATTTCAATGCTTGTATGCCTTAACATTATTTAGCATGGAACATGGATACAATTCTGTTTCAGATTGTGCCATTATGGATTGCGCCAAATTTGCTGACGTTGTCGGGTTTTCTGCTACTCATTGTCAACTTTGTTCTCATGACCTACTACGACCCTCACTTCTATGCCTCTAGTCGTGATCATACTGAATACCCACCCATCCCTAATTGGGTGTGGCTAGTTGCAGCCATCTGCAACTTTATGTCCCACACACTAGGTTCGTAGATTATTGTACTTCAGTTTTGGTCTTACGGCAGTATTGTTTGTTAGTAAATACCACCAGTATACCCCCTTGATGCTTCTGTGGCTGCTTAAGACCAATTTTTATATAGGATTGTTTATATGGCGATATTAGTTTGAAGTACATATATATTTGCATTATTCATCAGTACAGTGCAGAATTAATAGATAGTGTGCTGTTGCTAAACTACTAAGTAGTAAAAGTTATTAATCCTGTTTGCCAAGTGCGTATCAGCATTTTCACTAGCTTTAGTAGTCAAGTCTTTATGTTTATAATAATAATAATAACAGGCAATTTATACAGCCTTTCCAAAATCACAAAGCGCTTTACACAAATAAATGTAAACATAACATGCGTACATTTGTCAATAACATGCAACCACATACACATCCCAACACCCAAAAACACTCACTCAGGGCGCCTAAGAAAAGGCCTCTCTAAAAAGATGCGTCTTCAAGTTGATTTTAAAAGACACTAGTGAAGGACGTTGAAGGGCGGACCGAGGTAGCGAGTTCCAGGTCTGAATGGAGAAGAAACTGAAGGCTCGACCACCATGTCTCACCCTGTGGT
The DNA here is from genome assembly GCA_036898135.1 of Oncomelania hupensis. Lineage (NCBI taxonomy): Eukaryota > Metazoa > Mollusca > Gastropoda > Littorinimorpha > Pomatiopsidae > Oncomelania > Oncomelania hupensis. Next base: position 14,137,409 of record CM072516.1, read on the forward strand.
ATTCAGGTACTCGGAACATCCTTTCATCTGCAGACGAGCGGAGAGAGTGAGAAGGAACATAGTCAAAAGTTCAGAAAGATAGCTAGGAGCAGTTTCAGAGATGATGTGGTAGCAAAGACATGAGGTTTTATATTTAATTCGTTGTTCAACTGGGAGCCAGTGTAGTTCTTGAAAGAGAGTCGTGCAATGCTGTGATTTCCGTGCTTTGAAGATGAGTTGAGCTGCAGAGTTTTGGACTTGCTGAAGAGGTCTAAGGACTTTTTGTGTGCAACCCACAAGGAATGAATTACAATAATCCAATCTAGACAGAATGCATGCGCTAACTATTGTTTATGTTGCTTCTTGTGTGAGTAACTGTCGAATGGAGCTTATGTGTCTAAATTCAATATATGTAATCTAACAAGTCTTTGCAATGAAGAGATCCTGATCGGAAAAAAAACCAAGGTCGCGAACAGTGTCAGAAAAAGAAATAGAAGTAGTTCCAACAGTGATAGTTGAGGGAAGAGAAGAGGGGTCTGCAGATGATGGAGAAACACGGAGAGCCTCAGTTTTGTTATCATTTAGCTTGAGGCGGTTGTTTGACATCCACGATTTTACCTCAGTGACATAATCTTGAAGGGTCCGAACTAAATGATTGTAGTTAGAAGGAGAGTCAGAGTCTGAGAGTGATTAAGTTGGGTGTCATCAGAATACATTTCGTGGTGGACAGAGTGTGAGTTAATGAGACGTGAGAGAGGAGAGGTGTACAGTATGAACAGAACAGGGCCAAGCACAGAACCTTGAGGAACGCCAAAATCAAGCGTTTGCTATGCAATACATGCTGTCTGCTAAATGTTTAAAGTCTTCCTGTTTTCTGTGCAGTAAATACTGTTTGCTAAGTGTTTAACAAGTTTATGAAGAGGTAAAAACAACACACCTTTGGTAAGAACAATGAATTTTTGATTTATTACTATCCTATCCTATCCTGATACTAAAATTTGCTTGTAACTTATATATTGTGGATAATGATATCAAGTTCAATGAGCTTTTGTTCAGATTCTGTAATGTATGACATTTGAAACCATTGTTTTGTAAACATTGACCAATTTTGGGTCTATTCCAGATGGAATTGATGGTAAGCAAGCACGGCGCACCAAGACCAGTTCTCCTCTTGGGGAGCTATTTGACCATGGCCTGGACAGCTGGGCTACGCTCTTCCTTCCAGTAGGGTTGTACTCCATCTTTGGCCGTGGGGAGTTTGGGGTCGGCGTGTACCGAGTCTATATTGTGGTGGTGGGCATCATGCTGTGCTTTGTGGCCTCTCATTGGGAAAAGTACAACACTGGCATTCTCTTCTTGCCTTGGGGATACGACATTGGACAGATTGTGAGTTAGCACTCGAATCATAGATCATTATGAATCACATACAGAGAAAGATATATTTTTAGTCTGCATTAAAATGACTAATCTTTTAATGGTCTAGCTGTTGGTATGTTCTTAATTTTATGTTGTTTTAATATTTTATTTTACTGCAGTGCTTGTTTTATTTTTTTAAATTTGTTCCTTATTCAAATAGTTTGTAGTCTTATCTGAGCCATGTTGTGTTTACAGGGCATGTCAGCTGTGTACTTGGTAACTTACATCTTTGGATATGAGATGTGGAAGTTTACTGTACCTTTCATCAACACGAGTGCTGCGGAGGCATTTGAAGTCCTTTGCTACGGTGAGTCATTCCCTTACAGTACATTAAATTGTTCTCCACATTGTGTAACAAAAATACATGGTAAATATTTTTTGTAAAAGACTGCAATTTAAGAAAAAGAAGAAAAAAAAAAAGAGGGCTTATGTTGGAATTATGTGTGATAATAAAATGAAAAATACTGTCTTTTTGTTCGAATTCAGTTTGTTTATAGTCATTGTGAATGCAGATTTATGTTTTCTATGATGTATGTATTGTTCTTTTTCAGTTGGATTTTGTTCACTGACATTCCCGTTCACTTTATGGAACATGTACCAGTAAGCATCTCAGTTTGTTTCATTTAAAGATGTCATTTATGAAATTTTATCAGCATGCCGTATGGCATGGGAACGTTGTGTCTGCTGTCACAAGAAATTTGCTGCTGTAGTGCATAGAATGCATATGTGCTATGTATGCATACTTGTGCAACCAGCAAAATCGTACATCCTCATTCCAAAATGTCTTGCTGTCTTTTGAGACCTGTAATAGCATGTTGAAATTGTATACACTGTCAGGATATGTGTTGCAGCATGAGAAAACCAGGCTAAAGTGTCAAAATATGAAAAATTACTTATTTATTTATTAACAAAGTACTTAAAATAATCTTCAAAATGCAAAAAAACAAATTGTTTTATCTTTATTGGTTGATGTTTTATGATTTTTTTAAATATTTTATTTTCTCGGGGGCTAATTTCCAGAAATTGCCTTCAAAGTTTTAAATTGTAAAATGATCATTACTTCACAACCAGAATTTTCCCATGCATGTATTTGGTATCAAAACAGTCAGGAAGATGGCAGCAATATGGCAGTGAGTTGAGATAAGATGAGAAAATTCACATTATACACCATCTACACAATACTGAACATAAACAAATTAAAACAGTACACACAATTTTATTCTGTACCCATCCATAATGCATAGTGTTTTTAAACATATTAGAAATAAAACAAGTGTTTAGCAAGTCTATAATAACTCAAACACATAATAATATATCAAGAACATGGCCTGAATCAATCATTTTTCTAAAATAAACCCTATCATAATGCCCCCCCCCTCCCCCTCTTAAATCCCTCGTCCGTCAAGTAATCTTTTGTTTAATTGCAAGCAGCTACATCAGCTCAGTTCAAATAGTCAAAGATTACAAACCTAAAACAAAAGTTTCATTAGGTAGTTTTCAGTCCTAATAATCAAGCTTTAATAATTCCCCGATTCTCCACTCCCTTCCGCACGTCGAATAAATCTGTCGCCTCACAGGTGTAAGTCAAAATAACATGTCATTTTGCTCTATAAAGTTTAAATAAACACAAATATCAAAGCAAATACTAATTACTAGTAATTTGGTAAATAGTCCTCATGTTCATTTCCTAAAACAGACAAACCAACAATAATAAATACTGAGAACATAGTCAACTTGTCATGCTAGTAATATTGAATGCAGGCCAGACTACTTACCTTTTCAACCCTCCCCACCCCACCCCCACCCAACAAAATATACTACTGAAATATTTTCCACACTCCTACTGTAATTCTTTCACTGATATCGCCTTTTTAACCTTTACCTAAATCTATGCAAGTAGAATGACGGATTATTAAAGACACGCCTATAGCGAAGAGGCCTACAAAACATGAATCATTGAATGAAAACAAACGGTATCGTTTAATAACGGGATCAAGCTTCTGCTCGTCAGAATCATAATCCTCATCACAGTTCCCACCAGCACCATCATAAAAATAGTCCGAAAGCAGGTCTTGGAGCTCTTCAGAAGCAAAACCGGGTCGATTCAAGGCCCTAGCTACTCTAGCAGACGACACATCTACTGACGCTGGAGACGAAGCCATCACTTCCGGTTTCCAAAAAGAATCGGTCACTTACTTTGACAAATTGTTTCTAACAAATGCAACATAAATATTGCAAGAAAACACTTGAAATAGATGTAAGATGAGTTTATCTTATATCTACATTAAAAAATTCACTTTGAACTAAAAATCGTCGAAAATCTATAGGAAACACTTCCGTTTTTCACGACCAGGCAAGAGACGCATTCGAACACAACTTGTGTCACAAGCAAGCTTCAGAACAAGGAATTTCATGAAAAATTCATATGCCACACACTTTTATGTACCAAAAAGTAGTACCAATAGGGACTTTTCACTCCCCAGACGTTATATATCAATCCACATTGGGGATTTCCCTTCATAGTCGGACAAGAAAAGTTGGGGTATCGGAGGTCAATTAGTGCCATTGTTTTAGCAAGGTGTGATCAACACCCTTATCAAAATCAACAAAATAAACAATGTTTTAGTAATTTTTGAACAAAATCCGTTTGGGATATTAAAGAAAAGTCTTAAATAAAGACAAAGAGGCAACAATCTTAAAATTGATGGGGTAGCCTATTTTTAGTGTTCTACGGCTGTAGCAGCGAATCAATCCTGGCGTCTTTAGCCGGGTTTTGTCATGCGGCGTCACATATGATGAATTGTCCATTTTTCTTGCCTGATGAACTGAACAAAGAATACGCGTTTAAGAGTATGATCTCCAAAAAGCAGGATAAAACATTCTTACATAATTTTTTTTGTTTTGTTATTCTGATCAGTATTTCAGTTTGTTCGGGTTTTTTCCCTTTTGGTTTCTTCTAGGTCATATGTCCAGCAGACAGGGAAAATGCGCTCCTTCAGTGAAGCTATGCGTCCGCTAGTGTCCACTTCACTTCTGTTTTTCCTGATGGTTCTGTGGGCCACATATTCTCCGTCTGACATTGTGGAGAAGCAGCCCCGCCTTTTCTACTGGACCACAGGCACTGCCTTTTCCAATATAGCAGTAAGCAAAGCGCAGTGCACTTTACATTTAATTTATTACTGCAACAAAGCAACGAATCTCTTACAATTTAAAGTTTCTGATTTTACTCACAGAAGGGTACTTTGGCAATTTTTACATTTCTTTCTTTTTTTTTTTCTTTCTTTTTTTTTTTTTTTTTTTAACGAATCCAGTGCTGGTTTTTGATTGGCAGTGTTGATTTATGTAAGAGAAACCTTTGCACTAGTTGCCTTTTTCCAAAACGTTATATATGAGTGTGTGTGAATAGAGCAGAACAGAAATTTTGCCATTTCAACCTGTAGGTTAATACGATACAATCATAAAATGTGTATGTATTTGTGCGTGTGTGTGCACATTAATTGTTTACCAATATGTCGGTCATCATTTTATGCCATTTATTTGATTATGTAACTCGCAAGCAATTCCTATTCACTGCCCCCTCTAACCCCCTTCTCCATCCTTCCCTCCCTCCAATTTCAGTGTCAGCTGATCATTGCTCAGATGTCCAACACACGATGTGAACTGCTGAACCCAAAATTGTTTCCACTAATGGGCATAGTGGCTGCATGCCTGTGGATGCCATTGGGACAGTTGGAAAGTGCTTTGTTGTGGGCCTATTGCCTTTATGTTACCTTCAGTCACATACATTTTGGTGTGTCAGTGGTAAGTTCAGTGTTTTATTACCTAGCAGACAGATTACTACTAATAAGTGTAGTCTGTTTCATATAGGTGGCAGTGCACACAATTTTTCATCTGACTGGACATTTTTGTGAGAATAACTTGTGGGTGATTCTAAAAAAGAAAATAGGTTCAGTATTATGCATGTTAGAATTTGGAAACACTTTGAAAGAGTGATTTTTGAGAATTTAAAGATAAAGATTGTGTTTAACTCCAAGCCAAAGGCAAATTTCTGGTTTTTCATCAGATAACCGATATGTTTTTATTGAATTGTATTGTATTGGCATTATTGCATTGTAAGGTTACAAAATATTTGAGACAGAATTTGTTTATATGTGGTTTTAGGTATTAAAATGACCGAGAAAGACTACATTGCATTTATCTATGTAGCACAAAGTTCATGTTTTATTATAAATAAATGTAGCAACAAGGCTGGAATAAAAAGTAATCTTTATTCAAAATTGGTTGTTAAAAACTATACAACACTAGGGGAATAATGCTATAGTAGAGTTTTAACATTCTTCTTGAAAATTATCACTGTAATATTATTATATACATTTGTTCTAAAATGTTTATAACGTTGTCCTATTTTTCATATATAATTTAGATATGATTTCCTTTGTTCTCAGGTCCAGGAAATGAGTCAACACTTGAATATCAATGCATTGTCCATAAAGCCAGTGGAAAATGGGACGCCTGAGAATGGAAAGGCGAAGTAAATGATGCCACTAGAACCTACATAATTTATATTACATTTATCCATTGTCATTCTTATACATTTTGTCAGCCTGGAGCTGTAACTCTGGGAAACATCTACTTTCATAAGATCTTAATCATCTGCATCACAATCTTGCTTGTCTGTTAAGAGTGTATATTTATGGTTTGAAAGCTTTTTTTTTGGGGGGGGGGGGGTGGGGAGAGAGGGGGGGATGGGGTAAGGTGAGGAGGTGGCGTTCGCTTGTCTGTTCTTGTGATCTTGACCTTCATAATCTGCATCACAAGTTAATGTGTTAAATTGTTCTGGTTGGACTTTAGATTTAAGTTGAGTGAAAAAAAATTCACTTTAAAAGTGAAAGAATCCATGTTCTGTATTATAGTAATCTTGATGGACAATTGAGTCGTTATTTTTTTTAAAATGATTTTTGTTCTGTGTTTGTATCTGTCGTGTTTTGTTCTTTCTCAATAAGTGAGGGTCATTTTAGCAGGCTTAGATTGTGTCTTGTAATTTTGGTGTGTTGCTCGTGCTTTTCTTGTGGTTCATTTATTGGAAAGTTCAAGACTATTCCTATCTTATCCCGTAATTCGAAGGTTGTTGGGACACCACAGATGATCGTTTAACCAGTGTTCCCAATATTTCTCTGTCCTCAGCAACCATCATGGCTTCGCTCAGTTTGAAGCCAGTCCATTCTTGAATGCTGTCCTCCCACTGTCTCCCACTTTTTCTGCCTACTTGCACCATGCCTTGCAGGATAGTCTTTGAAAGGCCTGATGCTCTGGTGACGTGGCCATACCATCGGAGTTTCCACTCAGTGTCAAGCCAGTCCATTCTCTGTAGTTGTCCTCTCATCTCTTTTTTTCTATCTCCCTCTTCTTCTGCTGTCTTGCACCTTGTCTTGCAGGATGGTCTTTGCAAGGCCTGATGCTCTGGTGAGGTGGCCATAGCATTGGAGTTTCCGTTCGGCGTTGATTCATCATTGTGAGCATGTCATCAGGTTTGTTGTCCAATGGCTTTTGTGATGGTCTGTTGGACTTCGTTGTTGCTCTTCTGTAGCACCTCAGCTCCATGCTTTGTATTCTTCATTGTAGATCTGCTATGAGGGTCCATGTTTTGCAAGCATATAGGAAGATGGAGATGACAAGGGAGCGTAGCAGTCTTACTTTGGAATGTAGACTGATGATCCTGTCTTTCCAAATGGGCTTCAGCCTTGTCAAGGTGGCAGTAGGGAGAGTAGCAGCCTTACTTTGGAATGAAGACTGATGATCCTGTCTTTCCAAATGGGCTTCAGCCTTGTCAAGGTGGCAGTTGTTTGTGTGTGATCCTGGAGAGGACATACTGTCATGACCCATTGTTTGATACAATGGCTCTGTTACACTCCGTTTGATGATGGTGTTTTTCTTTATCAGTATCCGATTCAGCCCCAATGCTGAATTCCTGATAAGGTGTAACTCAGATTCGTTTATTCACGCAGCCTGCTCAAGCAGCATACAAGTCACAAAGTCGACGTATGAAGTTTTCCACTTTTATTCAGCATACATCAACAACTGCATACAATTCTCAACTCAACTCAACAACTTTCAAATTTTACTTTCCAAATCACTTTCAACAACTTCTTTTCAAAACACACGGGGCATCGAATATATAATTTTTTTTCCTCCTTCGAGATGACGACAGCTCGTTCTAGAAAATGACGCATTACAACCAACCAATCAGAATTAAAGATCGTCATCACTGACTTACGTCATACTTCTCTCTTCCTGCCAAAAGAATGTTCTCCATTATCTACGACCATCAAGAAACTTCGATCGATAGTAAACAAACAGATCCAGAAAATTCTCCAACGATATCGACTAACAAAAATTATCAACGTTATACAAAGCCTCTCCTAACAACAATGCAAACTCAAATCAAAGGTAAATAAACTCTATTATTGAATACTTTGCAAATCGAAACGATTAGATCTATCGTGCGCGTTTCCGACGTACTACCATTCGCGTTTCAACGTAACAGGCTCCTAAATATTTGAAGCTATGCACTGTGTTGAGTGATTGGCCTTGGACTTTGATGTCCATGTTGATGCCATTGGTGTTGTTGGTCATCATATTGGTCTTTTCTGCACTTATTTCCATTCCATAAGCTCTGGAGGTGGTGTCAAACCTCTGTTCCAAGGCTACTCAATCCACAGACAATTTGTGTTTCAGCCATTGGTTACAATGAAGAAAGTTAGATATATATGTGAGAGGGTCATTCTAGGGGACTTCGATTGAAGTCTTGTAATTTTGGTGTGTTTCTCGTGTTCAAGACTACTCGGTCACAGACCAGTGGTGTTTAAGTCATTTGGTTACAGTGAAGAAAGTCAGATACATATAGGTTTGTTTTAATTTTTTAGATAATTTTTCCTTACACTTTTACACCAGACAGTATGAACATTGAGGAAAAAACTCTGAAGGGCGAAGTCCCTGATATCGTCGTGGGCTCTTCTCTTTAATGCAGTCATTGAGCTTAACTTTAAACTGCAGGCACAGCATTGGCTAATACATAGCAACACACTGAGGCTTTTTGGTGACTCATAAGTGTTTTTGTGGCTTGCCTGTTCCTGTTTTCCAAGGGAGGTAAGGCATTTATTGCTATAGCAGACAACATTTTGAACGCTTGGACACCATGTTTAGATTTAAATTTCACAAATATTACACACAGAAAAAAACGTATGAATATAATGAAATATTCATCTTTCAGCATCGTTTTATAAGTGGGGTTTTTTCTCTCGCAATTTTGATCTAGACCACAGACTTGGGGTGTCGGATAGTGCAGTGGTTGGAGCACTCGCTACTGTGTCGAAAGTGAAGCACCGTCCGGTGCGGTTAGCACTTGGATGGGTGACCGCTAAGGTGTGAAGCGACAAACAACAACGCCCCCAGTTGACTCAACTGTGATTGAGTACCTACTCTCTTGAGGGTGGGGAAGGTAAAGCAGCGAGGGAGAGAGTTGGGCATCACCCTCATTACGCTGGCCCAAGATAAGTGTGATCTCCAACATCACGCTCCCCTACGGCCACAAGGCTATGGGACTACCTTTACCTTTTTACCTTTTACCACAGACTTGATGTAATGATAAGTATTTCATGCTAGAGAATAGTTGAAAGAAAAACACTAAAATCTGGCCAGATCCAGGGGCAACTCCCTGTTTAGGGAGCTCTGAAAGGGGAGGGGGATGAGAGAGAGAGATTACTTCCATCAAGGGATACGTGTTTTGCCATTGTTTTAAACTATTGCAAAAGAAATTGAACGGGTCAGAAGATAGACGGCGCATGTTTATGACTTGGGTTGTTTGCATGAAACTCTGTTGAATCCATTGAGTAGCTTTTTGTCAGGAGAAGACTACTGGTTTGCAAAGACAAGGTTGAAAACAGAGGCAAACTTGACACTCGCAGCTCTTTACACTTTGAGACCTTGATGCACAAATACTGAGGGACGCATTGTATAGAGAGGGCATGATAGTATCCCCATACAGGCACTTGTGGTCAAACCCGCATGAGACACACTTTGTGGTCCCATTTTTCTCAAGTTTGAGAAAGTGCTCACCAATCTTTTCTTCTTTTCCATCTACTGTCACAACTTTTGTGACTCATTCCCGTTTGTTGACTAAACCTTCAATGCCGATGAAGGAAGAAGCCAGAAGTCGCATTCAGACGCAAGTATGCATAATGTTGTGATGTACAGCGACCTTGTCCTTACAACTGTAACTCAAGCAGGTGCAAACAGTAAATATCACTCCTACGCTTTGTGTACAGAGAACTTAATACAACTTATGTATTCTCTGGTGTGTACAAGGTCATACAGCATCAGCAGAAAATTACAGACTTTATTATTTTTGTTAGCATGAGAAAAACGCTGGAATTAGCGAATCTGCTGTGAGTTCTCCAGCCTTTTTTTTTGTTCTTTTTAGATTCAAAGCATACATTTTAGATGCCAACACAGATGTAAGTGATGTTTAAATTTCACTTTCTTTAATTTTAATACTTTGAATTGTTTTCTTTCCATTACAGAGTTTTCAGTCTGATTAGCATGCTCAGTGTATTTTATTCAACTTGAGCGTTTATTTTTAATGGTTTTAAATCATGAGGATTGGTAGACTTGTTTGGAATTTTTACTTTATGGTTAAGATGTATTTATATTTGATATTTGCATTGTGTTTTGTTCATAACTAGGAGATTTTTGCAGATACTTTGACATTTTGGTATGTATGTGTGTGTGTTTGCAATTAACAAGTGTTTAGAGAAGGGTGAGGGTATTACAGAATGTAATGACAGGTAGATTTGGTTGCTGCTGCTTAATAAGAATGTACCGTACCCATCACTTAGGATTATTTTATTTGATATTTAATGTTTTCTTTTTTTATTTTATTCCGTAATTTGGTCAGTTTTTCATGTGTCTTCATTTATATAGTAATTTTGGGCAGTATTTAATAGCGCCAGTCCCATTGTTCCATTGTGAAAAATAACATTCCTAATGCTGAAATCAGAACATGTGTTTGGGGAACTTGTACTGCTCACATTGAGCGTCCAAATACTGATCACCAAATATGATTCCTTCTACGGCCATAAAAATATGCTGTTTGTATGGGGAGTAAAAGTTTTTTATAAAATTTAATCAAAACAATAGTTTGTTTTCCAAATTGCGAAATCAGAAGTAAAACACCAGGCATTGCAACCCCAATTAACATTTTGTTTCTAAGTGATTAAAAAACATTCAAACGAAGCGTATAACAGTTTCATACTTATAATTTCACATGAGCTGAGCGTATAAAAAAAAGGGTGAAATAGTTTTATATATGGAGAGAAAACATAGTAAATGCGCAGTGACAACACAGTGTCACAATTTTTGTGTCAAAGTGAAAATGATTTTAGAGCTACAAGAACACCACTACATAGTAGTCAGAATTTATTTTAATATTTTTCAACAATTGATATTAAGCCAGTGTAATAATTAAATTATATCCAGTCATTTAATAACATGGTTGCGCGTTAAACAAGACAAAAAACCTCAATAGAGAAGAGTCTGTCAGTAGAGCCGAATAGTTTAATATCTGAGTTTTAGAATGTACTCAAGTAGAGAATGCATCGCATAACAACAAAAAAACCAGTAACACAGACAGCACTTACATTTCAACAACCTTCATGACAGGTATCTTTTATTTACAGACCACTGCTACCAATCTATCAACATCCATTTTCTAATATTTATTAACTCTATGAGCAGAGTTTTCAACACAACTTGTATTAAAGCTACATGTGTAAACAATTGACATTGATTATACACACGTTATTTGATGACTTCATCTCTGTTTCTCTTTAGTTTCTAATCATGAAGTCTCAGTGTGATCATGAACTCACTGCTGGAAAGCAACAGTTTAATGGATGCACACCTTTGTACAAAGCGAACATTCTAATGTATGCAATAATGTTGCCAAAGTTCTACGGGTGAAAATATAGTTGCTGAAAAACAATGGTGTATGAATGAAAGTGAAAATGTCGCACATTGTTATGAATGATGTAATAATAATAATACAGTACTTTGTATCGCGCGGTACTCTCAAACGGTAAGGAATGCGAGCTCGCCGCCTTGACAATACACGAACACACACACACACACACACACACACACACCTCACACCTACACACACACAGACACACACAGTGACAGAATTTTAATTTAAATCATAGGTGAGATTTGAACAGATACCAACAGCCACAAACAGATAATAAAAATACCAAAAGTGAGTGGATTTAAAAAGTTTGATAGTGGTAAGGGTGATGGGAGTGGATTATGAGTTTGGATAAGGAGATTTGTGTTTGAAGGAAGAGTGTTGGTTGTGGAGTTGCATCGGTTGAAGAGTTGTTCAGCATACAAGATGGTAGAAAGTGTTGGTAAAGCAGAGACAAAGCCCTAAGTTCGATAGAATGAAAGTGAGCAGTTCTACGGGTGGAAACGTGTGCAAGAGTTGGCTGAAAATGTCGCACATGGTGTTATGAATGATGTAAACACACGCTTTTCTAAAGATATGTTATTTTAGGCATTGTGCTACAGTATTTTGGAATTTATTGCTAAATGAAAATATGCAGTCTGTATATTCTTGATCAAGGAAGAAATAACTATGAAAGTTGACAAAATACTTAAATAGAAGAAGAAGCAAAATGACAGGTTGATATTATTTTGCGCTGCTACATGGGAACCATTCGTAGTCACAATAAATTGATTTAATAATAATAATTATATAAAGATATTTATATAGCACTTTTTCCTATTAAAAAATCATTTCAAAGAGTGACTTAGTAATGTAAGATTGTATATGTTACCGGCAATGTGTAAAATCCTGGTATTGTATAGAATGCCTAGGCATTCTATAGAATGCCTGATGGTGCATTCTATACTTTATCTAGGCATTCTATAGAATGCTGGATTTCACACATTGCCGGTAACATATACACTAATAACAGTGATGACTATATCCAGTGACATTTTTGTCCTTAACTAATTTTTTACCAAATAAGTTATGCAATAGTGCTTTCTCCTGCCCAAGAAAATGTTTGCAAAAACCAAGAAATGAGTAGAGCTGGTAAAAAACAAAAATGGTGCGCTCGATTTTAGTTCTGTCTTTTGCTAAATGTTGTATGAAGTCGAAGACTGCTGTTTATTTCCTAATTGTTTACAAGTAAATATATTTTGGGGAAAATATTGTATAGAACTGTTATTCCCTTGATTCCCCATTGGCGGGTCTTTTACTTTAGTGCAGAACTGTACGAACGGGGATCCCCCGTTTGTAATAAGAGACGAGTTAAGCGAAGTGCCATATGAACATGTGCAACCACAGGTATCTAAATATTACACACGCGGTATATTCATTGTTAATAAGAGACTGAGTAAATGAGTTTATAGTTTCAAGTTTCTTTCATGAACACTATAGATTAACTACTGAATACAGTGCACTGCACCATGTATCCACTTGTTCAAGTTGTTTTGTGACTATATATGTTAATTGTGAACTACTTTTGTCCTAACTGAATTTTCTTTGTAAAAAGAACATTTTGTGAATACGAGCAGTTGTGATGTTATAAACAACATATGAAAATGTGGTATGTTAGATAAAGCAGAATAATTATTGTGAGATTTGTTTCAGCTTATGTTATGTAACTGCCTATACTAGTCAGAAATGTACCTTGCCAAGTTGATACGAGACCCTTTCTATTGACGTTGACAAAATTAGAACATTTATGTTTCCCCTTGCCCTTTAAGTGCATTTCTGAATGTTTAGCCTATTTACCCCACCTGATCCCATGTCCAAGATTGCTTACAACGGCTGCCAGATATGACATGAGGAGTCTTAAATCATAATAATATTCTAGCTGCATAGTTCTTGTGATTCCCTTGCCCTTTAAGTGCATTTCTGAATGTTTAGCCTATTTACCCCACCTGATCCCATGTCCAAGATTGCTTACAACGGCTGCCAGATATGACATGAGGAGTCTTAAATCATAATAATATTCTAGCTGCATAGTTCTTGTGTATCGAAAACAAACTGAACAATAAAATCGCAAGTATTGTCAGACATGCTCTTGCACGCATGTTTGAGAGGTGAAACCACTGGTTGCCACTTCTCACATGACTGCAGTGATTGGTCATCTATGTGAATTTATATGGCATAAATAAAAACGTCAACTGAGGTCATGTCCAGATTGATTGGCATTTTCTGTAATTGCAACATTAATTGAAATTCTTAGATAAATAAATATAATAAATAATACTGATTTCAAAAATTGTGTTGTACTTCATTACATGTGCCTTGACAGTTGTATCATGTTCACATGCATAATTTAATACCTCTGTGCACAAAGTAAAGAAGTTTGTTTGCCTCATTTTGCTTGGTTTGTCTGATATTACTTAGTTTATATAATTATACATAATTTTATGTTTAGATGATTTGCAACATTTGACTAAATAAAAATCTTTATAATTTTTTTGCTCAAAAACATTAACTGGAGAGACAACATTTCATCAAACCTTTGGATAATTATTGTAGGTCAGGAAAATGTAATAAACTAGCTGTGTAGATATTACATTATTGTGTAATAAAACCAATTGTGTAGATATTACAATATTGTGCAAGTGGACACACCAAATCACTCTTGTCAAGGAAAAAAAAAATCAAATTTGGTCTTGTCTTGGAGAATTAATCATTTGTGTGGGTTGAGAGAGTTTTTGGATGAAGATGTAAAGAGCACACTGAAAGCATTCTAGCCAATGCTGCTTGTTCCGAATTACAACATTTATACTTTAAGACAAGACATACTAGTCGGAGATTATTTTTTCAATTTGCATTTATTTATTGTGTTAATAGTTTTATCATGACGTGTGTGCAAAATTTACCAAATAATTCTTAAAAGCAAGATTGGTTAGTGTAAATTCTCTATTCGTGGTTCTTTCTTTTCCCGTAATTCTCCACTGGTTCTTTTTTGTTTTCCACCCTACTGAAAAATAATAATGATCTCTGTTGCAGTATTATGATTTGTGCTTGTGCTTTCCGTCTTTAAATACAACATGTATTGTAACCTTGTGCGATATTCTTATGTACTTTATAATAGCTGTTACTGGACATAACGTTTTCTTTTAAAATAAATTCAATGATGATCGGACTTGGCCACCTAATTCCAACGTGCTTTCACAATTTGAATGTCCAGGTCAGAGCGAGATGAGCACTTCAAAAATATCGTTTTATGTTTTTGTATGCCGAGATGTGCATGGATATATGGATTAATCAACTGCTTTCATAAGTTTATTTATTTCTTTAGTCACTCTAAATATTTTCACTTTAATGTTGTGTACTGAGAGACTAAAGGAAGAATGGGATTTTTAACTGTCAAGAATTGGAAGCAGTGTTTGGTTTGAAGATTAGTAAATGGTTATTAGTAGACAGGAAAGCTCATGTATGTGTACAATTTAATCTAAATAAAATGTACTCTATCTATTCAGAATGATGTCTTTTGGTTTGTCTGATACACTATTGTAATATGGATGCGTGCATGCACACACACACACAGACACACACAAACTAAATAAGCATTCAATAAATAGTAAAAATAAGTATATTGTACACAATTTATTGAACATGTAATATTTGATGACATTCTTTGCAATCATTGCCTCTTGTGTGTTGTTGGTAATGTAAATATTCAATAGCTCCTCATTATCATGAATGTTATGACTTCAATGCTGATAAGCATGCATAAAACACACATGACAATTCAATTTTTCTGAACCCCATCATGTACACCCGCTGCGTAATACCCAGTCGTTGGTTTTCTGAGATCACCTGTGTAATAACCAACCAGTTTTCTTATAATAGTGGGAATTTAGGAATTATCCATATTAGTGCTTCTATTTATTTTTCAAGAGAATTATTTTACATTTTGGGAGGGCTCCATAGTCCAGCACATTTGATATATCTTGTTCTTTAAATCCCCTTAACCCCACATCCAGAATTGTGTAAATAAGGTTAATAGAATAATTGCATAATAAAAAGAACTTTCAGTTTCTTAGATAGGAATAACTTATTGTAAATTGTACATCCCTAAAGGTAGACCCAAATAGTTTGGTACCCACGCTGGAAAGAGTGCATGACAAGCAACTACATTAAATTACATAACATAATTGTTGCTTTAGGTCCAGCGGACACTTCCGAGCCAAATCAGGACCGGACAACCCCCAATCCGCATAAAAGATCTGCAGAAACAACCCTAATGGGAAAACTGAATGCCCTCCACCAGCCAGTCACTTTACAATAAAGACATCCCACGCAGGGGACGGCTGAGGCTTCACCCCAACTTATCGAACCCCCGTTTACAAAAACAAAATAGAATACAAACATCATTATAAATTATCAACAAAACACATACATATAAAATGCCTATATTGCTAAATAATAATATCATAGGAAGCCCTAGTGACCACCTGGCAGAAAGCGTCCAATATTCCCAAGCTGATCCAACAGACCTCATACACAAACAAGGAGTCTTGTCCCGGAAGAGTTTTCAAGAAAAAAGGTAGACTGGGCTAGCGAAGAAGACGATAGTGGGAATTTAAAGCACTAAATTTCCAGAAAGTGGGGATACTATTTATACTGAAACCCCCGGCACCCCAACAGGGGTGGACAAGCAACTAAACTAGTGAACGAATGCTGTAGCCCGAAATACACTGAAAGACTTAAGTACCATAATTGATTAACACTTTTTACAAGGCCAAAGATTGAGGCGGCTTGGTCTAAGTGTATAAAATTTATAATATTAATAACCTGGATGATTTTGAGTTGGTCAGATATTTTGCCTTCACCACAATGTGACTGAATTTTTAATGCAGATGGGAAAATGGTAATTCCACATGGAACACTAACCTTATGAAGTTTTATATTTTCTAACAGGGTCACAAGCGCGCGTGAACACACACACACGCACATAAACCAATTTTACATTAATTAGTTCTCTTTAAAAGTTGGACGAAATTCCAACATTTTAAGTAGTTATTCTATGGCTATGCTAATCAGACCCAATCCAAGTAAAACATGACAATGAAAGGATAATTACTATACTAACAAAGGCTTCATGACCTATTACACTGTTGTGTCATAAGCTGCTACCACTATTACTGCTAATTCCCTCACTGAATAGTTTGTCAAGTAAAATGTCACACCGCAGAGTAAATTTTACTTTTTAAAGTTACAATATTATATGTGGGCGGAAGGCATTAGGCACCAGCAGAAATTATCACAACACCTGCACATGCACAAGTCATTATATTTCCAAGTTCACTAATGGCACATGCATAATTAGACTAGTCGAAATTAAATAATAAACCAAGAACTTTGTTTTGATCTTTCGTTGGTTTTCAATTCCATACATGCAAAAATAAGAGCAAAGACCTCTCAACATCGGCTGGCAAAACAGCAAAGTAAATCTTTCTTTCGCAAATATGGCACATTCAGCTATGGGACGTGTTGTGCTGTACAGTTGCTGCAACAGTCAACACGCACTCATTCTAGTAACCAGCACTGAAATGTTATAAATTAATTTAATATAAACTCCATGAATTCGTTTTCACGCCCATTTTCAGACACATGCACATTATTGTAATTCAGAAAATGGCAAACTTGTGTCAACTGATAAAAATGACCATGCATTTGGATTTAATGCATTAACGTACTTTGAACTGTCTCACGGAAAATCGTTATCCTGCATTTTGATCAAATTCCCTGTTAGTGCGTTCAAGGTTCCTGTAGTATTTTGGTCAGAAGGACAAGGGTCAGAGAGCCTGTGTGAGTCATGACTAGCTGACCGACGTATCGATGGTCCTTGCGCTGCACGTTTTTACCTTCTACCGAGAGCACATATTGACCTTCCTGTAACACCAAGTAGATATGTTATTGTCAATGAAAAGGCTTTTTAAAAAAACACATTTTGAAAGGAAATTAAACACAAAATGAAATAGAAACAGCTAGACACATTTTCTGTTCAAATTAACCTTTTTAAAGCTAGAAAGTAGAAAACAAATTATGAAGTTTTAACTGGCATATCGTTTTAGAATCAGCAAGTACAGAAGAAAAGCAAATGTAAGTATCACACACAAATAAATAAATACATATTTTTTACACGATTAACGGTGACAACCGTTCTGTCCAAAACAGACAAATTTCGCCTGTGTTCGAACTTATTATTAGATATTCCAGAATAATCTTTCTAATATAATTCTTTTGGTAGCAGAGAAATATCAACCAATCATAAATAAGGTACCATTTATTCCTTGTTGAAAATAAACAATATTCCTAAATCGAAACTCGGAATACAGCTTTGGGCGATATACCCGTGAATGATAGAATTTCTTAGGGAAATAACTCAAAATAACTGACAAAAATAAGAAGCCATAAAAAAAGAAATTAGAGTATTTGCTCCTGATTCAATGGAGACAACGCCAATGATGACGCCAGTCATTGGTAAGTTGTCTCCCATTAGCTAAAAAGGGGGATTAGATCTACGGAGTACAATAGATCTACAACTTGTTTTCTCTTTGAAGAACAGAAAGCGTGGTGTTTTTCATATATTTCACATTTAAATAAAAGAACAACATTATTTTGCAATTTCAAGGATAATAAGAAAAATAATTAATCAGTTAATCAGGCAGGATTTCAAAAAGGCCGATCCACTATAGATCACCTTGTTAAATTAAATACACAAATTAAAAGAGAAAGGGTATTTTAGGAACGTTTTTTGACGTGAGAAAAGCCTACGACAGGGTATGGCATGAAAATTATCATTGAAATTAAAACAAAATAGGATTGTCTGGACACATATATAATTATATTGAAACTTTCCTTCAGGTCGAGAAATAAGTGTTTGAGTTGGTAATGTTTATTCAACATCTCATAAAACAGACATGGGAATTCCTCAGAGAGCCTTAATTTCACCTCTTGTATTTAATATTTTAATTCATGATTTACCTAGAAATGTAAGTTAAAAGATATTCCTAGTTCAGTATGCTGATAACATAGCGGTCTGGATGAATGTTTCGTTGAGAAAGAAAAAATCCATTTTCGAAGTAAAACATATTACTAAACTTCATCAGAATGAAATAAATAATATTATACTTTATATGAGTTTAAATGGTCTGGAATTATCTAAAGAAAAGACAAGCATGGTCTTATTTAATAATGGTGAAGAGCCAAGACAACTGCCAAAAACCTTTATTGACAAAGAGGGAATTTAAATATGTTAAAGAAGTTACAAATGTGTGTGTGTGCGCGTGTGTGTGTGGGTGTGTGTGGGTGTGTGTGCGTGTGTGTGTGTGTGTGTGTGCGTGTGTGTGTGTGTAAGTTGCACTGGAAAAAGCATATTGACTATTTAATACATAAAGCCGTTAAAATACTGTATATAAGCTGTTGAAAATCATTGCTAAACAAGCTTGGGGTCAAGATTAAAAAGTTTTAGTTCATTTAACATATGGACTCTCCTGCCTGCAACCTTCATAAATTACAGAGTTTAGATGACAAAGCTATAACACTAGCACTAGGTGTTCTCATTCATACTAAAACTAGTTTAACGTATAAAGTAGCAGGTGTTATGCTTTTGGGAAAATGGAGGAAAATGATGTGCGCTAAATATATTACAAGAGCAGCTGCAATATTTAATAGCACAGATGAAGAATTGCAGTTAAGAGCAGACGTCAACTTCCCTGAAATATCTCAAAATACTAAAATGTTTCAAACTATTTCAACTTATACCAAAGATTCATTTTAAAAAAAAAGAAAAGAAATTAGCTTTGAATTTTGTATTCAATTGGCAAAAGGGTTTCTATCCTCTTCAATTGGCCAGTTCATATGATGCATCATTATTAACTCTGATCGTCGAAAATTATTTATTTATTTCTATCCTATCCTATCCTATCCCGTAACTCGGAAGTCGTTGGGGCACCACAGATGATCGTTTAACCAGCATACTCCATCTTTCTCTGTCCTCAGCAACCATAATTGAGTGTCAAACCAGTCCATTCTCGAATGTTATCCTCCCACCTCTTTTTCGGTCTCTCTCTTCTTCTGCCTCTTTGCACAGTGCCTTGCAGGATGGTCTTTGCAAGGCCTGATGATCTAGTGACGTGGCAGTACCATCGGAGTTTCCGTTTCTTCACCACTGTGAGCAAGTCATCGTGTTGTCCAATGGCTAGTGTGATGGTCTGTCGGACTTCGTCGTTGGTGATGTGCTGGGTTTAGGAAATGTCCACAAGTCTTTTGTAGCACCTCATCTCCATGCTTTGTATTCTTATTTGTAGATCTGCTGTAAGGGGGCCATGTTTCGCAAGCATATAGTGTCACGAGCGGACGATTACCCCTGGCGCTGCCTGCGTCCGTCTCCACTTCCTCGCCCGCTGGCCAAGCCAACTAAGCCCCGCCCCTCGGGAATTGCCCCTGGAAGCCACAGACTAGTCAGACCCAAGGGTCAGTCTTCATCCGTCAGCCCGAGTAAGAACAACTGCCTGCCGAGGACACGTCAGCACCACGTTGCGACCCCTGAGCCTCGGCAATATTCTTGTGTTCTACCCGTTCTTGGTCAAGAACGGGCCCTTATACCGGGCTGCTACGAGACTCAAGACCCGCTGCGTGCAACCCAGACACCCTGGTTGTCACCGTGAAGCGTAAGAGCCGAAATACTGCTACCGGTCAGCACCGTAGACCGCCTGCACCAACACCCCTGTTACTCAAGAAGCCGACCCAGTGACCTGCATTGGCCAACTGACGCTAACCGCCTGGACCATTGCACAATCGCCATCCAGAACCCAGAGGCAACCTCCGCCCCTACACCATTGCAGCTAAGTGCGCACCAAGCGCACGCCACAATTCTTGGACTATCTGGCTAGCCACGCGAAAGCATCCAGATACCCCTCTGCCTTGTGATGACATCAGTCCACAATCGCCCTAGTATCCCCCAGACTGCTAACCCTGAATAACTCCACAATACTCTGGACGCTTATAGACTATTACTAGGGACTCACCCTTAAGCTTACCTCATATGCCTGACCTACTTCTATTTAATAAATTGCCTAGTATTATATTATAACATCTGACTTCCCCTTGTTTCAAATTCTCTACTAGTTTAGTTGTATTCTTCTCGTCTGGCCTTTTACCTTTCTTTCATTCCTTAGTACCTCCAGCGTTATTTCCCTGAATGTCGCCGCAAGTTGGCCTAAACAAGGGAGGCAACACAGCGCGGGGGAATAACTGCTAATCCTCATCCCCCCAACCCCCTATATTCGTGACATATAGGAAGATGAAGAGGACAAGGGAGCGCAGCAGCCTTATCTTGGAATGTAGACTGATGGTCTTGTCTTTCCAAATGGGCTTCAACCTTGCCAGGGCAGCAGTTGTTTGTGCGATCCTGGAGAGGACTTCCTGTCGGGACCCATTATCTGATACAATGGCTCCTAAATATTTGAAGCTATGCAATGTGTTGAGGGATTGACCTTGGACTTTGATGTCCGTGTTGATGCCATTGGCGTTGATGGTCATCATTCTGGTCTTCTCTGCATTTATTTCCATTCCATAGGCTCTGGAGGTGGTGTCAAGTCTCTGTACCAGCTGTTCAAGTTCTTGTTTCTCTCCAGCCAATCCATCAATGTCATCCGCAAAACGAAGGTTGGAGATCGCTCTACCCCCTATGCTGACTGTGCCTTCGTGATCTGAAAGGGC
Organism: Oncomelania hupensis; assembly: GCA_036898135.1. Classification (NCBI taxonomy): domain Eukaryota; kingdom Metazoa; phylum Mollusca; class Gastropoda; order Littorinimorpha; family Pomatiopsidae; genus Oncomelania; species Oncomelania hupensis. The sequence continues at coordinate 14,158,617 of CM072516.1, forward strand.
ATCTGACATGATGAGCTCCAGGAAGATGTTGAAGAGTGTTAGAGAGAGTAGGCATCCTTGACGCACACCAATTGTTGTTCTGAACCGGTTTTCGATAGCGCTGTTATGGAGGATTGCCCTGATAGCCTTGTCATACAGGCTGTTGATGACTTCAATAATTTTAGGGCTGATGTTGTACACTCGCATGGTTGCCCACAGAGCTGCATGCCAGACTATTTATTCATGTACTAAATTTTATGATTATGTAAGATCAAATTCTTTCTCTTTTATTTTACTTTATTATATTTTTCTTATCATTTCGATGAAGAAGACAATAAAACAAACAAAGAAAAATAATTAGTTTGAGTACAAATAAGGTGATTTTTTTTTTTACTTTCTCGGTTTGAGATTAATGATGTGTTTAAAATAGTGTAACGCTGGAATTTATCATAAGCATTATATATTTAGAATTTAAAACTATCTTTTGTTTTTGTTGTCCTTATTTTTGTAATTATCATCTTAGTAGTAGTAGTAGTAGTAGTAGTAGTAGTAGTAGTAGTAGTAGTAGTAGTAGTAGTAGTTGTTGTTGTAGTAGCAGTAGGCTTACAAGGTAGAGGAGAAGTGTAGCAGCAACATTAACAGCAGTAGCGGTTGTAGTATTAATACTGGTAGAAAGGCTTCTTACCCTAAGTCCAGCAGCAGCCGCAGGTCCCAAAGGATCGATGGTGTGGACGTAGCAAGGACTTGACCCTCGTAAGACAAACCCGTATCCGACCTCATCTTGCTGAAGCTGCACATCAGCCATGCAATATTACGTCTCGTTTTCTCTTATTCCCACCCCAACCCCAACCACTTACCCTTCACCACACCCTCCCCTCCCCTTTCCTCTCCCTCCAATCCACCCCACCTCCGCCCGCCCTCTTCCCTTTTTTCATCCCCCTTCCTTCCCTCTTTACATTTCCTTTCCCTTTTCCATCCTCTCCCATTAAAAACGAACAAGACGTGCTATAATAGCATACGAGAAGAAAAAGACGGGAAACAAACAAACAAACACCGCTTAATAGAAAGGTTACCTAGCCAACGGGACACTCGCCGAGAGTGCTTTCCCCTAACAAAGAGGCGATCGAAAGCTTCGGCCTTTTCTTAGCTACGCAGCGTGAGATGGAACATAATCATGTGAAGGTTTCACACTAATGTAGCAAGCGCAACTATGTTTTAGTGGGATGGGGTAGGTAGGGGAGGGACTGGGTGACCACACAATGTAGCCCACGGGACACTCGCCGAGAGTGCTTCCCCTTAATAAAGAGGCGATCGAAAGCTTCGGCCTTTTCCTAGCTACGCAACGTGAGAATGATGGAAGATAATCATGTGAAGGTTTCACACTAATGTAGCAAGCGCAACTATGTGTATGTGGAATCAGGTAGGGAAGGGAGGGGGAAAGAAGAAGCGAGAGGGTGAAGGGACGTAACTGTAGTGAAACCAACTTATATTGAATGACGTCGGAGTGGAGATAATCCCGTGAAAGTGTGACACTAATGTAAGGAGCGCCCCGGTTCGGGAGCTACGCAGTATGGAGAGGAAGGTTTGGCAAAATAAACAGACACGATGGGTCTGCTGCCGTGTTTCCTCACCTTCACCGTTCTTTTGACCATGAGGGTTGCTGCGCTCTCTCCGCCCTGTCTGCGATCCACGGACGCCAAAGCGTCCAACCCGATTTCCATATCCTCGTCACCACTGCTGATGGAGAGGTCCACATCGTGATTGCGATGGTTATTGTCAACGCTGTTACCTTCCAATGGATGATCCACACTGCTGGAGGCTGATCGATCTGCATTTAAAAATAAAGGATCGTCTGTAATAATTTTGTTTGCATATATAAATATATAGCATCCAGTATATAGTATTATTAAAATGCAAAATTATATATATATTTTCATTAAAACTGACATTATCTCAGAATAACATAATATAGAATGTATCCATGCCAAAATAACTATGAATCACCATCTTCGTTATCATTGCTGTTTCTAAAATGGTTCTTCTTTCTACGCTATCGTCAGCCCAACTACTACTACAGTTACTGTAGATTATAGTCACACGACACCGAAGCGTATAGGCGACTACTGGTCACGTTATTCTGATACCAGCGAACCAGTTGATGGTAAGGGGGAAATAATATGGTCATCGTTTGCCAATCCGGGGTTCGAATCGTGTGACAATAATCTACAGTCTTCATCAAACATGCGCTATCCTTGTGAAATTTTACGTTAGTCAGTACGCATAAGGAATTCATAAGCGTAACACAAGCGCGGCCGGGTACGTAACGTAAGTGTGGCCGGGCCTTTAGCCAAATGTGGCCACTATTTAAATAATAATAATAACGGATTTTTATATAGCGGGTACTCCAGCCTATGACCAGACTCACCACGCTTTACATAGTCATTACATATAAATACATGCACCCGATGAAACATCACTTTTGCTACAATACACCAAAAGACGGGACCAACAGAGCTCGGGTCGGTACAACCTGTTGGCGTCAACCGGAAACTCGGTATAAATAATGAATTGTTAACGTAAAGAATTAGCAACATTTTCTAAATAATACTGTATTTAGGAAATTCTGCTAAATAATGCATTTTATAGGTAAACAAATTAATTATTATCTAGAAACATTTCTAAATAATACATTATTTAACACAATCTAGTACATAATGCACTTTATAGGTCAGTAATGTTTATTTATCATCAATGCCTTATCATGATTATATATGATGATTTATTTACGTAAACAATGTATTGCTTAGGTAAACAATAAATTATTTATGGAGAAAATATATTATTTAGAGAAATCTCACATTGTTTGTAAACAAATGTCTATTTAGGAAATATGCTTTTAAATAAAGATTATTCAGATGGAAGTGGTCAAAGACACTGAAATAAATCGCAAATAAATATTTTACAAAGGGAATTCCATACATTAGCATTGTCGTAATCACCTTGATTACATTTTCAGTAGAAATGATTCAGTTAGGAAACAAGACTGATCGAAGGTCTAAGTAAAGTGTTGATGTTTCAATATGCTGAAAACAAATTTGTATTAATGTTCCATAATATTTACAGGGCGGCTGAATGATGCAGTACATCTTATTTAACCATAATAAAGAACTTTGTTCTGTGTAGAAAAAAAATAAAGAGCAGAGGTAAACTAACTTGGTCTGGGTGTGGAACGTTGGGCGGTGTTGATGTTGGTGTTGGTGCTGGTACTGTTGTTGATATTGCTGTTAACTGTGGATGCAGGTGAGCTGGGCATGGCGGTGGGGACGGTGATGGCAGAGGGGGGATGCTGCAGGACGTCGAGTAGTAGAGATGGACGGTCGTAGTCTACGGCAAACTGGTACATCAAGCGGTCGTCGCTGAAGTGGTAGTCGTCAGTCACTGCAACAACAACCACCACAACACAGATCAGAGGTACCAAACTACAACTACAGCACATTATGTTTTAAACAGACATCAAAAGCCTATGTATTAAACTGACTTGATAAAAGGATCGGCGACGATGACGGTAGCGGTGGTGCTGGTGGTGGAGGTGGTGATAATTATGATGGTGGTGGTGTTAATGATGATGATGATGATGAGGAGGAGGAGGAGGAGGTTGATGGTTATGATAATTATAGAAGATTGGCGATGACGATGGTGAAGATGATTAATTACTTAACTAATAACTTAATTTTTAAACTAAAATGGTTATCTGTCCAAACTGACGCACACACTTTTCAAAGAATAAAGCTACAAGCTAAATACAGGTCGTTTTCGTGGATTGAACGATATTCATTAACCAATGCCTCTGTTATTGCAACTTGGCCGTAAACAAACTGTTAAATTGACGTGGATCTCGTGCATTGATCATTGCTTATGAATGCATATAGAACAGACAAACCCTAGTTAGTTAGTTAGTTAGTTAGTTATTCATAGCTTACAGGGTCCAGCGGACTGCAAAGAGCCGAATCAGGACCACAAAATCAAGACCACAACTTCGCTGAAAGAGGACTCACCCCTGATCCTCATAAAAGATCCATCGAAACAACCCTAGTGGTAACACTGAAGGCACTCCAACAGCCGGTCACTTTACAATAAAGACATTCCACGCAAGGGACGCTGAGACTATGCTCTACTTTATCAAACCCCCGTTTAAAAAAACAAAATAGAATACAAATATCATTATAAAATATCAACAAAACACATACATATAAATTGCCTACATTGCCAAATAATAACATCATAGGAAGCCCCAGTGACCACCTGACAGAAAGCGTCCAACATCCCCAACAGACCTCACACACAAATGAGGAGTTTTGTCCCAGAAGAGTTTTCAATAAAAAAAAGGTAGGTGACTGGTCTAGCGAAGAAGAAGATAGTATAGTAGATTGATAGAACAGAGTAGGAATGAGAAAGAATAAAGGAGAAAGACAGCGACAGTGGGAATTTAAAGCATTAAATTTCCAGAAAGTGGGCATACTATTTATACTGAAACCCCCGGCACCCCCACGGGAGGGGGAGGGGAAGGGGAGGAGAGGGGGGAGGGACAAACCCTAGCACGGACAAATCCTAGCACGGACAAAAAACGTATTGTGGCCATATAGTAAGCGAAGGAGATTCAGAACAGTGGAGATAGTACAAGACTAAGTTTTTTCGGAGTAACTGTTGTGCGGACGAACAAACAAACCCAAACCTCGGTACTGATCCTGAACGAACATGTTTTGATAGCATTAGTTACCATCATCCTACTAACCCACACAGCGAAGCTAAGTCGGATATGGTCTGCTCCCTTTTCTATTCTATTCTGAATTGGGGAGCAGGCACATCAGGCTCAGCTACGCCGTGTTCCTACTAACCATGTCTAATGATGTCATACTCCAGGAGTTCGCGACATCGCTGAATGACGCCAGGGCGATCATTGGCGTCATCGGGGTCAACAAGAAGGTCAATAAGGTCACTGCCGTAAAAAGCCCCCTGATAAAGGTGACCCTTGTGATAGAACTCGCGTCGGATACTGCTCTCTTTAACTCTGCATACACGGACACGCGCACACGCACACACACATACACAGACACGCACACACGCGCGCGCACACACACACATGCACACGAACATTATTATTACGTGACTTACTGACTGACTGACATTTGCTTTAATATCGTCAATGTCATCTCGCGATCACTACCACCAACCATCACCATAATTGTCGTCCTCCTCGTTGCCAACCTCCTCCTCCTTTACATCATCAACATCATCATCATCACCGTCGTGGTCATCGTCGTTGTCATGTCATCGTCAAGGTCCTTTATCTTGTATGTGTGTATGTGTGTGTGTGTGTGTAGGGGTGTGTGTATGGGTGCGTGGGTGCATGTGTTTGTATATATGAGGTCCCCGAGGGTTTTCTCCGGGCACTCCGGTTTCCTCCCTCCCTTCAATAATGACACTGGACGCAGTCAATATAAAAATTTCAAAAATAAAAAATTCTAATTTCTTTCCGTCTTCTAATAGCGATCTCCCTGCCTTTACACCACCTGTTTGAGTGATGGATGTGTATTTGTTGTGTGTGAGTGTGTGTGTGTGGGTGGATGAGACAGGTGAGCGTGTATGTTGGTACAGATCGCCGCGCTTTGAGCCTAATTGATTTGGGAAAAGGCGCGTATATAGTATCCAGTATTATTATTATTATTATATTATATATGTGTGTGTGAGTGTTTTGATTTGGTATTTCATGTTTTGCTTTTGTTTTATTTGTTTGATGTAAAGAGCTATGAGCTCTGGTGAGGAAGGGCGCTGTACAAATGTTTAGTAGTAGTAGTAGTAGTAGTAGTAGTAGTAGTAGTAGTAGTAGTAGTAGTAGTAGTAGTAGTAGTAGTAGTAGTAGTAGTAGCATTATTATTATTAACATTATTATTAGCATTATTAGCATTATTATTATTGGCATCAGTATTAGCATTTTCGTGAATACTGCAAATGGTCTCACTTGTTGAAGACATCGAGCCCTTTGTAGAAGGCAGTGAGATCGGAACGTAGTAGGTACGTGTCGTCATCCTTGGAGAAACGATAAAACAGGTTTTGATCTTTGAACACGTGGTCATTCACAACTGGAAGAAAAAAAGTATATATTTATATACAAGTGATCAATTCTTTGCAGTATTGGCCGCCTATGTACACATCCCATTCATCCCTCAAATAATTAGCATTCAAAGCGATAACTGACAAATTAAACGACGGCCGTACAAACGAAAAGCAACAAACAAAATATACCGCTTTACTGATTTCTTGTATGACCATGTTCAACATACCCTGAGCTAGCTGATACTGTTTTCTTTTGGTTTGGCGTTTTGGGGCTTGCTGTAGGCCTATAAGTAACAGAAACGCAACTTTCTTTTTCTTTCTTTGAATAGATTAACGTCCCAGGATACATGGCGTATAGGGGACTTGAGAAACACAAAGCTTTCTATGTCCTTCTTATTAACATTCCTTTTTCAAGTTTTCGAATATATATTACGATTTGAACATGTCAAAATCAATGTTGTTCCTGGCCAGTTTCTTTATTTCACGTTTATTTTAAAGATGTATTACATTGGTAGCCTAATTATTTGAGTTCGGGTGTTCTTTCTTCTCTGACGGCCCTCAAGCGCCAAAACCGAGAGTAACCATTATCACGAGATGATTAAATTAACACGTGTTCTGTGTTAATTACGGAGATACCGGTAATCCACAGGGTTCATTAATAATTGTCAGTATATGCCACGCCTTCCTAGCGCCAAAACTTGACAATTGCAAATATCATGAGATCATTACAAATATCATGGAAAAATTACAACTATCAAGGGATAATTACAAATATCATTGAAAAATAATTATTACAAATATCTTCGCGTGATCGTGTTTAATTTTTAGTTTTGGCTCTAGCAATCCGCCCGGAAATGGGACCAAACCGGAAATTGTAATTTTCACTTGATATATATTTACAATTTTTACGTGTTAATTGTAAATCGTTAAAATTTGTAACTATCATATAATATTTGTAACTATCATATAATATTGTAATTATCAGGTTTTGGCGCTAGTAGGCCATAAACGTGAATTACAAAGAACACGTGTTAATTACTATTATCACTGATACCTGTAAACTTAAATGCACGTTTTGGCGCTACTAAGTCGCTTTAGTCAGAATTAAGCATGATCGCGTAAAAATTGTAATTATCAAGTGAAAATTGTAATGATTAAGCCTATGTGATAATTACAATTTTCTGTTTTGGGGCATTTCCAGGCAGATTGGTAGAGCTAAAACTGACAATTAAATATGGTCACTCGTAGATATTTATACTTTTTTAAAATTATCCCATGATATTTGTAATAATCTCATAATATTTGTAATTATCAGGTTTTGACGCGAGTAAGCTGCCATATTCTTCTCCTGTTATTTTCTTACTCTCGCTCCCACTCTCAGCGTCCTTACCATCCACCTCCCCTTCCCTAATCCTGGCCTCTCTTCGTGCGTTCCTTTCTGACTGCTTTTTAATTTCACCCACGCCAAACTTCTCCTTTTGATTTAAAAAACAAAACTATCTTGCGTATGCTTATATTGTAATAAATCATCATTTTTCCTCTTCTTTTCTTTTTTGTTTTGTTTATTTGTTTGTTTTGTTGTTGTTGTTGTTGTTGTTGTTGTTGTTGTTGTTGTTGTTGTTGTTGTTGTTGTATGCCTACTATGTGTTACAAACCGTGGTGAAGCATCCCGTATTCTTGCAGGCAACGCATGGACAGCAGCGCTTCCGCTCGCGAGTGCGCATGACACATCTTCACCAACCAGTCAATGGTCGTGTTGCCTTGGAAGCATTTCTTGTATTTTCTGAGATGGTAGCGTCTGTCCTTGATCATCCCTTGCCGGTTCATTTGCGACCTGTCGGAAAATAATCAGTAAACAACTTTACCCCTTTGCGGTTTTGTTTGTTTGTTTGTTTGTTTGCTCGCATTATTAAATGGCGTGTCGGATAGCGCATTGCTTGGAGCACTCGCTACTAAGTCGCAAGTTAAGCACCGTCCAGTGCGGTTAGCACTTGGAGGGGTGACCGCAAAACGTGAAGCGACAAATAACAACGCCCCCAGTTGACTCAACTGTGACTGAGTACCTATTCTCTTAAGGGGGGGGGGGGGGGGGGGGGAAGGTAAAGCAGCGAGGGAGAGAGATGGGCATCACCCTCATTATGCTGGCCCAAGATAAGTGTGATCTCCAACATCACGCTCCCCTACGGCCACAAGGCTATGGGGGGGGGGGAAGGTAAAGCAGCGAGGGAGAGAGATGGGCATCACCCTCATTATGCTGGCCCAAGATAAGTGTGATCTCCAACATCACGCTCCCCTACGGCCACAAGGCTATGGGACAACCTTTACCTTTTACCTTTACCTTTATTAAATGCCAGTCTACTTGTCGCGTCAAACATTGGCCTGTAGTAGATGAAACTGAGGACATATGAAACTGATGATACTGAAAACGTGTCAGCGTATTTGAAACAAAGCATGCAGGCTGTCGTGTGCTACGTCAGTTTCGTCGTAGGTCTACCACTGGTAACTTTGCCCTCAAATATCTTCTTTGACATTAAAAGCGCACAAACCAAATTAGAAATCTGCGTGAAAGCGTATGTCGTATGTAATGCGTCTTCAGCAGACTTCTAGTTTGGTTTGTGCGATTTAAAAATGCGAGTAAGTTTAGTTGTAGTCAGCCAGCTAACCCACTAACCAAATGATGAACCATTTGAGTCAACTCTTAAACTGTCAGTAAGGGGCCAACCGCCTATAGTCTCATGAACATAGTACCTCGCCTTTAGAACATGATAGACCATCCGAGGAAACAAATCGATGAATACAAATTGTTTTGTTTCTGACAGTAACATGTTTTGACAGTTCCCGAGTTTTAAGCTCAGCTCGGGAGCTATTAATGTTTCTTTGTTTGTTTTTTTTTAAATACCCCAACCCCCACCGCCACCTCATAACCCCACCCCTAAACCCCACCTACTATCCTCTTCTACTTCCCGGCATCACCTAACAGACTGAGTATTATAAGGATCAGTCTATCTTATAATGACGAGTGTGTGGGGCCGGGTAGCTCAGTTCGTAAAGCGTTTTACTAGTAACCGAAAGGTACCTGGTTCGAATCTCGGATTGGCCAACGTGTGACCATATTATTTTCCCTTACCACCAACTGGTTCGCTGGTGTCAGAATAATATGACCGGTAGTCGCCTATACGCTTAGTGACGAGTTTCGCAGACCTTATGGAATACGATCGTACACTCCTAATGCGTGTGGTTGTCTACAAAAGTTAGTTAGTTAGTCAGTCATTGTGGACACTATAAACAATGACTAACTAGTGTGGTACAAAAGTTAGTCAGTCATTGCGGACTCTATAAACAATGACTAACTAGTGTGGTACAAAAGTTAGTCAGTCATTGTGGACCCTATAAACAATGACTAACTAGTGTGGTACAAAAGTTAGTTAGTTAATTAGTCATTGCGGATCCTATAAACAATGACTAACTAGTGTGGTACAGAAGTTAGTTAGTTAATTAGTCATTGCGGATCCTATAAACAATGACTAACTAGTGTGGTACAGAAGTTAGTTAATTAGTCATTGTGGACCCTATAAACAATGACTAACTAGTGTGGTACAGAAGTTAGTTAGTTAATTAGTCATTGTGGATCCTATAAACAATGACAAACTAGTGTGGTACAGAAGTTAGTTAGTTAATTAGTCATTGCGGATCCTATAAACAATGACTAACTAGTGTGGTACAGAAGTTAGTTAGTTAATTAGTCATTGCGGATCCTATAAACAATGACTAACTAGTGTGGTACAGAAGTTAGTTAGTTAATCAGTCATTGCGGATCCTATAAACAATGACTAACTAGTGTGGTACAGAAGTTAGTTAATTAATTAGTCATTGCGGATCCTATAAACAATGACTAACTAGTGTGGTACAAAAGTTAGTTAGTTAATTAGTCATTGCGGATCCTAAAAACAATGACTAACTAGGGTGGTACAAAACTCATCATTATAACTACTTGTCACAACCTATTGATCGGAGATTAAATATTATTAAACCATTCTTATCTGAGAAATTATGCAGTAAAGTAAACAAAAACAAGCAGTAAACGGATGTGGTACACATTCCTATTTGGCGATTTGCCAATTAACAAGGATGATG